>CM076584.1:1681091838-1681416135 GCA_034641835.2 Pinus albicaulis
GACCAGCCCAGCGAGGGAGAGGTAATGGTCGGGGCAGAGGAACTGTCCAGTGCTATAGGTGCCACAAGTGGGGGCACAAATCGTATGAATGTCCTGAAGGTGAACCAGGAGGTGGGAGAGGAGCTTATGTTGCCCAACCTGAGGAAGCGGAAGCACCGCCTCAGGAAGTGGAAAATGCACCAGAGACAGGGGAAGCCTTGGTGCTGAACAAGGTGTTGATAAAACCAGCAAAGGAGATTGCGAAACCAGATCAAAGAAAGGCTTTGTTCCGGACAGTTTGTAAATCACAGGGGAAGTGCTGCAAACTGATCATTGACAGCGGAAGTACTGATAATTTGGTGGCCACGGAAATGGTGGAGAATTTGGGACTGAAAAAGCTGAAACATCCCACTCCCTATAAAGTGTCGTGGCTGCAGAAAGGACATCAACTGTTGGTTGATGAACAGTGCGAGGTGGAGTTCCAGATAGGCATATATAAGGACAAAATTATCTGCGATGTTATGCCAATGGATGTCTGTCATATACTGTTAGGAAGGCCCTAGCAGTTTGACAGAAAGGTAGTTCATGACGGAAAAACGAAGTGCTATAAGTTTGTCAAAGATGGGATCAAGCACACACTTGTGCCCATCAAAGAGGAAGGTACAACAGAAACTAGTGGAGTAAAAGCGCTGCTAATGGGTGGAAAAGAGTTTTTGAAACAGATCGAAAACAATGATGTGAATTTTGCTGTTGTGAGAAGGCCAAGAACAGTAGTACTGCACACAAAGATTTCAGATTTACCTGAGGAGATTCAAGACATGTTGCAAGATTTTGGAGATATCATAGTGGATGATCTTCCAGATGAGCTACTCCCCAAGAGAGGTATCAGCCATTGTATTGATTTTATACCAGGAGCTAGCTTACCAAATAAGGCAGCTTATCATATGAGCCCGAAAGATAATGAAGAAATTCGGAAACAGGTGCAGGAATTTCTTGATAAAGGACTGATCAAAGAGAGTATGAGTCCCTATGCAGTTCCAACAGTATTAGCTCCTAAGAAAGGTGGTGAATGGCGAATGTGTACAGATTCGAGAGCTATTAACAAGATTACGATTCGATACAGGTTTCCACTACTGAGAATGGATGACATGATGGACTGTTTGAGTGGGGCAGCATATTTTTCGAAGATTGATTTGAAGAGTGGCTACCACCAGATCCGAATTCGAGAAGGGGATGAGTGGAAGACAGCTTTCAAGACGAATGAAGGGTTGTATGAATGGTTGGTGATGCCATTTGGATTAAGCAACGCTCCCAGTACTTTTATGCGCCTAATGAATGAAGTACTGAAGGAGTTCATTGGGAAATTTGTGATTGTGTATTTGGATGATATTTTAATTTTCAGCAAAACGAAGGAAGAACACTTCCGACATGTTCGAAGTGTATTGAGAAGATTGCAGCAGAACAAACTGCTGATAAATTTGAAAAAGTGTACTTTTTTTCAAAAAGAATTAGTTTATCTGGGTTTTGTGATTGCAGAAAATGAGTTGAATATGGATCCGGAAAAGATTGCAGCAATAGTTAGCTGGCCATCCCCAAAGAATCTGTTCGAGGTTCGAAGCTTTCATGGTTTAGCAAGCTTTTACCGGAAGTTTATCAGGAATTTTAGCAGGATCTGTGCACCCATGTTGGACACAACTAAGAAGGCAAATCAGCCTTTTTGCTGGACTGAAGCAGCAGAAAACAGTTTTCAGACTCTGAAGAAAAAGATCACTGAGAGGCCGATCTTGAGATTTCCAGATTTCAACAAACATTTTCAAGTTCATTGTGATGCCAGCGGTACAGCCATTGGGGTAGTACTTAGCCAGGAGGACAGACCGGTTGCTTATTTCAGTGAGAAATTGAACGACAACAGACAGAAGTATTCATCTTACGACAAAGAATTTTATGCGGTCATTCAAGCCTTGAAGCACTGGAGGCACTATTTGTTAGGTAATGAGTTTGTGTTATTTTCTGACAATTCTGCTTTACAGTATGTTATGCAGCAACACAAGTTGAATCATAAGCATGCAGAGTGGGTGGAATATCTGCAAAGCTTTACATTTGTATTGAAGCATATCAGCGGGAAATCCAACAAGGTGGCAGACGCATTAAGAAGAAGAGTTTTGCTCTTGCAGGAGAGTATGGTACAGGTGCTGGGTTTTGAGCACTTAAGGGATCTATATCAGACAGATACAGATTTTAAGGAGGCGCATGAGGCATGTCAGAACCCTTTACTGCGGAATAAAAGTCCGTGGTTGGACTACAATCTGCAAGAAGGATTGTTATTTAGGGGAGGACAGTTGTGTATTCCCGATTTTTCAATGCGGGAGAACATTATTCGGGAGAAGCATAGCGGAGGTCTAGCCGGACATTTCGGTATAGACAAGACATTATCCCAGATAGAGCATTTCTATTATTGGCCAAAGTTGCGGCGAGATGTGCAGAGGTATGTAAGCAGGTGCAAAATGTGTCAGTTGGCAAAAGGTCACAGCCAGAATGCAAGACTCTATACGCCATTGCCCATACCGAGTAGGCCATGGGACTCAGTCAGTTTGGACTTTGTCCTGGGTTTTCCTAGAACACAGCGAGGATTTGATTCAGTGATGGTAGTGGTGGATAGATTCTCAAAGATGGCGCATTTTATACCCTGTCGGAAAACCAGTGATGCTACTCACGTAGCCCACTTGTTCTTCACAGAAATTGTTCGACTACATGGCTTGCCAAGGTCCATTATTTCAGACCGGGATGTGCGGTTCACAGGACACTTCTGGCGTACCCTATGGAAAAAGCTAGACACCCAGTTAAATTTCAGTTCCGCTTATCACCCATAGACCGATGGGAAAACAGAGGTGGTAAATAGGAGTTTGGGGAAACTGCTACGAAACTTAATCGGAGAAAATTCGCGGATGTGGGATCGCGTACTTTCCCAAGCGGAATTTGCGTACAACGATTCTCCAAATCGCAGTACGGGATACAGTCCTTTTCAGGTTCTGTACGGCATGCATCCTCGCGGAGTGCATGAACTGCGGGATTTGGGAAAGCTCAAGAAAAGAAGCGCAGATGGAGAAGATTTCGCTCAAGCAATGAGTGATCTGCATGAGCAGGTGAAATTGAAGTTGATGGACAGAAGTCAAAGATACAAACATCGGGCAGATTTGAAAAGGCGAGAAGTTCAGTTCAATATTGGGGACGAAGTACTTACTCACTTGCGCAAGGAGCGGTTTCCGAAAGGGCAGTATAACAAATTAGAGTTTAAAAAGATTGGCCCCTGCAAGATTCTTCGCAAATTTTCTGCCAATGCCTACGAAATACAACTGCCACCCGGAATAGGCATTTCACCCATTTTTAATGTGGCAGATTTGTTCCCTTACACTGCCAGTCCCGAAGACGAAGAGGCAACAAGGCCAGAACGGAACACCCTAGTTGAAGAGGATTTTTGGTTAAAGCAGATGCCTGCAGCGCAGCCCCTTGAGATCGAGGGTATCCTCGACACACAAGTAGCCAAGCGAACACGCAGAAAGGACTATTTAAAGTACCTGGTCAAGTGGAAGAACCGTCCTATTGAGGACAGTTCCTGGCTTGACGCAGCACAGATTCAGAAAACTGGCTATTCAGTGGATGACCTCATGGAGCAGAGCCATGACTTTTTGCTACCCCGGGAGCCTGATGCAGGAGCATCCGACTAGGGAGGAAAACAGTCAGCAGGTTTTCCTATCTTTTGGTGATGTGTTGTTTTAACAGGTCTTTGAACCTGTCCATGTTTAATTTGCCTGTTCTTGAATTAGAGGATTAGTTATCAGTAGGGGTTTGTTTTAGTATAACAAACTTTTTATTTTTAATTCTTATTAAGAAACTGTAGTAGGGTTACTAGGTTGCTTTAAATTTCGTTAGTGATAAAACGAAAATAGAAATAATATGTAAAGTGTAACTGAGTAACTGACAGTGGGGTAGTTACCAACTGGTAACGAATTTTCCCTCCACTAGGCTACAAAAAGAAGAAGAGGGTCACTTTACAGGGGTTCTGCAAACCTATCATAGGAAGAAGAGAAATAAAACAAGTAGCAAATTGTTCAGCAATTCATCTGTGTTGGTTGTTGAGTAAAATTTTTATTGTTTACAGTCTATCGTGCATAGCATTGAAAATTTATTAAAACAGAACTATAGTAACCAGGCATTAAATTCTTTCATTTGTTTTCCCTCATACAAAGTGTACAGTTTTGGTAGTGCAGGAAGGCGGCACTACGAGTTATTTACACAATACAGAGATCGAGGAAGGAATCGGCCAAACAACGCCAACGAGAAGATGTGGAAATAGAAATGCAAATAGGAATTAAACACATGCAGTCAATTCAACCTACAGGTAACAGTTATTACGCCATTATATTTCTTGAGCAAATTGAAAACGAAAATTGAAATTTTCTTTCCAAATATATAAAATAGTCACATTAAGAGTCCAGAACTTACAGTTCCATTGATTACATCACAAAAACGAAATTCTTTGGAACAAGAAGTTACAGTTAGGGTTTGACCAGAAACCCTTAGGGTTACAGAAACTGAGTTTGTAACAACCATAAGTTACAGGCGGGGTTCCTCGAAACCCAGAAGAGTAAACCTGTACAAAACTTGACTAGGTCGAAATAAGGGGAAACATAGCCGGATAATACATAGCAAACCTACAGGTTGCTACAGCCAAGACGCTCAGAAAACATTGGGATGAAACTGCCTGCAAGACCTGAATAAATTACAGTATAAAAGGAGGGTTGAAACGTAGTTGGATGCTACCCGTGAGAAAAGGAGAAATGAGAGTAGACAAGACCGAGAACTGGATCGCGAGACAGCTGGATTACCTGCACAGAACCAAGAAATGGCGTTAACCCAGATTGCCATTGTGACCCATTCAGAAAAATCAAAGGACTGAGGAAGGATTCGACATCCTTACCTTGTGGAAAAGAAAGAACGTGGTGATTCTTGGCTGAACGAAAACTAATTCCAGAAAGACGACCAGACTTGCTCACGAGGAGCCCAAAGGTCAGAATGCGAAGGAGGAGAATGTGAAAATAAATCATGGAGGGCCAACTTACCAGTTCGAGTGCCTGAAGAAGCTGAGTGAATCCATGAGACATCACAACTAAAACCACCTGTGAACAGACGGAGAGTGAAATAAATAGTTGCAGAAGTTAAGCACAGAAAAACGAAGTAACAAAAATAGTGGGAATAAAGAGTTACAGTGGAAGAGACTGGTCGTGCCGAGAAAACTGAACAGTCTACCATTGTTTACACAAATGCCAGTTCGCCATTGAACATCAGTTACAGGGAGGGCCGAAGTTCACAGACCAACAGTGCACAAAAAACCCAAAGGCGGAACCCTCACGCAGAGACACGGGATAGAATACAAGTGACCGCAAAAATGGAATGATCCCGAACAATAGGCGAGGAAACCAAGTGGCACGACGACCGAACCAAAAAACATTTACTGCAGAGTTAAATGCGAATCACCATGGCAACAGCATAAATCTTACGGAGGTCGAGAACCCGAGGTTTAACATTGTCTATTTACCCATAGTATGATGTGTATCAACTTGCGGTTTTGTTAGAACGCCACGTAATAACACGTTGGCATTTGTACAAACACATTTTGTATGTTATAACAGTGAAACGTAATAACACATTGGCACTTGTTCAAACACATTTTATATGTTATAACAGTGACTTTGGGGTGTGAGCTGGCATGTACCCATCAGTATATCCACTTCCTTAGTAATCTCATTTTATTGGGTAAATTTTGCATCATGACTTTTTAGATACTTGTGGGTTTGTCTAGTACTATCTAAGGATGAGTGCTTGAATTTTCTTTTATATCTAATTATTTATCTTTTATATATGGTTTTCCATTCCCTTTTTATTTTATCAATACCGAGATAAAATGCTTTCGTTGTTATGATACATTTGAGGTTTATGATAAATGTTTCAAATACTTGAGATGTATAAAAATGAATAACAAATATTTGTTTTGAAATAAGTGTTTACTATCTAAATATACTAGAATGGAATGCAAATTTGTGATGTTTATCCAATTTATACTCAACCTACTTCCATTCCTACTGTACCTCATAAGTCATTATTAAAAACTAAAATGTAGAATTACTATACATAGAAACAAGGGTTTGGACATTATTCATGTAAGGTAGGAAAGCATGTGTTAGGATACCTCTGAGGCACTACAAAGTTTGGGCTATGGTACAAGTGGATAGAGGGAGTGAATCTTCAAGGCTTCATAGATGTGGATTAGGCAGGGAGTCCATCCAATAGGAAGAGCACATCAGGGGGCATCTTCAGAATTGGGTCAGCAGCAGTTTCCTGGTACAACAGGAAGCATAGATCAGGTGAAATATGTTCAACAGAGGAAGATTACATGGTTGCTAGTCAAGTAACATGTGAGGCCATCTAGATGAGGAAGATACTTGTTGGTTTGATTGTTCGGAAGATGGATCCAACATTGATTTATTGTGATAACCAAAGTTGCATCAAACTCTCGGTTAATCCAGTTTTCCATGACGGGTCTAAGCATATTGATATATGGTATCACAATCTCAGATATTGTGTGCAGAGGAGGATTATTTCATTAGAGTACATTCCCATATAGGAGGAGGATGCAAACATCTTGACAAAGACACTATCAAGAGGCAAATTCGAGTTCCACAGAGGAAGGATCTGGGTAGCAGACAATCTCTTTCTTGTTGAGAGGGAGTGTTGAAATTTGCAACAAGAAGAAGTTTCTAATTTAATTTTCCCTTAATTAAATTAGAAGGGAATTGTAATTCCACATCACATGAAAAATTGAACGAGTTAACTGAGTTAGGATGACTTATTTAGCTTAGTCAATTCAAGTTGAGGGTCAAACTAGAGGCATGTAGAGTTCTCTCTAAGTTTTAGGGGGTCCAGTTGCAGTTTATTTTCAATTGTAATTGTTTAACCTAATTATTTAA
Organism: Pinus albicaulis; assembly: GCA_034641835.2. NCBI lineage: Eukaryota > Viridiplantae > Streptophyta > Pinopsida > Pinales > Pinaceae > Pinus > Pinus albicaulis. Next base: position 1,681,098,843 of record CM076584.1, read on the forward strand.
GTTAAAATCAGGTTAACTAGTTCTAAATAATGGAGGAACTAGTGAGAGGTCCACTAAATTGAATCTAATTTAATTCACGTGCAGTCATCAATTAGATAACTGAATATTCACTATAAATAGTTGTTGCATGTCAGTTTTGAGGAAGACTGAGTTGAGATTGGAGTTAAAGGGAAGTATATTATAAGTTGTATAATTAGAAAATTGTACAGGTCATGCATGAGGTCAACAGGATTCCTTAGATGTATTACACAATCAATTAGTGGGAATTTCCTAATTAATAGGGGCTCAATTTCCCTAGGGATTGCGCAAGAAAGGCTAAGCATCCAGAGGCAAGAAATTGGTTAAGTATTGGACCAAAATTGCTTTGATCAGAGTGAGACAATCATAGATACTATAGAGAGCTCTCAAGCCTGAGAGAAACATTGTATTGTTTCATATTCTTGACTTAATGCGATATACAAATAACGGGTTTTTTAGTTGAGGCTTTCCCTAGATAAATATTTTTGTTGTGTGATTGGAATTCTTTCTCTTTATTGTTCATGTGATTGTGTGATCGTAATTGGTTTATTCAATTTGTGTAATAGATTCAAGAATTTTTTTTTTAGCATATTACAAGATCAGTTGAATCTATGTGGGTTTTCTACAATCAGATCGGGCCAAAGAATTTTTCACTTACATTTTTTTTTCTCTTTTACAGATCACAAATACTTGTAGGCATGGCATAACATAATCGGTTTTCGCTACTGGTTGTAAAATATGATGTAATATGATATTCCTACCTTCGATGCATGCATTTAAAGGAAACATCAAAGGAAAGAGATGGGATCCCATTAAAAAATAATTTTAAATCATACCTAAACACCTATGCTTTAGGCCTCCCACCTCAATGTTAAAATAATATCATAATCAAATAAAACGAGTTAGTTATTGCATGAGATTAACTTGCACTTATTATTCTTTTGGAAATTAAGAAAGTAGAAGGAACAATTTTACAAACTCTTAATGAGAATGAATGGAAATTTTTGTTTGGTTATTTTTTGGACGTCTATCAACTTTGTTTGAGAAACTAAAGTTATTTCTAAATCCCTGTCAACCTTACCTCTACAATTAGTTGTGAGAGAAGTTAGATTTCTCTCAACACGTGTCAACCTCATCACTATAACCAATGATGAAAGGGATAACCTAATTTCACAATCAAATAAAATATATAGAAAAATATATATATACCATTACAACACACTAGAATTTCATGATTGAAGAACAATGTTATTCATTTGAACAATTATTCAATTCAAAGAAACGACACAATAGTTATAAAACTTGTTTCAACCCAAATTGTATTTTACTGCCAATAAAGAATATTAAAAAGAAGATAGAAGATAGAAAAGCGATTAAGTTAAATTGAAGCAAGTTTCGAAGTTGAAATATGCACTGAAGAAAAATAATTCTTTGTACTCAATGCTTTGGTGCAAATTTAATTATTATTGGTGTTATTGTTCTTCCGGTGATACCAAAGAGCTAAATATATTCGTTTATATTTCTTAAACTTTAATCCATAACTCTTGCAAACAAATCGATATTTTTCCCATCTTAAAGACATACCCAAATCTGTTAATTCAAATATTATGAGTGCATGATGATGTACGGTTGTGTTCCAAGGCATCATGGCATTGCCTCCTTGTTGAATTTTGTGAAGGAAAAATGAGGATACTTCTCCAAGTTTTCGATTATCAAATAGACATAATAACAACTCTAGAAAACACATATGACTTTTGGATCAGTGAATGTCCAACGAATATTATAAATATTTACATATAAGTTTTGTTTTTCCTAAATAGCCTTAAAATATGTATCACACTCAATTCTCCTTTGAAAGTGTTGTGGTACAAAACATTTTGGTTTTTTCCTTGCGTTATAATTTGGAATTTTAGTAAAAGATTAAGTGTAGTGAGGGTTAAGTGTAGTGAGGGCCTTGAGAGGTGGGGAAATATAAATAATATATGAAATTTTTTATTTTAATTTATAAGTGAAATTCAAAATTGATAAATAACTAATTCAAAAAATAAATATTATAATTTATAAATAGATAAATAATTAAAGATTATCATATTTTTTGAAATATTTTTTGGTCATTTCATTCAACATTTAGTAAAAATTTTAATTTTTTTTTAATATTATTTATTTATGTGGCCGTTGAATATGGGTTGTGTAGAGTCAACTGTATAGGGCTGAATAGCATTATGCGGGGCCAGATGAGGTTGGGCCCAAACAATAACCCATGTAGGCGTTATTGTGGGTCTCATTACATGTGGAGTCATGAAGTCCTTTGTGGAAACATCCACAAATTTAATGCAGGATTTCAAGACTGGACATCTTACACTTTCATCTCCAAGATCCATGTTGTGTGAACCAACTAATTGGTAATTTCATGGGATGCATAATTATCTATGCTATGATCACGAGGAAGGCTCTCTATAGCCTCTATCGCTATTCGAAATTGCCATGATGATTGATATTGAAGACCTGTGTATTGTCAAATTGGATGAGAAAACCTCAACAAACAAGTTCATAAGCGAGCTCGAGAGAACCTAGCAAGCATGCATTCAAACAGAGCCAAGTGTAAATTTATTAGTGATAATGGCAGATGGATTGGTATTCAATATCTTGGTTTATAATTCTCTAATTTTTCATTCTGCTATTTTCTTTCAACAAGGGTAAGAATATGGACATTAGTTGAGCTAAGAGAGAAATAAACTACATAGTAGCTAATACCTACCGCTTAATTTAAATATAGCTAAGTTAAAATAAAATATTATGAAAATTTGGAAAAATAGAAACTTATATAAGCGCATGTAAAAACAGAAAACCAATGATAAAACAACTCTTCAACTTTAAGTATTAAACCCAAATTGATTAAACAACTATTTAACTTAATTTCAAATATAAACCCAGGATGAGTTGGATGTATTTCCCAATCAATTGTTAGGAATTTTCTAATTAATAGGGCCTCAATTTCCCTAGGGATTGCACAAGCAAGGCTGAGCATCTAGAGGCAAGAAATTGGTTAACTATTGGACCAAACTTGCTTGGATCAGAGTGAGACAATTAGAGATAGTGTAAAGAGATCTCAAGCCTAAGAGAAGAATTGTATTGTTTCATAGTCTTGACTTAAAAAAATATACAGATAGCAGGGTTTTTAGCTAAGGATTTCCCTAGATAAATATTTGTGTTGTGTGATTGAAATTATTTCTCTTTTTTGTTCATGTGATTGTGCGATTGTAATTTGTTTTCACAATTTGCAGAATAGGTTCAAGTATTTTGTTTTGGCATATTACAACACCAGTTGAATATATGTTGATTTTATGTATGGTATTAGAGTAGGAATCCTTATAGAAGAGAAGAATATCATTTTGTTTTGAACATGTGAATCGAATTTCCAGTTTTATTCTTTAGGACCATTAGCAGACCATGATGTCTTTCTATGGATTGAGACTCGAATATTCCCTTGAGGGTAGTTTGAATTACATAGTTTGGAAGGACAGGATGGAGGCAGTGTTAGAGGACCACAGATTGAAGAAATTCATATATAGTGATATTCCCAAGCCCGCAACAACATATGCTCAAAATCTAATGCATGGAAAGGATTATGTTAGAAGGAGTTCGAGATCATATTGTCTCAAACCTCCATGGAAAGGAAACTCGATATGCTATTTGGAAGGCCTTAACAGATTTGTTTCAGAAGAACAGCGACCAAAGGAAGTTGGCGTTGAAGGAAAAGCTCATAAACATCAAGATGGAGAAGGGCATTTTGGTTATCAAAATACTTGACGAATTTCACTCAATGTCGAGATGAGCTTGGAAGTGTTGGTGTGACATTTTCCGAGGATGATCCGGTGATCCTAGAACTTATATGCATTCCCAAGAGCTAAGACAACTACTAAGATTCAGTGAATGGGATGGAGAAGCTACTAGAGTGGGATCAATTGTGGTTCGACTTGGTACAAGTAGAGATTCGACGAAATAGTAGAGATTGATCCTCATCAAAGACTGATGATGAGGAGAATTGTTCCTTATACGGAAATGCAAAGAAAGGGAAAGGGAAGGTGTCCCATTCGAAATCAAAATCTGGTCAGGAAGGCAAGAATAAATACTTTTCGAAGATAAAATGTTTTCATTGTCATGATCTTGGACACTATGCTACAAAGTGTCTGCACAAGCATACCGAAAAGAAGCCCTTAGGAGGAGCAACAGGTGAATCACTTGCTTCACAGTTCGATTTGGATTTGACCCTCATGACATGCATGGTGTCATCGGTAATGGGATTTTTGTGGTACTTGGATAGTAGAGTTTCATTCCATATGAATGACAACAAAGAATTCTTTAGTGAATTGGAGGAGAAGGATCTCGAGATGCACATCGAGATGGGAGATGACGAGAGGTATAGTGTAACTGACATAGGTACAGTTACATTTTAGAGGGATTCTGGTACTCCTCTCACATTAGAATATTTCATGTATGTTCTTGGTTTAAATAAGAATTTATTTTCAGTTGCTATGTTGGAAGATCGTGGCTATGATGTGATATTTAGCAAACGAAAGGCGTTCCTTCATCAAAAAGCCATAGGAAATGTGAAGAATATTGGGTTTGGAGTAAATAACCTCTACAAATTGGATGTAGAAGACTGTGCTTCCTTGAGCACGAAAGTAGAGAAGATGCAGAGCCAAGACATCAATGAGTTATGGCACAAAATATTGGGCCATCTACACCATGGCGCTTTGAATATCATGCAACAGATTTATACAAGACTTCCTAAGGGTGCACTTGAGCAGAGAGACACATGCAAAGGGTGTACATTGGGGAAGTACACCAAAGCCACCTGTCATAATAAGGAAAGTTGAGCAAAGGTAATCCTTTAAAGAGTTCACTAAGATGTGTGTGGACCATCCTCAACAGCCTCCAAAACAAAACACAGGTATTATGTGATTTTTGTAGATGAATTTTCATGCAAGTGTTGGATATTCTTCATGCAGTAGAAATATCAAACATTCCCAAAGTTTTGTGAGTTCAAATCACCTGTCGAGAAAGATACAAGGAAGAAGGTGAAGGCTCTCATGAGCGAAAATGGTGGAGAATATGTCTCAAATGAATTCAAGAACTTTTATGGTTCAAAAGAAATTCAACAGGAATTGATATCACCTCATAACCCACAGCAGAATGGGGTTGCAAAAATGAAGAATATAACTATTTTGGGAGCAGCACAAGCAATGTTGCATGATTAGGGCCTACAGCTGCATCTGTGGGTTGAAGCATGCAACATAACAGTATTTGTGCAGAAAATAAGTCCTCATTGGATACTTGGGATGAGTACACTAGAGGAAGATTTTTTAGGTAAAAAACCAGATTTGGCACATTTTAAATTTTTGGTTCATCAATTTATTTCCATGTGACCAAATATGCCAGGAAGAAGCTAGAGCCAATGACTGAGTTGGGAATATTTGTGGGGTACACCGATACACCTCACAACTATCAGGTGTACTTTCTAGCACACATGATGATAGTGGTCAGAAGAGATGTGAAATTCGAGGAAGAGAATGCCATGCAAATTTCCCATGAGAGGGAGCTTCGGTTGAGGATCTCTTAGCACCAAAAGAAGAACCTCAAAATGTGGAGCAGCCACAACCAGAGCAACAAAGAGTGGAATCACCCACTCATGTAGAGATATTCCAAGATCGAAGGAAGCACACTAGAGAGGTTGACAAGTTGGTTCTTTATGCTAGAGAGAATGTGGGAGCACTCACATCACAATGCAGGTAGAGAAGGTCCCCAGAGCTGTACACTAGCTACATGGCTCTTATGAGTGAGAGTGTATATATAGAGCCATCCTCTTTCAAGGACGTAGTGAAAAAAATAGTTTGGGTTGATGCCATGGTTGAGGATTATGACTCCATTATCAGACACAGTGCATGGGAAGTTGTCCCAAGACCAGAAGGGAAGTCAATTCTAGTATACAGGTGGATCTACAAGGTGAAGCAGGCAGTATATGGGAGTGTGGAGAAACCCAAGGCCAAATTTGTGGCCAAATGGTTCTCTTATGTGGAGGGATTAATTACAAGGAGACCTTTCACTAGTCGTAATGTACTCATCAATCAGATCCATCATTTCTCTTTCAGTGAAAATGGGATGGAAAATACATCAGATGGATGTAAATATAACCTTCCTCAACAGAGTGATTGAGAAAGAGGTGTACATTGAACAAAAGAATGGTTTTGAGACCTTTGAAAAAGAGTCGCATGTGTGCAGACTCAGGAGAGCGATTTATGGACTGAAATAATACTAGGATCGACAATTACTTGACTGGGTTAGGCTTCACCAAGAGTGAAGCAGATGCGAAACTTTACCACCTTTGTGTCAGAAGGTAAAATTTTGATCATTGTACTTTATGTCTATGGTTTGATACTGATAGGTGATGAGAATCTCATTAAGTCTTGCAAATAGGATCTTGCAAGAGAATTTGAGATGAAGGATATGGGGCTCTTACATTATTTCCTAGGATTGGATATTTGGCAAAGAGATGGGGAGCTATTTGTATCTCACGGAAAGTATGCCAACTATATTCTAAAGAAGTTCCACATGAAGGGAATCAACCCCATGGAGAATCCTCTAGTAGGAAACTTGAGGAAGGAGGATGCTACTTCAGGTGAAGTAATAGATGCTACCATCTACATGAAGCTTGTGGGTTCACTCATGTATTTGTTGAACATGCGACCAAACATATGTTATGTGGTTAACCAGCTTATTCAAGGTACGGTTAAACCTACCAAGCTCTTTTGGAAGGCAGGAAAGCATGTGTTAGGATACCTTAGAGGCACTACAGAGTTTGGGCTATGGTACAAGAGGATAAAGGGAGTGAATATTCAAGGCTTTACAGATGTATATTTGGCAGCAAGTCCATCCGATAGGAAGAGCACATCAGGGGGCATCTTCAACAGTGGTTCAACAACAGTTTCCTGGTACAGTAAGAAGCAGAGATCGGGTGCAATATCTTCAGCAGAGGCAGAGTACGTGGTTGCTATTCAAGCAACATACGAGGCCATCCAGATAGGGAAGATATTTGTTGGTTTATTTTGTTGGCAGATGGATTCGACATTGATTTATTATGATAACCAGAGTTGCGTCAAACTCTTAGTTAATCAATTTTTTCATGACAGGTCCAAGCATATCGATATATGGTATCACCATCTCAGATATTGTGTGCAGAGGAGGATTATGGCATTAGAGTACATTCCGAAGGAGGAGTAGGATGAAAACACCTTGACGAAGGCACTATCAAGAGGAAAATTCGAGTTCCACAGAGTCAGGATCGGGGTAACAAACAATCCCTTTCTTGTTGAGAGGGAGTGTTGAAATTGGCAACAAGAAGAGGTTTCTGATTTAATTTTCCTTTAATTAAATTAGAAGGGAATTGTAACTCCACATCACATGACATCTTGCACGAGCTAACTGATTTAGGAAGACTTATTTAGCTTAGTCAATTCTAGTTGAGGGTCAAACTAGAGGCATGTAGAGTTCTCTCTAAGTTTTAGGGGGTCTAGTTGCAGTTTATTTTAGTTGTAATTATTTAACCTAATTATTTGGGTTAAAACCAGTTTAACTAGTTCTAACTAATGGAGAAACTAGTAAGAGGTCCATTGAATTGAATCTGATTCAATTCACATGCAGTCATCAATAAAATAATTGAATATTCACTATAAATAGTTGTTGCATGTCAGTTCTGAGGAAGACCCAGTTGATATTGGAGTTAAAGGGAAGTATACTATCAGTTGTATAATTAGGAAATTGTACAGGTCATGCATGAGGTCAATAGGATTCCTTGGATGTATTATAGAATCCATTATTGGGAATTTCATAATTAATATGGGCCCAATTTCCCAAGGGATTGTGCAAGCATGGCTGAGCATCTAGATGCAATAAATTGGTTAAGTATTGGACCAAACTTGCTTGGATCGGAGTGAGACAGTCACAGATACTATAGAGAGCTCTCAAGCCCGAGAGAAATATTTTATTGTTTCATATTTTTTACTTAATGCAATATAAAGATAGCGGGGTTTTTAGTTGAGGCTTTCCCTAGATAAATCTTTGTGTTGTGCAATTGAAATTCTTTCTCTTGATTGTTCATGTGATTGTGCAATCGTAATTAGTTTCTGAAATTTATAGAATATATTCAAGTATTTTTTTTTAGTATATTACAAGATCAGTTGAATCTACGTGGGTTTTCTACAATCAAATCAGGCCAAAGAATTTTTCACTTACATTTTTTTTTCTCTTTAACATATCACAATTACTGATAGGTATGGCATAACATAATCAATGTTCACTACTGGTTGTAAAATATGATGTAAGATTAATGATATTCCTACCTTCAATACATGCATCTAAAGGAAACATCGAAGGAAAGATATGGGATCCCATTAAAAAATAATTTGAAATCATACATAAACACCCATGCTTTAGGCCTCCCACCTCAATGTTAAAAGAATATCATAATCAAACCAGTTAGTTATTGCATGATATTAACTTGCACTTATTATTCTTATGGAAATTATGGAAATTAATAAAGTAGGAGGAACAATTTTACAAACTCTTAACGTGAATGAATGGAAGTTTTTGTTTGGTTATTTTTTGGACATCTATCAACTTTGTTTGAGCAACTAAAGTGATTTCTAAACACCTGTAAACCTTACCTCTACAATCTATTGTGAGAAGTTAGATTGCTCTGAACACCTGCCAACCTCGTTGCTACAGCCAATGGTGAAAGGGGATGACTTATTTTGCAATCAACTAAAATATATGGAAAAATACATATACCATTACAATGCACTAGAATTTCATGATTGAAGAACGATTTTGTTCATTTGAACAATTATTTAATTCAAAGAAACAACACAATGGTTATAAAACTTGTTTCAACCCAAAATGTATTGTTCCAATAAAGAATATTGAAATTAAGATAAAAGCTAGAAGAGTTAAATTGAAGGAAGTTTCCTAGTTGAAATATGCACGAAAGGAAAATAATTGTTTGTACTCGATGCTTTGGTGCAAGTTTCATTATTATTGGTGTACCAAAGAGCTAGATATATTCGTTTATATTTCTAAAACCTTAATCCATAACTCTGGAAAAAAAATCGATATTTTTCCATCTTAAAGACATACGCAAATTTGATAATTCAAATATTATGAGTGCATGATGATGTACGGTGGTGTTCCAAGGCATCATGGCATTGCCTCCTTGTTGAATTTTATGGAGGAAAAATGAGGACACTCCTCCAAGTTTTCCATTATCAAATAGACATAATAAAAACTCTATAAAAACATATGACTTTTGGATCATGTCCAACGAATATTATAAACATTTACATACAAATTTTTTTTTTTTTTAATAGCCCAAAAATATGTATTGCAGTCAATTCTGGTTTGGAAGGGTTGGAGTACAAAACATTTAGATTTTTTCCATCTGTTATAATTTGAAATTTTAGTGAAGATTAAGTGTAATGAGGGCCTTGAGGGGAGGGGGAAATATACAAATGTTTATACTATTTATTAATGGGGGTCGTGCAATATGGGCAGTGCAGAGCCAACTTTACATGGTTGAATAGCATTATGTGGGGCCCAAATTAGGCCAAACCCAAACAATAGCCCATGGAGGAGTTATTTTGGGTCTCATTACAAGTGGAGTCATGAAGTACTTTTTGGCAACTTCCGCAGATTTAATGCATTCTTTCAAGACTGGACATCTTACACTTTCATCTCCAAGATCCATGTTCTGTGAGCTAACTAATTTCATGGGATGCATAATTACCTATGTTATGATCATGAGAAAAGCTCTCTATAGCCTCTATGGCTATTCAAAATTTCCATGATCATTGATATTGAAGACCTGTGTATCTTCAAATTGGATGAGAAAGCCCTAACAAAAAGGCTCATGAGCAAGCTCGAGAGAACCTAGCCAAGTGTAAATTTATTAGTGATAATGACAGATGGATTGGAATTCAGTATCTTGGTTTATAATTCTCTAATTTTTCATTGAGTGATATGCTTTCAACCAGAGAAAGAATATGGAGAATATGGACACCAGTTGAGTCAAGAGAGAAACAAACTTACGCTTAATTTAGATATAGCTAACTTAAAATTCGCCCCGATCAGGGTGCCAGAATGTGGAATAGATTCGTGTGCATACACGTGCTATATGTTTAAACGTCCCTTGTGCAATCATGATGGACACAGTCCTCTGACGGTAACTCTCCACTCCTATATTGAATTGCATGCACCAGCCAGCACATTTCTATAATCACCTGTCAGATGCATTAATGTGACATTCTGCACGGTGGTGGAGGAGTTTCACTGTCCATTTCCTCCTTACTATTGCATACTCTTTGTCAAGGTTTTCTATCGGCGATCTTCTGCAGGAGATTCCTCCAGACTTGTTAGCACCAGACCTGACGAGAATTCTCCGCCGACGGGGTGGACGCAGACTGTGGTATGTCATGGCTATTCTGCCTTCCATGTCTACTCGTTTTTTGTTTTTTCTCTGCACTCTTTTTACTTCAGCCTCTCTTCAAAGGGTCGAGGCATATTATACAGTGTTTTTAAGGTGTTTTTGCAAAGGGATTATGGGAATTCCACATATTGACCCTCATTTTCGCAGTCGTCCTGGTTTATTGGCTTTCTGGCTCTACCTCATTCTTTGTTGCCAAGTCTCTTCTGAACCTATGTACCTGCTAGGTTTGCTCTTTCTGCTTGGGTTGATGCTGAACAGTCTTGCCTATTCCACTATCAAAAAATTTTATGGGCCTTTGTTTGAAGTTAGTCATCTGTTGTTGCTCCGCATATATTCTAGGTTTGGTACTCTGCGCTCTATTCACCCATTCATTTTTGGGATACTGTTTTCGGTGTTGCTTCCCAGGTTTCGATTCACATGCATGAATGGTCATCGTTTCTTTACAATAGGCAATGGTAAGGTTTCGTTGGTGGTTTTTCATATTGCAGTGGGCTACCTCTCTGTTCCAGCCTATCTTATTTTCTTGTCTGGGCAGTGTCTTCTCTGTTATATTATTATGGGTTGGTCTCGGGTTACTTTATATCGCAAACTTCCTTGTATGGTGTATCATGTTCAGGGTTGGTCCCTGGTTAACTTATCGGCTCATTCTCGCAATCAGACTCTATGAGTTGGGTTCATTGCACAAGAGATTATTTCTGTTTTACTATATCATCATTCTGACTTCCTTTTGGCCACGGGCCTCTTTTCAAGTTCTCTTTCCAGTATGGTTAAAGGGCGACCCATGAGGGAAAATCGAGGTAGGCAGCCTCATCCACAGGCTAGCAGGAGAAGGAGAGGCAGAAAATATAATGCAGAAGTGTTGCAAGATATTGCTCAGGTCTATGAGTCAGGGAATTTGGCTAATATTAAATCTAAAATTCATGGCTGGGAAGTTCATACTGATAGTGAGGAGGAGGACATGGAAGCTCAGCTCTCTCAAATGGATTTCATAACCGACCCAGGTAGTACTCGGGTTCGTGTTTCTCTCTTTCAACACTCAGTGAAGACTTATTGGAAGATGAAATGCCTTCTAGCTAAGGCCATGGCAAGTCAAGAGGGTAAGAATCTCAACTCTTCGATTCTGTTTGAAATGCAACAAATGAAGATGGACATGCATGCCATGTTCAAAGCGCAGATTCAGTTACATGATCGGCTTGGTAAGATTGAAAAATAGTTGCAAATTACTCAGAGCAGTCCACAGGTGTTGGGTACCACTACTCATTCTCCAGTTTCCGTGGATCCTTCTGGCTAACCAATTCAGTGATATATCATTTTGGACTCTGTTTCTTTAACTACTTGTTTTATTTGTAAATATTATGGACATGCTACAGTTCTAAAAGTTGCAAGTAGTAGGATAAGACAATTTCGGTTTTGGTATGCATATAACTCGATGTGGTGGCCAACAGACCTGGTTTCCTATGGGCAGGTTGAGGTCACTGTATTTTCTTTCTCTTGTATAACAATCTGCTTATAGATTTTCGTTAATAGAAAGGCACTACCAAGTTTACAAAAAAAAAAAAAAGCTAACTTAAAATAAAAGATTATGAAGATCTGGTAAAATAGAAGCTTATTTAAGTGCATGTAAAAACTGAAAACAAATCATAAAACAATTGTTCAACTTTGAGCATTAAACCAAATTGATTAATCAATTATTTAATTTAATTTCAAATATAAATATATATACCAAATTCTTATTGTTTGTATTGATTTTAGTTAAACCAAATTCTCTAAAAACCATAATTTCATAATTATTATTTTCACTAATTAAATAAAAACAAACATTTTGATAAAATTTATATTAATTAGAAATAGTTAAAATTAAATGTATTTATTAATTAACTAAATTTAAAATTTAGTTATTTTAAAATTTTACAAATTACCTATCTAAAGAATTCAAATTTGTAGCGGTAACTAGTACCAACATTTTATTAACTTGAAAAAGTGTTTCTCTCATTAGCATGTTTTTTTGTCTTTTGTTTTTTGTTTTTGTAAACTTAGTAGATCCTTACTATTTTCTAATTATAAACAAAATCAGGTAAAAAAGGTACAAATTTAGGCCTCAACTTGCCCGTAGGAAACCAGATCTGTTGGTCATCTTAACGAGTTATATGCCATCCAAAACATAAACAGCTTAAGTCTGATTCTCACTATCTTCAAGTAGCTAATATCAACGTTTGCAAGCATAGACATAATATTAAAATAAAAGCTATCCGCTAACATTATCAAAAACTAAAACTAGGATGATCATTTCTCAATTCAACACAGAAAAGAGTAGCCATCAATCATCATCTGACTCCACAGGAGCCGGGTCTTTGACACTGGAGCCAGACATATCAACATGGTGCATGGATTGCAACTGCTTCTCGATTCTTCCTAAGAAAACATACTGATGGTGTTGTCGAAGGTTCATTTCCTGAATGACCCTATTGATCTCAGCTAAACTTGTTGCAACTTTGGGGTCACTCCGACCTCTTGAACAGACATTATTGCCTTAACCAGAAGGCATTTCAGCAACCAATATGTTTGAATTAAATGCTAGAATAATGCAATTATGCCTCGAGTGTGACCAAGGTTAGTGATGTTGTAGTTGAGTTCTTCCTCAGTAGTTTCTTCTTCTTCCTCCTGCTTGGATTTTTCATGGCCCTCTCATCCATGGATCGGGGACTTGATATAACATGGTGTCTCCTCAGACTATGCTTGAAACAAATTCTCCATAAATTCTTTACCAGACTTCCTGCCATGCTTGGATGGTGGCTTTGAAACTTTGACCTTTCCTTTTTCCTTTGTTTCCTTTTTTGCTAAGTTTCCTTTGGCCATTGTTTTTATAGTGTGGTCTTCTGGAAATTTTCTTGACTGAAAGGATTTGCTTAGAAGACTTGTAACAGTGCAGAGCAGGAAAAATTTAAAACATCCCAACTGAATATAAAACCAACAGATAAACCAGGCGAGACTAATTCCAACAGCAGTTGGAGACTGCTGCTTTGAGAGACTTAGAAAAATCACTGTGACTACAAAATTCCTATCCCAACCTAGAGTAAACCCATGCACCTGAGTAGTAAACCCATAAGACCGAGTAAACCTAAAAGGCAGAGACAACACCCAAAATATGACCTTGCCACCCTTATTCCAGTTTCCCACTTGACCTGTGACCCGGGCACCCATCCTGAAAGAACTGACAGAATTCCACTTAACGAAAGTAGTTAAAAATTTGATCGACTAACAACACAACCTCATATTCCCACTCTCAACTGACGCACCCCTAGCATTAACATCATTAGAAGCCATACAGATAACTTCCCACATCTGGTGATGCAAATTGAAGGACAAAAGAGGAATAGAGTACCCAAAATTTCTACCATGAAAATTAAAACAGGGCCAAGCCATATCCAAACGAAATTTTTCAAGTCCATACATCTCCCTAGCGAAAGCAATTTAAACATGCAGGACGGATTATACCTAGACATAGACCAATTGACAGCCTTCCTATTTAAACCTACCAAACTTCTACCAGATACTGATGACCCATATGGGCCTTCCTCTTCTTCATTATACATAATATTGCTAACCATATCCATGCAACAAATTAAAAAGTAGTGAACGAGATATATAAAAACAAGGAAAACCAAATTTTTTCTTCGCATGCAATGATATGCAAAGACTCATTTCATCGCTATGGCATATGGAGAATTGGGTACATACCAATTCAAAGTTGGAGGTTGCGAAGTCCTCCGACGTCGTCTGATCTGTTGACAAGGATGCTCGCGGCAGGAACCTAACATGCATAGGATAGCTAAATTGCAGAGAATAATGAAACTGCAGAGAATAACTGGAACCTTGTTAATACCCCGCGCCCATCTAACCCAACACACACATTCCAACTTCTCCCCGACAACCCAATTTACTAGTCGGGTTGTTCTCCATTTTGCTTTAATGATGTCATTATTAACCACTGGTGGAATCGTCCACAAGTCGTCCCCACCTTTGGTACGACTGCTGCCACGTGCCTTCGCCACATACCCACCTCCCATCACAACGACATGTCTCTGACCTCGCCAGTTGGCACCCCGATCGGGGGCTCTCATTACCATGTTATTACAGGTTGAATATATTTAATTTTTTGGCAAATGAAAATCTAAGAGGTTTATTAATCTGTCTACTAAATTAAAACTTCAAAAGAAAACTAGAAAAAAAAAACAAAAGTAAAATTAGAATACAAGAGATTAGAAAAAAAAAAGGCTATAATTAATCATACAAAGCCAAAATCTCCAATAATGTCTTAAATTTTTTTAAGATTAAATATAAGTATTTAGGAATATTATTTTATAACTTAAAAAAAACACCTTTCATAAATCATGGTCAATAAAAAAAATATCATTGATAACCAAAATAAATCATAAAAGTTAAATGTCAAAATCAATATTATTTCAATAGATTTTAATTTTTTTACTTAAATAATTAAATTTATTAAAAAATAATATTCTATCAACAATTTCAAATGACTTGAATAATTAAATTTATTAAAAAACAAATATTATAAAAATAAATATTTATTATATACCATTTTTAGGCCGATAGGCCTTCTCTTTTGAAAGAGAACCAGTTTTTCATCGTCAACATTTTTAATCTCTTGCTGACACGTGTTGCTTGACAATTTTAATCTCTCACTGACAGCTGTTGGCTAATCTGTTGGAAAAAACCGGGCGCCTCCAGTTTTCGTCCCCGCAGACTCTGGAAATGCCTCTTCTCAGCCTGTATCTGATGTTTACCTGGAAGCATCCCTTCTCAGCCTTGGCAGCAGTGGAGATTAGTTGCTTGGTTATAGTTTGTTCCCTTCTGTTTTATGGTATCAAATTAGTGCTGGTATTTAAGTGGTTCTCAGTGCCGACAAATTAGTGCTGGTATTTAAGTGGTTCTCAGTGCCAAAGAATTTTTAAAAGGGGAATTGAAATTAGTTTTCTCAGTCTCTCTAGAGGTTGGAATGCATGGAAAACAATAATCGTCCCGACTGTTACCCTTTGTATGAGATTATGGACATATGTCGCATCTTAAAAGACAAGTGGCCCTTATAGCAGACAATAGGACTTCTATTTTCTCTGCTACAGGTAGAATTCTCAGAGGGAAAATCATACCAATAAATTTTGCAATCATAATGGAGACTCTGTCACGGTATAAGAGGCAAATTGAAAGTTAGAGGCACAGCGCTATGTGTTATATCACCAGGTTTCAGGTTTGGCTAGGAGTTCTCAGTCAGCCATCACTAACTTCAGAATGTCTGTTGGCTCAGGTAGTGAAGAAACCAATGAGGACCAGCCTGTTCACCAAATTCCCTAAGATGTTGGCGTGGACCAGGATTCCCGACCTTCTCCTATAGAACAAGAGAAAGCATTCAGCAAGTATGTTTTAAATTAATTGCAGGTTTTATCAAGTTTTACTTTCAGATCAAATCTAACTGATCAACGCATTAGTGATTCCTTAGTTTGGTCATTTTTTGTACTGGTGGTGAGCACTGATTTGCATAAACTTCTTGTGATTTTTTTCCCCTCATTCAGAGAAGATCATTTGATCATGTCTTGTGCTTGGCTGTGAGACCTGGACTATATGTGTGGCAGTACTCTGTTTTTTTCTTTTTTCTTTTTCGTGGGTACTGCTTTTCATTATTTCCTGTAATGGGTTTTACCGTTTTCAGCTAAGTTCAGCATACAAGGATTGTGTAGAGTTTATTTGCTTGTGGGAAGGAAGGCTCATTTTCTCATTTATTGTAATGGGCTATGGAAACGAATCAGCATAAGCTAGCCGTGCACTCTTAATTTCCTATGGGTATAGCCCTTTTGATTATTCCGTTTAATGGGTATGGCACAATTGGTATGGCCATATTTTCATTCGATCAGCCGTTTGTATTTGATTCCTCTAGGGAACTTGGAGATATTACAGGCCTTTATATGATTGATGAAGAAGGAGTGCTTCAGTCAGTTGATGTGAGTGCAAAGTTTGTGAACGGGAAGCCTTCGAGGATAGAAGCTAAATATATCATGAGGAGCCCACAAGCATGGGATAGGTTCATGAGATTTATGGAACGGTATTCTAATGAGAATGGTCTTCATTTCATCAAGAAATAAAAATAGCATATGCAGTCTCAGTTTTGGAATTTCATTGAGAGGCTTACTCTTTTATGCAGTTTTAGAGCTCTGTGTTGTTTTAGACTAGTGGCATGTTGCTGTTACACTTTTAATAGTCAGAATATTGAAGGAGAAATATTGGATTGAAACCACTTGAAGCATGATGGATGGATTTTTATTTTTACCAGTCACGATATTTAACTTAGGTTTTGGCTTCTCTCTTGTAGATGCAAGAGTATGTAGTCCCCTGGCTTTTTTGTGCATTATATGCCTTTTGTCAGGGGAAATAGTTTCTATACTTTTCCCAAAGGCACTTAAAGTACTGTGCCCTCGAAGAAGTTGGGTTAATGAAAAGTTTCCTTTGCTGTTGCAGCTCCAATTTGTGTTAGTTTTTGTCATCATCTCTAACAAACTCCCTAGCTACAAACCCACGGTCTTGTAATTTCTTGTTTATATTAATTAGTTAAGGTGCCCAAATGGGAAAGAGAAACTAAGCTGTAAATTACCATAAAACGGTTTTGAAAGAGTTAATAAACACTGTTTTCAATGTATTACCTAAATTTTATATGTGAAATGGAAATATGTTACATGGGAAACATTTTGTACAATACGGGAATAGCATTGAGTAATGTAGAATCTATGAGCACATTTGCTGAATCTCTGGAGATCAATTTGACATGGGTTTCAGTAACTTTCAGATAGAAGACTTGACGAATAACTGTTAATTCTTAAGCAATAGCTTCTCTGGATTCCAAGATCTCACACCATTGGGGTTTTACTATACAGTCAATCAATTCTATGTTACTTTCAATGTTTGAGTGTTGTTTGGTAAAAAATTGTGCTCTGATCAACTTCATTAAGCCATCTGAATGTGGATTTCTATCACCACAACAGCCCCTCTTGTAATCCTATATGGTCAATGTGCTGAAGAAGTTCTTCCTCTTCACTTTTCAAGCAGTCTGTTAAACCGTTTTGAAGGATGTTATCTTGGATTGCAGCTATTTCCGTATCAAGAGTTTATCGGTTACTGAAAATATTGCCAAAAAACTGATTATTCTGAGCCTTGAGACTCTCCTTAAGAAGTTTAAACTTCTGTTGTCTGCATCTTTGTCCCATGGACCCCAACATGAGTTTCGTTATTTTTGGATATTTGACCTAAGATCCGGGTGAATTGTCCACATCATCTCAAACGAAAATGGGATGTTCTGCGGTCAGTGGGTCTTGTAAAGAAGCATTAAGATAGGCCAGTGATCAGAACGAGGACAGATTATATGACTCAGCTGAAATGTTTAAATTGAGAAGATGGTGTTCAGCTGACAGAAAGTGATCAAGGCATTCTGAAGGCCAGCCTTCTAAACCTAGACCAAACACCTCTTCAAATACATCTCCACCTCTTTTTAGCCCAGTCCACCTACCTCTTCACTCTGCATCAATTATATGTCGAGTATATTCAGGCTTCATCTAGATATTATGTGGAAATACATAATGAATATACAAGGGACTTAATTTATGAGATTGAACTGTAATGACGAGAAGAAAAAAAATTTAGCATTGATATGGATAAAGGGCAGTCCCTCTTCGTGTCTAAATGACCCCAAATTCTCTTCAGAACGATGAACTTTATTCCAGGCTGCAAACACAATAAAATGGGCTATCAAAAATTAAAACTATCTTTGCTGGTACAGTGAAGATGTTAGAAAATGTCCTTAAGATCAGTGGTGACCAGATAGACACGCTACTTAGTTGGGTTCATAGAATTTTGCATTCTCAAAGAATATCTACCCTGAAATGTGAAATTACCAGTCTCAACTCCTTTCTCTCCTTGAGATCTCACTTCTACCTCTTATCCATCAATTACAAATTCAGCACCAGATATCGTGTGTTTATACAGCTGATGATTTCATCCTTTAGGTGGTTAATTGTGAAACTCCATTTTGTGAATGGATAAACAGAACAAGCCAGTGTTCTGTTTGAACCTGCCATGTCAGGGTTCAGAAAACGTGAGCTTGGATATAGCTGGGATGCACCACATTTGACTAGTCCAAGGCCTCTAACACAGGCAACCAAGCTTGATGAGGTATTTAAATTAACTTCTGTAGGGAGCCCTTACCATCCGAATTCTCAGATATTTTCATCTGAGAGTGGTGGAGGGTCCAGCTCTGTTGCTGCTGCTACCCCATCCTGCGTAGAGTTTCAGGACGGGAAGGAAGAAAGTTCTTATTATTTTCAAGAATTTGAGTGTTTGGCCCCATTTGCAGAATTTAGAAGTTCTGTAATGGAAGGTAACTGTTATTTTTCAAACGAACAGGATTTTGGGGCATGCAATGGTCTATTTAATGAGAAAATGAGGTTAGACTCATCTGCAACGTGTCAAAAAAGATTTATTATGTTTGATCAGACTGGAAGTAGGGGGTAGAATTATATTCCACCTGAGTCAATTTTCGATGATGTTGCCGAATTCAACAATATCTAAGGCACAAATAAATCCTAATAGTATGGTTTCAGAAGAAATAAAGAAGTTGGCAGTGCCTGTTGAAGGCAGATATAGTGGCTGGGAAACTCTTTCCAGTCCCTAAAATGAGACCCTGCTTGTCTCAGCTTTTGCAGCTTTGCAAAAGATAAGAGAAGATAGATTTAATTCTTTATCACTAGTCAATTTTGGTAATGAATTTATTCATTACTCTGCTGAAGGGGAAGAAAGCACAGGCAGGGTTAGCTATGATGGGGCGAGCCAAACAAAAAGTGGGAGTCCTCATAGCCAGTTCCATAAAGACACCGAGGACTTGGAAGCCTTGCTATGCTCCGATGATGAAGAAAGTAATATTGGGCACTCACCAAGTGAAGTAACTAGGAACAATGGACACTTGTCTTTAGAAGAAGATAATTCTGATGTAACCAGTGGTATTCCAGCCAAGAGGAGGAGAATTGACTTAATGGCAAATGGAGAATAGGCGGTTGATTACACACCTGCATCTTTTGAAGAATTTGATAACATATCCATGACAAATGAAATATACCCGTGAGTGCAGTCACCTGATATTTCTGTAGTTGACACTTCAAGCTGGGACATCATTAACCATCCCAAGTTTTCTGCTGACATCTATGATGATAACAATAGCTAGAATCTCCTCTGTGGCTATAGTTGTCATAGTATCCACGGAGAATATAGTTCTAAAGGCAGTGGCAATGAACAGATGCAATCTGTAAAATGCCTTTTGGGACATTCAGGATCAGCCGAGAACTCAAGGAAAGGAAAGATAAAAAGAACTGTTAAGCTCCTGAAAAGTATACTTCCTGGTGGAGATTGCATGGACACTGCTATTGTTCTTGACGAGGCCATTCGGTATGTAAGGTTGCATAACTCTATAAAGTAAGAAAGCAATTACTAGTCGCTTTTGTTGTGTGTGTTCATGTGTCTTAAGTTTTTATTAGTATCTCCAGTTTGATCTGGGCTGTTAGGGTTTGGTAAGTTCATTTTTAATGTATTCAGTTATGTCGGGTTTTCGATATTAACTATTATGAAGCAGCCGTCTTTGTGAATCCTTATGATGTGCACTTTCTTCTTGTGTAAGCAATTCTGTTAATAACTAAATAGTAATTATCAACATTATACATATTCTTGGTTTTCCGTGAACGTAGACTGCTTTCAGAGTGAGGCATTCTTTCTCTCGTTGAAAATAAATATGTTTGGGTAGAAGATCCAGCTTTTGATAATTTGCATGTTATTTATGCCTCGAGTCTTTTTTGGCAGTGTTGATCCTATAAATATCTGTTCCAATGAGAATGAGTCGAAATGTTCTTCTCTACAATGAAAATAGCACGCTAAAACATTTTGAAGGCGAAAGCATTACCTCCAGGCCTACCTTCATTATAAAGTGAAACCTAGACCATTCAGTTATATCTCTGCGGTTCCACTTGTTTATTGTTTCTATCTGTTCTTTTATTGTCCTCGTTAGGACAAAAACAGAAATATACTGATATGTTTGTTGTTTTAGACTAGTGGCATGTTGCTGTTACACTTTTAATAGTCAGAATATTGAAGGAGAAATATTGGATTGAAACCACTTGAAGCATGATGGATGGATTTTTATTTTTACCAGTCACGATATTTAACTCAGGTTTTGGCTTCTCTCTTGTAGATGCAAGAGTATGTAGTACCCTGGCTTTTTTGTGCATTATATGCCTTTTGTCAGGGGAAATAGTTTCTATACTTTTCCCAAAGGCACTTAAAGTACTGTGCCCTCGAGGAAGTTGGGTTAATGAAAAGTTTCCTTTGCTGTTGCAGCTCCAATGTGTGTTAGTTTTTGTCATCATCTCTAACAAAGTCCCTAGCTACAAACCCACGGTCTTGTAATTTCTTGTTTATATTAATTAGTTAAGGTGCCCAAATGGGAAAGAGAAACTAAGCTGTAAATTACCATAAAACGGTTTTGAAAGAGTTAATAAACACTGTTTTCAATGTATTACCTAAATTTTATATGTGAAATGGAAATATGTTACATGGGAAACATTTTGTACAATACGGAAATAGCATTGAGTAATGTAGAATCTATGAGCACATTTGCTGAATCTCTGGAGATCAATTTGACATGGGTTTCAGTAACTTTCAGATAGAAGACTTGACGAATAACTGTTAATTCTTAAGCAATAGCTTCTCTAGATTCCAAGATCTCACACCATTGGGGTTTTACTATACAGTCAATCAATTCTATGTTACTTTCAATGTTTGAGTGCTGTTTGGTAAAAAACTGTGCTCTGATCAACTTCATTAAGCCATCTGAATGTGGATTTCTATCACCACAACAGCCCCTCTTGTAATCCTATATGGTCAATGTGCTGAAGAAGTTCTTCCTCTTCACCTATTGTGATCTGCAATGCTTAGATTTTGAAGGATGTTATCTTGGATTAGCCATTTCCATTGTCAAGAGTTATAAGTTATACAGAAAATATTGCCAAAAAAAGCTGATTATTTTGAGCCTTGAGACTCTCCTTAAGAAGTTTAAACTTAAGTGTCCACATCTTTGTCCCATGGACCCCAACATGAGTTTCGTTATTTTATTTGGATAATTTGACACAAGATCCGGGTGAATTGTCCACATCATCTCAAACGAAAATGGGATGTTACGATCGGTGGGTCACCTCAAAAAAGCATTCAGATAGGCAGTGGGAGCAAGGAATGGATTATATGACTCCAGTTTGATACATTTATTGAAGATGGTGTTGTTTTGTGAAAGTGATCAAATGCAGAAGGCCAGCCTTCTAAACCTAGACCAAACACCTCTTCAAATACACCTCCACCTCTTTTTAGCCCAGTCCACCTACCTCTTCACTCTGCATCAATTATATGTCGAGTATATTCAGGCTTCATCTAGATATTATGTGGAAAGACATAATGAATATACAAGGGGCTTAATTTATGAGATTGAACTGTAATGACGAGAAGAAACAAAATTTAGCACTGATATGGATAAAGGGCAGTCCCTCTTCGTGTCTAAATGACCCCAAATCCTCTTCAGAACGATGAACTTTATTCCAGGCTGCAAACACAATAAAATGGGCTATCAAAAATTAAAACTATCTTTGCTGGTACAGTGAAGATGTTAGAAAATGTCCTTAAGATTAGTGGTGACCAGATAGACACGCTACTTAGTTGGGTTCATAGAATTTTGCATTCTCAAAGAATATCTACCCTGAAATGTGAAATTACCAGTCTCAACTCCTTTCTCTCCTTGAGATCTCACTTCTACCTCTTATCCATCAATTACAAATTCAGCACCAGATATCGTGTGTTTATACAGCTGATGATTTCATCCTTTAGGTGGTTAATTGTGAAACTCCATTTTGTGAATGGATAAACAGAACAAGCCAGTGTTCTATTTGAACCTGCCATGTCAGGGTTCAGAAAACGTGAGCTTGGATACAGCTGGGATGCACCACATTTGACTAGTCCAAGGCCTCTAACACAGGCAACCAAGCTTGATGAGGTATTTAAATTAACTTCTGTAGGGAGCCCTTACCATCCGAATTCTCAGATATTTTCATCTGAGAGTGGTGGAGGGTCCAGCTCTGTTGCTGCTGCTACCCCATCCTGCGTAGAGTTTCAGGACGGGAAGGAAGAAAGTTCTTATTTTTTTCAAGAATTCGAGTGTTTGGCCCCATTTGCAGAATTTAGAAGTTCTGTAATGGAAGGTAACTGTTCTTTGTCAAACGAACAGGATTTTGGGGCATGCAATGGTCTATTTAATGAGAAAATGAGGCTAGACTCATCTGCAACGTGTCAAAAAAGATTTATTATGTTTGATCAGACTGGAAGTAGGGGGTAGAAGTATATTCCACCTGAGTCAATTTTCGATGATGTTGCCGAATTCAACAATATCTAAGGCACAAATAAATCCTAATAGTATGGTTTCAGAAGAAATAAAGAAGTTGGCAGTGCCTGTTGAAGGCAGATATAGTGGCTGGGAAACTCTTTCCAGTCCCTAAAATGAGACCCTGCTTGTCTCAGCTTTTGCAGCTTTGCAAAAGATAAGAGAAGATAGATTTAATTCTTTATCACCAGTCAATTTTGGTAATGAATTTATTTGTGCCTCGAGTCTTTTTTGGCAGTGTTGATCCTATAAATATCTGTTCCAACGAGAATGAGTCGAAATGTTCTTCTCTACAATGAAAATAGCACGCTAAAACATTTTGAAGGCGAAAGCATTACCTCCAGGCCTGCCTTCATTATAAAGTGAAACCTAGACCATTCAGTTATATCTCTGCGGTTCCACTTGTTTATTGTTTCTATCTGTTCTTTTATTGTCCTCGTTAGGACAAAAACAGAAATACACTGATATGTTTTGGCTGTAAGGAGTTGAACAGGGATCATTCTAGACATGCAATTTCAAAAAATTTCTAATGAACTGTCAAACAACTTCGCATTTTTCTTTATTGTCAGCGATAGTCCAAAGCTTAATAGAAGGAAACCATCTCAGTTTAAAAGCTTTAGTAGCTTCAACAATGGGAGGCATCTGTGAATTTTTGCCATTTTGCCAGCCAAATTAAATGGTCGAAACGTTCCTGGAGAGTTTCGACCATGAAATTCTTCCCCGCTCCTCCCATCCCAATAACGGCAACTACTCTCAAAAAGCCACTGGACCGTATTGCGTATCCATGGAAATGTAGAAATGACATCCATGTCATCTTCCACGCCCACAAATTGAGATTTTTTAATCAAACACAGCACTGAAATTGCAATTTTTTTGGGGTTCTCTGAGTATCCAGTTTTTCTCGGATCACATTTGACACAGGATGTATCTTACTCTGCAATTCTCCCCTTGAAAATGCAAATCCTCGTAACAGAGGCTTCAGCCATGTTTCGTTTCTCTGTTTTGCTCCACCATTAGTTCACTCTTATGCCTGGTCACGCTCACTTTATCAAAAGGTAACGAATAACTTCACCCTTTTTTTCCTTTGGAGGAATATCATTACATTTAAACAAATACTATTTTGTTTTTAAACAAAGGCTTTTGTTTGTACACAAAGGCTTAATAGGTTTACGTTTTTAGAGATAAATCATGGTATGTATAGTTTTATTTAGGATGGGACCATAAGACTTGTGGAACTAAATCTCTCCATTTAATCATTAACTACATATAAGATATATATTGTAATCAAATAATATTTTGTTTATGATGAAGGCTTAATAGGTTTTTTTTTAGAAAAATCACATATAAGGGATAGGACTACAAGACTTGTGGGTACCAAACTTCTCCACTTAGCCATTACGCCACATATAAGGCATATACAGTTCCGAATTGGACCACAAGACTTGAGAGGACCAAATCTTTCCACCTAACCATTACACCACATATAAGGCATCTGGATTGGACAACAAGACTTGTGGGATGGATACCCAATAACTTGAATGAAGGTCACCTGAACTACTATTTTTGGCTCTGGGCTGCATTGAGTTTGCTCAATTTAGCTCTATATGTTGCTGCAGCTCTTAAATACAGAAGTAAATATGTGGCCCATGAGATGAGGGATGTTTGAATTTGAATACCATTCTTATAGTCAATGTATAGTAACCTCTGTCTTGCCAAGTTACTTACAGCAGTAAGAAATGTTGACCAGTTATAAATAATCAGCCCCATGGCTCCAAGGGTATTGTCAAAAAGGTTCTCGGATAGTTTGTGAAAAACTATTAATGAACGAGCCTCGTTGTCAAAGTGATCCTTCAGGGAAGACCATCCAGATACTCCTATCGGCCTCTCCTTGCACCTCCTGGGGCAAATGCTAGTAATAATAAATACATATATACACTATTATTAACTAATATATATATATATATATTATAATTATAAATCATCAAAATATTCACAAACACAAAATCCAAAATATCTATAATGGACCATGTGATGTTCTAGTCAAAATGCTTTTGAATTCGAGAGAGTTATACTATAAGTAACATAAATAGTAGTACTCCCACTCTCATAATAAATATGAGAGTTATTACCCAATAAATCTATTTATGAACCACGATGTAAGTTGATATTTATTTTATTCGGTGTTTTTATCGATTGCTATTTATATAGAGGAATCAGTCCTTTAAATCCCCATTGTTACAATTACACGAGGATTTTAATCCCCATTGTTACTCTTGCACAAGGAATTTAACGGAGAGTATCCGAGGGCTTACCTCAAATACATGGCCCTTTCCTTTTGGAAGAAGCATGGCCCCAATATTTAATCATACGTGACATATAGTTATACATGAAACGAAGCATTGAGCCATATAAAACTGGTTTTAATATTTTTGATACATTTTTGAAATAAATTTTTAAGCATAGTATACATAGAATACATTATATTTGTTAAAATGTCATTGAAAATTATAGAATTATATATGTTAAAATGTCTTCTCACGAGATACCCAAGTTGAAAAGAGTTTAAATAAGTATTTGTCGCCATAAAAAGATTGGGGTTTAAGGATTACACAACTATCGATAAAAAAATTATTCTTGTTTCTTTCACATTGTTTGCTTCGATGGTATAATTTCATGACACGTCATATTTTATTTAACATAAATCCATTGCAACGTATTGGTAATGTTGTAGATACGATGAATTCTCGCGGCTTAGATGTACTTAAATACAATCCATGAGTTCTGTTAGATTATTAAATGGCCAGCGCATATTCCCATGGCCTAAGAGCTGAGCTGTATAGAAATAGTCAATAGAATATTCTGCGATAGAATAGTTTGGATGGTAGTTTTTTGCTCGAAATTTTTATAAAGAAATTCAAAAAATGAGGGAGTTGGAGTGTTTGGATTGCATTTTTGATAGTGGAAATGGATTCAACACCATCAAAAACCTTTAAGGCATCCAAAACACTGAAATTTAACAACTGTAAATAAGATTTTCAAAAATCTGTGTAACAGTCATTTAGTTAAAATTTTACCACATAAAAAAAAATATTATTATAACTACTATCACCCTTTGAACTATAAACAATGTCAATCATAGAATTAATGTATCTATGGTTTTTCTACAGTTGGAGTATTTGCTTCGGTTTAACGTACTTCAGTAGTGGAGTTTGTGACATTATTCCATCACAGTGATAATATTATTTGTTTTTAATTAACTCTACGTTTCTGGCCTATTATAATGACATACTCATTTAATCACTTTGAATACTATGTACCTCGGAAGTTATTGGTATAGGTCACAGCAATAGATTTAAATGAAATTCATATGAATTGTATGCATACGTGTCATCTCGGATCGGTAAGGTCTTTATTGCTCAATTATTTTAACGTGGAATGAACTCCCGACAATTTAACTTGGTTCCGTCGTCCTACACATGGCATCCTATCCGTCGTCGATCGACATTTAATCTTACGGTGAATATGCCTTAGGGTTAACTAATGACCTTGGGCCCTAACTGAATTCACCGCTCATTGTTGCGCTCATTCGATGGTTCTGGAGGTGATGCCACTAGCTTCAGGGTTTGTTGCAGGGTTCGCCAACTATCTGGTAGTCGTTGATGGGAAGGTGGTCTCCGAATGGTTTTCCTTCAGCTATAGGTACTCGGACCTCCCTGTATAGTTTGCTTGCAGTTCTACGCAGAACTTTAATCCCTGCGCATACTGTGAAATGAGGAACCGATAATTTTTCTATCTTCTTTTCATTTGTCTACCTGTTTATCTGCCATGGATATTTTGGTTAGGTTGTGCTCTCGTTTAATTCTTACTCTCGTTGACCATCTACGGGGTTTATTAGCAGATTGCTTAGTGTTTTCGGCTCCCACTATTTCCGAAGAACCTACAGGTATCATTTCCTTCAGAGCCGTTGTTCGTTCTTTGGTTCTGTTCTCATTACAAGTCAGATTACTTCTATTTGTTCTGCAATTATTTATTTTCTTTGGGTTAATGGACTTCCGCCCTGTTGACAGGTACTGTCCATTTCCCCTTCTACCCGTTCCGGTTCTTGGCTATTCCATGGTCCGGCTGCGAGCAAAGTCTAACTCTTTTCGCGTATTTCCAGGTACCTTATTGTTGACGGGTTGAACCCTTAGGTTCTTTCCCAACCTGGATATCTTGTTAGTGATGGTTATTACTGGGGTTGCTCAGGGTTTTAATCTTGGCCCTGTTTCGTAGCCAACCGTTGTTTAATGTTCTATGTATAAGAGGGATTGGTCCCGATTTCTGGCTTCGTGCCGATAGTTAATTTCCATACTTCGATACTTCCAAGAAGATTCAATTTCGAGGGTACTTTTTATTTTCAAAATTGTTATGTAAATTTTACTGTGGTCGACTGGCCGGGATTTCCACTTCCCCGTGCTTCTTTTGAATTTCATGCTAAAGTAATTCCCTTAACAGTTGGGATTCCTCGATTGGAACCTCTGTTTTTCTGTTACATAATTTTTATTGCACAGTTTGGTACAAAATACAATTTTTGTATGGATTCACATTAACCTGCTCTTTTCCTAGTTCCTGCACTGAATAAGTTGGTAGGGCGTAATTGTCGAAGTTCCTGTTGCAAATGTCTACAGTTGTGTATTGGTTATGTTCTGTAGGTTTTCCTTGATGGCAGCCCTTCGGGGTTTACTACGATATTTTCCGATAAAGTCTTATATCTATGAGGGTTTCGCCCGACAGAAATCTTTGACAATTTGCTTGTTCGTAGCTGTAGATTTTCTATTCAAACCTTCATGATTCATGCTGGTTGTATGTTAATTCTATTTCAGATGTCTTTTCTTGTAATAGTCTAGTTTACTTGAAGGTTCTTGCCTATATATATTTTTTTAAAGAGAAATACTGTAGGGTGCCCGGACCACCTATTCGTCCGTGTTTATCATAGATAGGAAGACGACCAACCCAAAAGCTCTGTTCGTAGGCGTTATGGGTTAACGGTCCTCCTCACATTACCGTTAACAACTGCTATATTTACACTCCTGCTCTGGACTGCCTCCTACTCGTTTCATGTAAAGAATCTAGTTTTCAAATACTTACAGTTAACTGATACAGGCACAGAATTATCTAGCCTGCTTCCCTATAGGTTAGCCGGCTTCTCTATAGGTAACCAATTACAATCAAAGATATTTATGCTACCACAATTGCACTTTATTTACAGAAGGAAAGAAAGGGAATAATCTACTTATTACAGAACGACCTTAACTGTAACAAAAATAATTCCTTTTCTCTTTCTTTTTTTTGGAAATAACATTTACTATACTTTACTCATCTGAACTCAATCCGAGTGATGATTTTTGGTGCCTCCCTTCCACGAGCTGAGCAATTACGTCCCACAACTCTCCCCCGAGCTCAAGTCTGGGTCGTTGTTAGCACAAAATTCTGGAGGAGAAACTCGGGACAATCCGGTCCAATTCTCCAACTCCAGTGAAAACAGCAATCCTGGGGAGAACTCGGGACAATCCAGTCCAATTCTCCAACCCAAAGAACAGTCTGTTCTGAAAATTATTTTTCCAGAATAACAGAGTTATTTTTTTCTTCACACAGACAGAACCCCAAACTCTCCTTAGAATTCCTTATTTATTCCAGAGTTTCTTTGGGTAACTGTGGAAACTGTTTTTTGTTCAACTAACTCCAGATCTTGATTTATTTTATTTTTTTGTTACCATCAATTTTACTCATGAATCTAATTTCACAATAAAATTTTATTCAATACCAAAATTAATTTTGTTCAAACATTCCAATTAAAATAAAACAGCAGTTATAATTAATCCTTAATTAATAATAGCTTAACCATTTGTCAGCAGCTAAGACAGTGGTTACAGTTTTCCCCCTCTGGAAGTGAACACCGTTGACGCAGTCACTCCGCTGAAAGTCAAACTCTCCCCTTATTCGATGCCTCGTTCTTTTTCCCCGTGGTCCCCTTTTCTCTTATTCAATGTTATTCATCAATTTTGGGAAAATTGATAAATAAACATAATTGATAGCTTTATTATATTGCGGTCCCGGCTTATATATATATATATATATTCCACTCTATAATAAACTTTCACTCTTTTTAATGTATTGTTCTTATGAGCCGACGGAATGATATATCAATAACAATAACCTTTGTAATAATATGCGGCTCCGAGCACCTTAACCTAGCGAACCAATCAACAACGGCGTCGTACCTTGGTTAATTATCGTGCATCTCCGTCACACGAGGGCCGTCCGATGGCCTGTTCTGAGATCAATGGCCTGTATAGATTTTGCTGTGTGTCCCACGACAGTCCTTTAACGCGCGAAATGGCGGTTTTGTGGGACGTCCCATCCACCACGTGTCATCCCCTCAGTGGAATCTCTCCACGACCCAGCGATACCGCCTTCGTACCAAAGGTGGTGCGAAATGGGGGCAATCCACCGTTGTAAATCCATTGTGGTTTTGATGTACAGTGATTAACCACGGTTATGCACTCGGGTTGCGCTCTCTCATGTACATCGTAACTTGGGTTACTACCTCCGGCTAGTCTCGGTCCTAGCCTTAATTTAACAAATCAAGTTATTCTTTCGTATGGGAATTCCGCGAATACTATTGCGGATTCATTACACAGTCCACACCTACGAGGGAGTTAAATCCACAGGGTTTTCCAATAATATTCACAGGAGTTCAACAGCGAAAAGAGCGCAGAACTAGTGTACCACCATTCCTCAATCAAACAATTCCTTCACTTCTCAGAATTTGAGACAATTCAATGGCCAGTAAGTATCGAAATCACTTAATTGGAAACAATAGTTAACACACAGGGTTTTATTGCAGAAATTCTCTTCCTCTCGCTCTCCTCTCCTTCAGACATCTGAAGGATACATATATATACATATACACATATGACTCCTCGGTTCCTCTATGAGGACCGTTTCGGAAACCAAAAAGCCTATTACAATTTATTTAATAACTGAACTGACAGCTAGACAAACTGAACTATTCGACTTCCTCTGACTCTAATTAATCTAAAGAGTTACAATCAGCTAAGGTATTGACACCTAGCTGTAATAATTCGAATGTTTCCAAACCCTCCTAGCCACAACATGTGGACAAAACTTCCTACATTGCTGGCCAGTGCCTAATGCTCCTGCATCAGACTCCTGAGGGCAATTTTCTTCATGGGCTCATGTCCATGAGCTCCTCCACTGATCTGCCTATCTTCTGCAATATTCCTTCAGTCATCCAAGTGGCATCTTCCTCTGGTTTATCCTTACATTTGATCAAGTACTGAAAGTACTCTTGTCCTCTGGTCCTTTTGAACACTCTTTTGTCCAATATCTTCTCTGGTTGCAATGGCTGTGCTGGAGGTAGCTGCTCTTTCCACTCAATTTGCTCCTTGTCTTCTGCACTATCATCCTCGTACTTGTACAAATCTGCAACATTAAAAATGGGAGATATTCCAACATCAGGTGGTAATTCAATCTCATAAGCATTTGCAAAAAACTTCATAAGTATCTTGCATGGCCCAATCTTTTTGAACTTCAATTTGTTGTATTGCTTCTTTGGGAACCTCTCCTTCCTTAAGTGTGCCAAAACCAAGTCTCCTACTTCAAAATGAGCTTCTTTTCTACTCAAGTCTGCTCTTTTTTTGTATTTGATGTTGTTGCCTTGTAGTTGTTGTTTCACTTGTTCATGTATGGCCTGGATCTCTGAAGCAAATTCTTCACCTTCTGCACTTCTCAGCTCTGCTCTTCCCAGATTTCTTAACTCTGATATTCCTCTGGGGTGCATTCCATAAACAATATGGAATGGACTCTGTCCTGTGCTCCTGTTTGGTGAATCATTATATGCATATTCTGCCTGGGGAAAAATATGATCCCACTGCTTGGGATGCTCTCCTGCAAGACTTCTTAACAGATTTCCCA
Source organism: Pinus albicaulis (assembly GCA_034641835.2). Taxonomy (NCBI): domain Eukaryota; kingdom Viridiplantae; phylum Streptophyta; class Pinopsida; order Pinales; family Pinaceae; genus Pinus; species Pinus albicaulis. The sequence goes on from CM076584.1 coordinate 1,681,129,898, forward strand.
GACTCCTATTCACTACCTCAGTTTGTCCATCAGTCTGAGGATGATAAGCTGAGCTGAAACTTAGTTGAGTACCAAGTTTCTTCCACAATGTCCTCCAAAATTGACCCACAAATCTGGTGTCTCTGTCTGAAACAATACTCTTGGGTAACCCATGCAATCTAACAACTTCTTTGAAGAACAAGTTGGCAACATGGGTGGCATCACTAGTTTTATACCATGGAATAAAATGTGCCATTTTGGAGAATCTGTCTACCACAACAAAGACTGCATCATTCCCTCTCTGAGTCTTGGGTAATCCTAGAACAAAATCCATACTCACCATGTCCCAAGGCCTATCTGGAATAGGTAAGGGAGTGTACAACCCAGCGTTCTGGCTCCTTCCTTTGGCATATTGACAAATCTTGCAATTCTTCACAAACTTATCTACTTCTGTTCTCATATTAGGCCAGAAATAAAAGTGACTCAGCTGCTTATAAGTTTTATCAGTACCAAAGTGTCCAGCAAGTCCACCACCATGCTTTTCTTTGATCGAATTTTCTCTCATGGAACATTTTGGTATACACAGTTGGTTCTTTCTGAATAACAAGTCTTCCTGCAGGAAATAATCCAGCCACTGACTTCTATCTGTCAAAACAGGGTTACTACATGCCTCAAATGCTTCTCTAAAATCTGGATCTGTTTTGTATAATTCTTTGAGAAAATTGAATCCTGCAACTTCAAAATTAGTCTCTTGAACAAGCAAATGTCTCCTACTCAAAGCATCAGCTACTTTATTGGCTTGGCCACTTATATGTTTCAAAACAAAATTAAAACTTTGGAGATACTCAACCCATTTAGCATGCTTATGCTTCAACTTGGGCTGTTGTACAATATACTGCAAAGCATGATTATCAGAATACAATACAAATTCTCTGGACATCAAATAGTGTCTCCACTTCTTCAATGCTTGAACAATTGCATAGAATTCCTTCTCATAAGAGGAATACTTTCTCCTGGTGTCATTTAGCTTTTCACTGAAATCGGCTACAGGCCTATCATCCTGACTCAACACAGCTCCAATGGCCTCCCCACTGGCACCACATTTTACTTGAAATGGTTTGGTGAAATCAAGCAGAATTAAAACAGGCTTCTCTGTTATCTTTTGCTTCAAAACTTTAAAATTTTTCTTTGCTTCAGCAGTCCACTTAAATGGTTGTTTGCTCTTATTTATGGTCTCAATTATTGGTGCATTAATCTTACTGAAGTTTCTTATAAATAATCTGTAAAAACTAGCAAGTCCATGGAAACTCCTTACCTCAAAAACATTCCTGGGTGAAGGCCACTCCAAAATTGCCTTAACCTTTTTTAGGTCCATCTTCAATCCTTCTGCAGAAACAACACATCCCAAATACACCAACTCTTCCTTCATGAATGAGCACTTCTTTAAATTTATCAGCAGTTTCTCTTGGTGCAGCTTCTTTAAGACATGATTAAGATGCCTCAAATGTTCCTCTTTAGTTATGCTGAAAACTAATATATCATCCAAATATACTATCACAAATTTACCAATGAACTCTTTCAATACTTCATTCATAAGTCTCATAAAAGTGCTAGGTTCATTTGATAACTCAAAAGGCATTACCATCCATTCATACAGTCCTTCATTTGTTTTAAAGGCAGTTTTCCATTCATCACCCTCTCTTATTCTAATCTGATGGTATCCACTCTTCAAATCTATATTTGAGAAATATTTAGCACCACTCAAACAATCCATTAAATCTTCAATTCCGGGCAAAGGGAATCTGTACCTGATTGTGATCTTATTGATTGCTTTGGAATCAGTACACATCCTCCAGCCTCCATCTTTCTTTGGGCTCAAAACTGCTGGTACTGCACATGGACTCAGACTTTCTCTGATCACTCCTTTGTCCACCAATTCCTGTACTTGTTTCCTGATTTCTTAATTTTCCTTGGGAGTCATTCTGTAGGCTACCTTATTTGGCAGATTTGAACTGGGGATAAAATCTATTTGATGGCTGATCTTCCTCACAGGTGGCAGCTCATCAGGTAAATCATCCATAACAATGTCACAGTAATCATCTAACATCTCTTGGATTTCTATTGGCAAATCAGAAATCTTTGTAGAAGTAAGAACTACCTTTGGTTTGCAAACTAAAGAAAATCTTACCTCTTCTTCTTCTATCTGCTGCAGATATTCCTTCCCGCTCAGCAACAAGGTCTTTGGATCAATCACTCTGCTGGATGGCTCTCCTTCTTCCATGGGTATCAATATATGATGTATCCCATCTTTGAAGAACTTGTAAGTGTTCTTCTTGCCATAATGCACTGCTGCTCTGTCAAACTGCCAAGGTCTATCCAGTAGTATATGACACACATCCATGGGCATTACATCACACAAAACCTTGTCCTTGTATTTTCCCATTTGCAGCTCTATTTCACACTGTTCTTTCACAACCAGCTAGTGCCTTTTATGCAGCCAGGACACCCTGTAGGGAGTGGGGTGCTCCCTAGTCTTCAGCTTCAGTTTTTCTATCACCTCAGTGGAAACCAAATTGTCTGTGCTGCCACTATCAATGATTAGCTGGCAGCATTTCCCTTGGACTTTGCATATGCTCCTAAACAAAGTCTTCCTTTGTGCAGGTTCAGTGACTTCTTTGGTTTGTTTCAACAGGACCTTATTAACCACCAAGGACTCTCCCCTCTCTGGAAGAATTTTTTCTTCAATTTCTGCTTCTTCTTCAATCTAGGCAACAATAGCATTTCTTGGACCAGCACCCACATTCTCTGGACACTCATAGTGCTTATGTCCCACTCCTTGACACCTATAACACCTCAGCTCTCTGCCTCTGCCTTTGTCTCTGCCTCCTCTTCCTCTTCCTCTGTAAGAAACCCTTCTGCCATTTGCATCCTCCTCTGTAGATGCATTCTGAGGTGAGCTACTGTTAGCTCCATCCCTGGGTGTAGGCTTTCCTCTACCACCCTGACTTTCCTTCCCACGGAAAGTACCTCTCTTCTTGGCAGACTGTTTTCTCAGGAGTTTCTCCTCTGCTTTCAAGGCCATCTGGTATGCCTCTTCCACTGTCTTAGGAGACAGGAGACCAATCTCATCTTGGATTTCCAGTCTGGGACCATTCACATATCTGGCAGTCTTCTCTGGTGTATCTTGGAATTGCCCAGCTCTTATGCTCACTCTGTAGAATTCTTCTGTGTATTCTTTTACTGTCAGCAACCTCTGTCTCAGGTTCTGCATTTGTCGATATAAGGTCAGCTGATAATCACTGGGTAAGAATTTACCTTTTAGTTTAGCCATCATTCTGGTCTAGCTCTTGATAGGTTGCTTGCCAACTCTCCTCCTTTCTGCCTGCACTCCATCCTACCAAAGTGCAGCATGTCCTTTCAGCTTTATCACTGCAAACTTGACCTTTTTATCTTCCCTTATTTCTTCATAATCGAAGCATTTGTTCAACTCATTTATCCAGTCCACCAGCTCCTCTAGATTCAGTCCCCCTGTATAACTCGACACTTCAATTCTGGGCTTAACTGCAGATCCCAAAACAGTTCTCAGGAGCCTCAAGTAAGGAGGAATTTCAACATTTTCTTCAGCTTCTTCCGTTTCAGGTTCGCAGATGTCTTCAGGATCTCTGGGTTGTCTTTGTTCCATGGCATCTAGTCTGGCCTCGACCCTCTGCAACATTCCCAACACCTCAGCGTTGGCAACAGGTCTTCTCCTGCCAGCGCCTCTACCAACTCGGATTGCCATGTCAGCAAAACAACGTCAACCAGCTCTGATACCACAAATGACGCAGTCACTCCGCTGAAAGTCAAACTCTCCCCTTATTCGATGCCTCGTTCTTTTTCCCCGTGGTCCCCTTTTCTCTTATTCAATGTTATTCATCAATTTTGGGAAAATTGATAAATAAACATAATTGATAGCTTTATTATATTGCGGTCTCGACTTATATATATATATATATATATATATATATATATATATATTATATATATATAATAAACTTTCACTCTTTTTAATGTATTGTTCTTATGAGCCGACGGAATGATATATCAATAACAATAACCTTTGTAATAATATGCGGGTCCGACCACCTTAACCTAGCGAACCAATTAACAACGACGTCGTACCTTGGTTAATTATCGTGCATCTCCGTCACGCGAGGGCCGTCCGATGGCCTGCTCTGAGATCAATGGCTTGTATAGATTTCGCTGCGTGTCCCACGACAGTCCTTTAACGCACGAAATGGTGGTTTTGTGGGACGTCCCATCCACCACGTGTCATCCCTTCAGTGGAATCGCTCCACGACCCAGCGATACCACCTTCGTACCAAAGGTGGTGCGAAATGGGGGCAATCCACTGTTGTAAATCCACTGTGGTTTTGTTGTACAGTGATTAACCACGGTTATGCACTCGGGTTGCGCTCTCTCATGTACATCGTAACTTGGGTTACTACCTCCGACTAGTCTCGGTCCTGGCCTTAATTTAACAAAGCAAGTTATTCTTTCGTATGGGAATTCCGCGAATACTATTGCGGATTCATTACACAGTCCACACCTACGAGGGAGTTAAATCCACAGGGTTTTCCAATAATCTTCACGGGAGTTCAACGGTGAAAAGAGCGCAGAACTAGTGTACCACCGTTCCTCAATCAAACAATTCCTTCACTTCTCAGAATTTGAGACAATTCAATGGCTAGTAAGTATCGAAATCACTTAATTGGAAACAATAGTTAACACACAGGGTTTTATTGCAGAAATTCTCTTCCTCTCGCTCTCCTCTCCTTCAGACATCTGAAGGATACATATATATATACATATACACATATGACTCCTCGGTTCCTCTATGAGGACCGTTTCGGAAACCAAAAGCCTATTACAATTTATTTAACAATTGAACTGACAGCTAGACAAACTGAACTATTTGACTTCCTCTGACTCTAATTAATCTAAAGAGTTACAATTAGCTAAGGTATTGACACCTAGCTGTAATAATTCGAATGTTTCCAAACCCTCCTAGCCACAACATGTGGACAAAACTTCCTACATTGCTGGCCAGTGCCTAATGCTCCTGCATCAATCGTCCCCGGTGTTCTTACTTTAATTCAGCAAAAAGCTCAGGATAGGATTCCCGAACAAAACTCTCGTCTTCCCAGGTGGCCTCCTCCGGTCCAAAGTGCCTCCATTGCACTTTAACCTGGGCGATGGCTCGTTTCCGGAGCATGATTTCCCTCCGATCGACTATACTGTGAGGCTCGACCATAAACTCTCCGTCCGGTTCTACCTGCACACAAAAGACTTATGTTAATTATATAAGTCTTTATCATCATGTTATTATTTTTAACCATTATGTTCATCCACTACCTAAATATTCTGCCAATGGATTATATGTCTTGGATCATGAATATATCTTTTTAATAACGATACATGAAAGACATTATGCACTCGAATATGGCTAGGAAGCACTAAACGGTATGCTACCGGTCCCACCCTTTCCAATATCTGGAAAGGACCACAAAACCGGGGCGCTAACTTTGCACAATATGCCCATCTTAGTGTACTCTTCTTTGGTTTAATTCTTACATACACGTGATCTCCAACTTCATATTCACGGTATGACCTTTTTTTTATCTGCGTACACTTTCTGCCGGTCCTGTGCTGCTTTCAAATTTTGTCTAATCTTCTTTACTTCTGCTTCCATTTCCGCTAGCATGTCTGGTCCCAACATGAGTTTAGTCTCAGGACTGCTCCAATTAATGGGAGTTATGCACTGCCGCCCATATAGCGCCTCAAATGGGCTCATCTTCAGCGATTCTTGGTAACCATTGTTAGAGGCAAACTCTATCAAGTGTAGATATTCCTCCCATTTAACTGGTTGCTGCATGACATACATTCTCAGCATGTCTTCCAATATTTGATTTACCCGTTCAGTTTGTCCATCTGTTTGCGGGTGGTATGCAGTAATAAAATGTACTTGAGTTCCTAATCCCGTAAACAGTGCCTTCCAAAAAGCTGATGTAAATTTTACATCTCTATCTGAGATAACGGTCTTAGGAATGCCATGCAGTCTGAAGATCTCACGCATAAATAAATCTGCTATCTGCACTGTATTATAGGTCGATTGGACAGGTATGAAATGTGCCGACTTACTTATTCGATCTACAATTACCATTATGGAATCATTACCTCGTTTTGATTTTGGTAATCCGGTGATAAAGTCCAATGAGATCACCTCCCATTTCCATTCGGGAATAGGTATAGGCTGCATTAATCCAGCTGGATGTCGATGCTCTACTTTCACTTGCTGGCACTCTAAACACCTGTTTAGATAGTTTGATATATCCTTCCTCATGCCTAGCCAACAGTAGTCCTTTCTTATAGCTGTCAGCATCTTTTGATATCCTAGGTGCCCCGCATAATTGCTTCTATGATATTCATCTAGTATCATAGTTTTTAATTCCACCCTGTTTGGAATGACTATCCTCTTCTTCAAAATCAGTAACCCATCCTGGTTAATCTCATAATCCCCTTGTCCACCTTGTCCTTCAGGTTCTTGGGTTTGCTCCCACAAATATTTATATTCAGGATCCTTGTCTGCTTCTTTTCTGATTTGATCTAGAAATCTGGTTTCAACCTGGTTAACATATAACTCATAAATGCTATGCAATTTTCTACTCAATGCATCTGCAACCTTGTTCTCCTTTCCCTTTATGTGCTGTAGATCAATATAAAACTCGCTCAAAAAATCATTCCACCTTGCTTGTCGGGAGTTTAAGTCAGCTTGTTTAAAATAGCTGGTTAGACTACTATGATCAGTGTTCAATACAAATCTCTTCCCAAGTAAGTAATGTCTCCATACTCGGAGAGCGTGCACAACTGCAGTCAGCTCTAAATCATAAGCTGAATATCGTTGCTCGTGATCTTTTAGCTTGCGGGATTCATGTGCGATTACCTTCCCTTCTTGTGATAAAACTGCCCCAACACCTTCCTTGCATGCATCCGTACAAACCTCGAATTCCTTATTCGGATCTGCTACACTTAACACAGGTGTTGATGTCAATAACTGCTTCAACCTTTCAAAGCTATCCTAACATTCTTTTGTCCATTTAAAAATTTTCCCTTTCCTTTGCAAGGAGGTAATAGGGAAATCTATTTTTGAGAATCCTTTTATAAATTGCCGGTAATAGCCAGCGAGGCCCATAAAAGATCGCATATCTGCCACATTCTGTGGCACCTTCCATTCCATAATAGTTTTGATTTTCTCCGGGTCTACTGCTATACCTTTTTCAGATATTACATGTCCAAGATACTGTATTTCTTCTTTGAAGAAGTCACATTCACATACAGTTGGTGCTTCCTTAGCATCTCCAGTACCATTCGCAAATGTTCCTTGTGTTCTTCTGCATTCTTAGAATAAACCAGTATGTCATCAATGAAGATTAGCACAAAGTTGTCCAAATAAGGGTGGAAAATACTGTGCATCAGTCTCATAAAAGTGGCTGGTGCATTAGTTAACCCAAAAGGTAATACCACGAATTCATAGTGGCCATACCTTGTGCGAAAGGCAGTTTTGTGTATATCATCCTTAATTCTGATCCGGTGATAACCGGATCGCAAATCAATATTTGAGAACACAGATCTCCCCTTACCTGGTCAAACAGATCATCAATATAGGGTAATGGATACCGGTTCTTAACAGTCAGCTTATTTAACTGTCGGTAATCCATACACATGCGCATGGTTCCATCCTTCTTTTCAACAAACAGTACAGGTGCTCCCCAGGGTGACACATTGGGTCGTATATACCCCTTATCTAATAATTCCTGAAGCTGCATTTTTAACTCAGTCAATTCTGGCACACTCATACGATAGGGAGTCCGTGAAATTGGTGAGGCTCCTGGCAGCAGTTCTATTGTAAAATCAATATCTCTTCTAGGCGGTAATCTTGGTATTTCTTCAGGGAATATATCCTTGAATTCCTGTACTACAGGTATATTTTATAACATGGCAGCCTTATCCTTAGACTCAGATAGTCCAACTTGTATAGCGTACAGTTGGCATCCCTTTCTTATACATTTTCCCATTTAGGAAGCTGTAATTGGGCGTAGATGTACAGGCTTCTTTATGCCTTGAATTTCTTGGCGATTACCATTCTGATCTCTGTAGTAAACTATCTTTTCCTTGCAATCTATGAGAGTCCAATGCTTCTCCAACCAATCCATGCCCAGCAATACATCATAGGATCCCAAGGGCAGAATATTTAAATCTACCATTAATTGTTGTCCGTTGATTTGCAGTGCACAATCTTGTATTTTGGCACTAACTCTTCTTTTAGCTCCTGTAGCTAACTGAACCAACCAGGTATTTTTAAATTTTTGACTTGGAAATTTACAGATTTCTACTAATTTAGGACTTATATAACTTAGACTTGCTCCTGGATCTACCAAAACAGAAACAGTTTGGGATACCAATTTACCTTCCAACTCTATCATGGTAGGTTGAAAATCAGCTTGCCGGTCCTCCAACGCTGCGTTAATTCTGGGTATGCTTCGGGCAACATCTCCCACAGTAGAGGCCTCCTGTAAATTGGTTACTGCTTCGGTTTTACCCCGCTGTGGGCAATCTCGATAGTAGTGTGCTGCTCCACAGCCCCAACACTGAAGAGGTGGCCTCTGATTTTGAGGTTGCTCAGGTTTACTTGAAGCTTCAACAGTTTTGTCTTCCCCAGGCCATCTTATCCTCTGATGGTTCCTATCGAACTTCTTATTAACTGAGTTCCTGGCTGTGCTTCTGAAATTACTGGTTTTGCCTCTTTTGGAACGAGCACTGTTTCTATTCTCTTTCCTTGATTGCCACCCTTTTCCTTGGTCTACTTTGGTTTTCGCTTGCTGATAACACAACCTCGCCTTTCTAATGGCCTCATCCATTGTCTTAGGATTTACAAACTCGATACGCTCCTTCATATGGGTGGGTAAACTGCTCAGAAATATTTGGACCTTGGCTTTCTCATCTCTTAAGTATGGTACATAGCACAGTAACGATGTAAACTTAGTGATAAACTCGTCCATGGTCAATTGTCCTAGTCTCAAATCATGGAATTCTCGAGCCTTTTCATCATAAAAATTCTCAGTCAAGTACTTGTCTTTGAAGTACTGTTGAAACTTATCCCATGTCACATCCTAATCCTCTATTCCCCGCACGTTCTTCACTTCTTCCCACCATAAGGTGGCTTTATCCTTTAACTGGTAAATGGCTAGTCGTGCCTTAAGACCACTGTCATAATCATACACTTGAAAGCACTTGTTCATATTAATCAACCATGCCTCTGCTACTTCCTCTTTTTCTCCATCGAACGTAGGTGGCTTTATCTTTCTGAATTCTTTGTGCAATTCCACCTTCTACTTTTTGTTTGCCTTCCATTCGGTTTCATTTTCAGATTCGGCCTCATTAAAATTTATATTTGGATTGCTTCGCTGTGACACACTTCTTTCTTTTCGGCCTGCATCTTGTTCATCTGTTTGCTGTTCGTTCCCTTCCTGGAACTCTCTGTCAGCACTGGGCTTTTCAATCCTTTGATTCTGCTTATCTGAGAGGCTTTTTAGGATCCTCTCATGATCCTGCATCATTCTTGCATTTCCCCTTCGTACTCTCTCCATTTCTTCCTGCAACTGTTGTACTGTGTTTAATAAAATACGAGTCTGATGTTGTTGTTCTTCAATCAGTCTGTTAGACCACTGATGCTGCTCTATCCCCAGCTGAACCCACATTTCGGGGTTTCCCTCTGGTGGAGGTTGAGTCTCTCTGAAAATTCGCGATGGCGGTTGTGAAGGTGTCTGTCTCGTTTGTCTTTCCATCTAATTATCTGACTGTGAATGAATAACATACAATTTTAACGTCAGTTGACCCAATAGGGTCCTAGCGTTGTAACGCCGCTCTGATACCACTTGTAACAGTCATTTAGTTAAAATTTTACCACACAAAAAAAATATTTATTATAACTACTATCACCCTTTGAACTATAAACAATGTCAATCATAGAATTAATGTATCTATGGTTTTTCTACAGCGGGAGTATTTGCTTCGGTTTAACGTACTTCAGTACTAGAGTTTGTGACATTATTCCATCACAGTGATAATATTATTTGTTTTTAATTAACTCTACGTTTCTGGCCTGTTATAATGACATACTCATTCAATCACTTTGAATACTATGTACCCTGGAATTTATTGGTACAGGTCACAACAATAGATTTAAATGAAATTCATATGAATTGTATGCATACGTGTCATCTCGGATCGGAAAGGTCTTTATTGCTCAATTATTTTAACGTGGAATGAACTCCTGACAATTTAACTTGGTTCTGCCGTCCTACACATGGCATCCTATCCACCGTCGATCGACATTTAATCTTACGGTGAATATGCCTTAGGGTTAACTAATGACCTCGGGCCCTAACTGAATTCACTGCTCATTGTTGCGCTCATTCGATGGTTCTGGAGGCGATGCCGCTAGCTTTAGGGTTTGTTGCAAGGTTCGCCAGCTATCCGATAGTCGTTGATGGGAAGGTGGCCTCAGAATGATTTTCCTTCAACTATAGGTACTCGGACCTCCCTGTATAGTTTGCTTGCAGTTCTACGCAGAACTTTAATCCCTGGGCATACAGTGAAATGAGGAACCGATAATTTTTCTGTCTTCTTTTCATTTGTCTACCTGTTTATCTTCCATGGCTATTTTGGTTAGGCTGTGCTCTCATTTAATTCTTACTCTCGTTGACCATCTACGGGGTTTATTGGCAGATTTCTTAGTGTTTTCGGCTCCCACTATTTCCGAAGAACCTACAGGTATCATTTCCTTCAAAGCCGTTGTTCGTTCTTTGGTTCTATTCTCATTACAAGTCAGATTACTTCTATTTGTTCTGCAATTATTTATTTTCTTTGTGTTAATGGACTTCTGCCCTGTTGACAGGTACTGTCCATTGCCCCTTCTACCCGTTCCGATTCTTGGCTATTCCATGGTCCGGCTGCGAGCAAAGTCTAACTCTTTCCGCATATTTCCAGGTACCTTATTGTTGACGGGTTGAACCCTTAGGTTCTTTCCCAACCTGGATATCTTGTTAGTGATGGTTATTACTGGGGTCGCTCAGGGTTTTAATCTTGGCCCTGTTTCGCAGCCAACCGATGTTTAATGTTCTATGTATAAGAGGGATTGGTCCCGGTTTCTGGCTTTGTGCCGACAGTTAATTTCCATACTTCGATACTTCCAAGAAGATTCAATTTCGAGGGTTTTTATTTTTATTTTCAAAATTGTTATGTAAGTGTTACAGTGGTCGACTGGCCAGGGTTTCCACTTCCCCATGCTTCTTTTGAATTTCATGCTAAAGTAATTCCCTTGACAGTTGGGATTCCTCGACTGGAACCTCTATTTTTCTGTTACATAATTTTTATTGCGCAGTTTGGTACAAAATACAATTTTTGTATGGATTCACATTAACCTGCTCGTTTCCTATTTCCTGCACTGAATAAGTTGGTAAGGCGTAATTGTGGAATTTCCTGTTGAAAATGTCTACAGCTGTGTATTGGTTACGTTCTGTATGTTTTCCTTGATGGCAGCCCTTCGGGGTTTACTACGATATTTTCCTATAAAGTCTTATATCTATGAGGGTTTCGCCCAACATAAATCTTTGACAATTTGCTTGTTCGTAGCTGTAGATTTTCTATTCAGACGTTCATGATTCATGCTAGTTGTATGCTAATTCTATTTCATATGTCTTTTCTTGTAATAGTCTAGTTTACTTGACGGTTCTTGCCTATATATATTTTTTTAAAGAGAAATACTGCAGGGTGCCCGGACCACCTATTTGTCCATGTTTATCATAGATAGGAAGACGACCAACCCAAAAGCTCTGTTCGCAGGCATTATGGGTTAACAGTCCTCCTCACATTACCGTTAACAGTATTAGTAACAATTTACTCTTACAGTTTTCGACTAAAAAGAAATACGTTTCCCTGCTGCTATATTTACACACCTGCTCTGGACTGCCTCCTACTCGTTTCATGTAAAGAATCTATTTTTCCAATACTTACAGTTAACTGATACAGGCACAGAATTATCTAGCCTGCTTCCCTATAGGTTAGTCTGCTTCTCTATAGGTAACCAATTACAGTCAGAGATATTTATGCTACCACAATTGCACTTTATTTATAGAAGGAAAGAAAGGGAATAATCTACTTATTACAGAACGAACTTAACTGTAACAAAAATAATTCCTTTTCTTTCTTTTTTTCTTTTTTTAAATTTTTTTTTTTTTTTTTTTTTTTTTTTTTTTCTGGAAATAACATTTACTATATTTTACTCATCTGAACTCAATTCGAGTGATGATGTTTGGTGCCTCCCTTCCACGAGCTGGGAAATTACGTCCCACAGCTCTCCCCCGAGCTCAAGTCTAGGTCATTGTTAGCACAAAATTCTAGAGGAGAAACTCGGGACAATTTGGTCCAATTCTCCAACTCCACTGAAAACAACAATCCTGGGGAGAACTCGGGACAATCCGGTCCAATTCTGCAACCCAGAGAATAGTCTGTTCTGAAAATTCTTTTTCCAGAATAACAGAGTTCTTTTTTTCTTCACACAAACAGAACCCCAAACTCTCCTTATAATTCCTTATTTATTCCAGAGTTTCTTTGGGTAACTATGGAAACTGTTTTCTGTTCAACTAACTCCAGATCTTGATTTATTTTGTTTTTTTTGTTACCATCAATTTTACTCATGAAATTAATTTCACAGTAAATTTTTATTCAATACCAAAATTAATTTTGTTCAAATATTCCAATTAAAATAAAACAGCAGTCATAATTAATCCTTAATTAATAATAGCTTAACCATTTGTCAACAGCTAAGACAGTGGTTACAGTTTTCCCCCTCTGGAAGTGAACACCGTCCCCGGTGTTCTTACTTTAATTCAACAAAAAGCTCAGGATAGGATTCTCGGACAAAACTCTCGTCTTCCCAGGTGGCCTCCTCTGGTCCAAAGTGCCTCCATTACACTTTAACCTAGGCGATGGCTTGTTTTCGGAGCATGATTTCCCTCTAGTCGATTACTCTGTGAGGCTCGACTAGAAACTCTCCGTCTGGTTCTACCTGCACACAAAATACTTATGTTAATTATATAAGTCTTTATCATCATGTTATTATTTTTAGCCATTATTCTCATCCACTACCTAAATATTCTGCCAATGGATTATATGTCTTGGATCGTGAATATATCGTTTTAATAACAATACATGAAAGACATTATGCACCTGAATATGTCTAGGAAGCGCTAAACGATACGCTACCAGTCCCACCCTTTCCAATATATGGAAAGGACCACAAAACCGGGGCGCTAACTTTTCACAAGATGCCCATCTTAGTGTACTCTTCTTTGGTTTAATTCTTACATACGCGTGATCTCCAACTTCATATTCACGGTATGACCTTTTTTTATCTGCGTACACTTTCTGTCGGTCCTGTGCTGCTTTCAAATTTTGTCTAATCTTCTTTACTTCTGCTTTCATTTCCGCTAGCATGTCTGGTCCCAACATGAGTTTAGTCTCAGGACTGCTCCAATTAATGGGATTTCTGCACTGCCGCCCATATAGCGCCTCAAATGGGCTCATCTTCAGCGATTCTTGGTAACCATTGTTATAGGCAAACTCTATCAAGTGTAGATATTCCTCCCATTTAACTGGTTGCTGCATGACATACATTCTCAGCATGTCTTCCAATATTTGATTTACCCGTTCAGTTTGTCCATCTGTTTGGGTGGTATGCAGTACTAAAATGTACTTGAGTTCCTAATCACGTAAACAGTGCCTTCCAAAAAGCTGATGTAAATTTTACATCTCTATCCGAGATAACAGTCTTAGGAATGCCATGCAGAATTAAGATCTCACGCATAAATAAATCTGCTATCTGCACTGTCTTATAGGTCGATTGGACAGGTATGAAATGTGCCGACTTACTTAGTCGATCTACAACTACCATTATGGAATCATTACCTCATTTTGATTTTGGTAATCCAGTGATAAAGTCCAATGAGATCACCTCCCATTTCCATTCGGGAATAGGTATAGGCTGCATTAATCCAGCTGGATGCCGATGCTCTACTTTCACTTGCTGGCACTCTAAACACCTGTTTAGATAGTTTTCTATATCCTTCCTCATGCCTGGCCAACAGTAGTCCTTTCTTATAGCTGTCAACATCTTTTGATATCCTGGGTGCCCCGCACAATTGCTTCTATGATATTCATCCAGTATCATAGTTTTTAATTCCACTCTGTTTTGAATGACTATCCTCTTCTTGAAAATCAGCAACCCATCCTGGTTAATCTCATAATCCCCTTGTCCACCTTGTCCTTCAGGTTCTTGGGGTTGCTGCCACAAATATTTATATTCAGGATCCTTGTCTGTTTCTTTTTTGATTTGATCTAGAAATCTGGTTTCAACTTGGTTAACATATAACTCATAAATGCTATGCAATTTTCTGCTCAATGCATCCGCAAACTTGTTCTCCTTTCCCTTTATGTGTTGTAGATCAATATCAAACTCGCTCAAAAAATCATTCCACCTTGCTTGTCGGGAGTTTAAGTCGGCTTGTTTAAAATAGCAGGTTAGACTACTATGATCAGTCTTCAATACAAATGTCTTCCCAAGTAAGTAATGTCTCCATATTCGGAGAGCGTGCACAACTGCAGTCAGCTCTAAATCATAAGCTGAATATCGTTGCTCGTGATATTTTAGCTTGCGGGATTCATATGCGATTACCTTCCCTTTTTGTGATAAAACTGCCCCAACACCTTCCTTGCATGCATCCGTACAAACCTCGAATTCCTTATTCGGATCTGCTACACTTAACACAGGTGCTGATGTCAATAACTGCTTCAACCTTTCAAAGCTATCCTAACATTATTTTGTCCATTTAAAAATTTTCCCTTTCCTTTGCAAGGAGGTAATAGGGAAAGCTATTTTTTAGAATCCTTTTATAAATCGCTGGTAATAGCCAGCGAGGCCCATAAAAGATCGTATATCTGCCACATTCTGTGGCACCTTCCATTCCATAATAGTTTTGATTTTCTCCGGGTCTATTGCTATACCTTTTTCAAATATTACATGTCCAAGATACTGTATTTCTTCTTTGAAGAAGTCACATTTACTGAATTTCGCATACAGCTGGTGCTTCCTTAGCATCTCTAGTACCATTCGCAAATGTTCCTTGTGTTCTTCTGCATTTTTAGAATAAACCAGTATGTCATCAATGAAGATTAACACAAAGCTGTCCAAATAAGGGTGGAAAATACTATGCATCAGTCTCATAAAAGTGGTTGGTGCATTAGTTAACCCAAAAGGTAATACCACGAATTCATAGTGGCCATACCTTGTGCGAAATGTAGTTTTGTGTATATCTTCATCCTTAATTCTGATCTGGTGATAACCAGATCGCAAATCAATCTTTGAGAACACAGTATCTCCCCTTACTTGGTCAAACAAGTCATCAATATAGGGTAAGGGATACCGGTTCTTAACAGTCAGCTTATTTAACTGTCGGTAATCCATGCACATGCGCATGGTTCCATCCTTCTTTTTAACAAACAGTACAGGTGCTCCCCAGGGTGACACACTAGGTCATATATACCCCTTATCTAATAATTCCTGAAGCTGCATTTTTAACTCAGTCAATTCTGGCACACTCATACGATAGGGAGTCCGTGAAATTGGTGAGGCTCCTGGCAGCAGTTCTATTGCAAAATCAATATCTCTTCTAGGCAGTAATCCTGGTATTTCTTCAGGGAATATATCCTTGAATTCCTGTACTACAGGTATATTTTCTAACATGGAAGCCTTATCCTTACACTCAGATAGTCCAACTTGTATAGCGTACAGTTGGCATCCCTTTCTTATACATTTTCCCATTTGGGAAGCTGTAATTGGGCGTAGATGTACATGCTTCTTTATGCCTTGAATTTCTTGGTGATTACCATTCTGATCTCTGTAGTAAACTATATTTTCCTTGCAATCTATGAGAGTCCAATGCTTTTCCAACCAATCCATATGCAGCAATACATCATAGGATCCCAAGGGCAGAATATTTAAATCTACCATTAATTGTTGTCCACCGATTTGCAGTGCACAATCTGGTATTTTGGCACTAACTCTTCTTTTAGCTCCTGTAGCTAACTGAACCAACTAGGTCTTTTTAAATTTTTGACTTGGCAATTTATAGATTTCTACTAATTTAGGACTTATATAACTTAGACTTGCTCCCGGATCTACCAAAACAGAAACAGTTTGGGATAACAATCTACCTTCCAGCTCTATCATGGTAGGTTGAAAATTAGCTTGTCGGTCCTCCAACGCTGCGTTAATTCTGGGTATGCTTCGGGCAACATCTCCCACAGTAGAGGCCTCCTGTAAATTGGTTACTGCTTCAGTTTTACCCTGCTGTGGGCAATCTCGATAGTAGTGTGCTGCTCCACAGCCCCAACACTGAAGAGGTGGCCTCTGATTTTGAGGTTACTCAGGTTTACTTGAAGCTTCAACAATTTTGTCTTCCCCAGGCCATCTTATCCTCTGATGGTTCCTACCGAACTGCTTATTAACTGAGTTCCTGGCTGTGCTTCTGAAATTACTGGTTTTTTCTCTTTTGGAGCCAGCACTGTTTCTATTCTATTTCCCTTATTGCCACCCTTTTCCTTGGTCTACATTGGTTTCCGCTTGCTGATAACACAGCCTCGCCTTTCTAATGGCCTCATCCATTGTCTTAGGATTTACAAACTCGATACACTCCTTCATATGGGTGGGTAAACTGCTCAGAAATCTTTGGACCTTGGCTTTCTCATCTCTTAAGTATGGTACATAGCGCAGTAATGATGTAAACTTAGTGATAAACTCGTCCATGGTCAATTGTCCTAGTCTCAAATCATGGAATTCTCGAGCCTTTTCATCATAAAAACACTTAGTCAAGTACTTGTCTTTGAAGTACTGTTGAAACTTATCCCATGTCACATCCTGATCCTCTATTCCCCGCACGTTCTTCACTTCTTCCCACCATAAGGTGGCTTTATCCTTTAACTGGTAAATGGCTAGCTGTGCCTTAAGACCACTGTCATAATCATACACCTGAAAGTACTTGTTCATATTAATCAACCATGCCTCTGCTACTTCCTCTTTTTCTCCATCGAACGTAGGTGGCTTTATCTTTCTTAATTCTTCGTGCAATTCCACCTTCTGCTTTTTGTTTACCTTCCGTTCGGTTTCATTTTCAGATTCGGCCTCATTAAAATTTCTATTTGGATTGCTTCGCTGTGACACACTTCTTTCTTTTCGGCCTGCATCTTGTTCATCTGTTTTCTGTTCGTTCCCTTCCTGGAACTCTCTGTCAGCACTGGGCTTTTCAATCCTTTGATTCTGCTTATCTGAGAGGCTTTTTAGGATCCTCTCATGATCTTGCATCATTCTTGCATTTTCCCTTCGTACTCTCTCCATTTCTTCCTGCAACTGCTGTACTGTGTTTAATAAAATACGAGTCTGATGTTGTTGTTCTTCAATCAGTCTGTTAGACCACTAATGCTGCTCTATCCCCCGCTGAACCCACATTTCGGGGTTTCCCTCTGGTGGAGGTTGAGTCTCTCTGACATTTCGCGGTGGCGGTTGTGAAGGTGTCCGTCTCGTTTGTCTTTCCATCTAATTATCTAACTGTGCATGAATAACATACAATTTTAACGTCAGTTGATCCAATAGTGTCCCAGCGTTGTAACGCCGCTCTGATACCACTTGTAACAGTGATTTAGTTAAAATTTTACCACATAAAAAAAATATTTATTATAACTACTATCACCCTTTGAACTATAAACAATGTCAATCATAGAATTAATGTATCTATGGTTTTTCTACAGCGGGAGTATTTGCTTCGGTTTAACGTACTTCAGGATTGGAGTTTGTGACATTATTCCATCACAGTGATAATATTATTTGTTTTTAATTAACTCTACATTTCTGGCTTGTTATAATGACATACTCATTTAATCACTTTGAATACTATGTACCTCGGAAGTTATTGGTACAGGTCACAACAATAGATTTAAATGAAATTCATATGAATTGTATGCATACGTGTCATCTCGGATCGGTGAGGTCTTTATTGCTCAATTATTTTAACGTGGAATGAACTCTCGGCAATTTAACTTGGTTCCGCCGTCCTACACATGGCATCCTATCCGCCGTCGATCGACATTTAATCTTACGGTGAATATGCCTTAGGGTTAACTAATGACTTCAGGCCCTAACTAAATTCACCGCTCATTGTTGCGCTCATTTGATGGTTCTGGAGGCGATGCCACTAGCTTCAGGGTTTGTTGCAGGGTTCGCCAGCTATCCGGTAGTCGTTGATGGGAAGGTGGCCTCCGAATGGTTTTCCTTCAACTATAGGTACTCGGACCTCCCTGTATAGTTTGCTTGCAGTTCTACGCAGAACTTTAATCCCTGTGCATACAGTGAAATGAGGAACCGATAATTTTTCTGTCTTCTTTTCATTTGTATACCTGTTTATCTGCCATGGCTATTTTGGTTAGGCTGTGATCTCGTTTAATTCTTACTCTCGTTGACCATCTACGGGGTTTATTGGCAGATTGCTTAGTGTTTTCGGCTCCCACTATTTCCGAAGAACCTACAGGTATCATTTCCTTCAGAGCCATTGTTCATTCTTTGGTTCTGTTCTCATTACAAGTCAGATTACTTCTATTTGTTCTGCAATTATTTATTTTCTTTGGGTTAATGGACTTCTGCCCTGTTGACAGGTTCTGTCCATTGCCCCTTCTACCCATTCTGGTTCTTGGCTATTCCATGGTCTGGCTGGGAGAAAAGTCTAACTCTTTCCGCGTATTTCCAAGTACCTTATTGTTGACGGGTTGAACCCTTAGGTTCTTTCCCAACCTGGATATCTTGTTAGTGATGGTTATTACTGGGGTTGCTCAGGGTTTTAATCTTGGCCCTGTTTCGCAGCCAACCGTTGTTTAATGTTCTATGTATAAGAGGGACTGGTCCCGGTTTTTGGCTTCGTGCCGACAGTTAATTTCCATACTTCGATACTTCCAAGAAGATTCAATTTCGAGGGTTTTTTTTTTATTTTCAAAATTGTTGTGTAAATGTTACAGTGGTCGACTGGCTGGGGTTTCCACTTCCCCGTGCTTCTTTTGAATTTCATGCTAAAGTAATTCCCTTGACAGTTGGGATTCCTCGACTGGAACCTCTGTTTTTTTGTTACATAATTTTTATTGCGCAGTTTGGTACAAAATACAATTTTTGTATGGATTCACATTAACCTGCTCTTTTCCTATTTCCTGCACTGAATAAGTTGGTAGGGCGTAATTGTGGAAGTTCCTGTTGCAAATGTCTACAGCTGTGTATTGGTTACATTCTGTAGGTTTTCCTTGATGGCAGCCCTTCGGGGTTTACTAGGATATTTTCCTATAAAGTCTTATATCTATGAGGGTTTCGCCCGACATAAATCTTTGACAATTTGCTTGTTCGTAGCTGTAGATTTTCTATTCAGACCTTCATGATTCATGCTGGTTGTATGCTAATTCTATTTCAGATGTATTTTCTTGTAATAGTCTAGTTTACTTGACGGTTCTTGCCTATATATATTTTTTTAAAGAGAAACACTGTAGGGTGCCCGGACCACCTATTCGTCTGTGTTTATCATAGATAGGAAGACGACCAACCCAAAAGCTCTGTTCGCAGGCATTATGGGTTAACAGTCCTCCTCACATTACCGTTAACAGTATTAGTAACAATTTACTCTTACAGTTTTCGACTAAAAAGAAATACGTTTCCCTGCTGCTATATTTACACTCCCGCTCTGGACTGCCTCCTACTCGTTTCATGTAAAGAATCTAGTTTTCCAATACTTAAAGTTAACTGATACAGGCACAGAATTATCTAGCCTGCTTCCCTATAGGTTAGCCGGCTTCTCTATAGGTAACCAATTACAGTCAAAGATATTTATGCTACCACAATTGCACTTTATTTATAGAAGGAAAGAAAGGGAATAATCTACTTATTACAGAACGACCTTAACTGTAACAAAAATAATTCCTTTTCTCTTTTCTTTTTTTTTCTGGAAATAACATTTACTATACTTTACTCATCTGAACTCAATCCGAGTGATGATGTTTGGTGCCTCCCTTCCACGAGCTAGGCAATTACATCCCACAGCTCTCCCTCGAGCTCAAGTCTGGGTCGTTGTTAGCACAAAATTCTGGAGGAGAAACTCGGGACAATTCGGTCCAATTCTCCAACTCCAGTGAAAACAGCAATCCTGGGGAGAACTCGGGACAATCTGGTCCAATTCTCCAACCCAGAGAACAGTCTGTTCTGAAAATTCTTTTTCCAGAATAACATAGTTCTTTTTTTCTTCACAGAGACAGAACCCCAAACTCTCCTTGAATTCCTTATTTATTCCAGAGTTTCTTTGGGTAACTGTGGAAACTGTTTTCTGTTCAACTAACTCCAGATCTTGATTTATTTTATTTTTTTGTTACCATCAATTTTACTCATGAAACTAATTTCACATAATTTTTTATTCAATACCAAAATTAATTTTGTTCAAATATTCCAATTAAAATAAAACAGCAATCATAATTAATCCTTAATTAATATTAGCTTAACCATTTGTCAGCAGCTAAGACAGTGGTTACACTTTGCCTAAATTTTTCAGAATTTTATAGGTTCTTAGAGGATTGTTCATTTCAAAATTTGAGGATCTCTAAAGGCAGAATAAGATTCCATTTGCAAGTATGGTGTTCATCAAAGGCAGAGAAAGTTAAAAACAAACATGAAGGTGTCCAAAACTCCGTTCTAAAAGGAATTTTGACAAAGCATTTTCCAAAAAGGGTATTTTCAAAACTCAAGTCAAAATTCATAGGCACATTAGCAAGACAATCATCATACAGAAGCAGAAGGTCAAGATCAAAGAAACAAAAACAAACATAAAGACATGAATGAAAGTAAGCAAGAGAGAGATGTTGGCCCTAGTTTTTATCCAATTTTACTTATTAAAATCTACCTTATTTTCATCATTTTCCACCTTATACCATCTCCATATAACCTATTTTAACTTTATTATACATATTCACACAAATAAATTAGGTTGGAAATGGACCGTTGAAGAATGGTGCATATCTAAACGCGCAATTATCTTCAAGGAACGGACGTCCACGAGTCATCACTATTATTTCTCACGCTTCACCATATCGTCAATCTCCAAGGCAAAATGGTAAAGTATCATAGCTGATTGGACCTCTTTTCCATCATTTCTTTCTTGAATTTGTACACTTGTCACTAAAGCTGCTCAGTTTCAGTCCTTCGCAACTTACCAAGGGGAAGGAGTGTGAACTTGTGAAGCGTGGGTGTGTTATCTGTACAAGGCTTGAACATTTTACGAGGCCATTTCTGGAATCTTGTAGAGTAAGTTCAACTATTGTGGAAAGCTTATGCTAAATTCTCTGATGCTGTATAAAATTATAAAGCCTATCTGACCAATCATAGCAGAGGATAATATGCATGTTGCTGCGACTTTGTCTTTAAATTAAAGTAGCAATGAGGGTACTATGAAAACTCTGCTTTGTCCTGGAGTTGGAGCATTTTACTGTGGCTTTGCAAATTTTCTTTCGGACTACTAACTAAATGGGCATCTTGATTCTATAATTGAATGTGTACTTTTAACTAAAACAAACATATTTCCATCGGAAGATTCAGAGCCCTTGGTTTCAAAAACATTACTGAGTTGAACTCTGTTTTAACTACATGGTTATTCTGTGTTTTGGGCTTTTGTTTGATAACTTAACTTAATCATAATAAAGTTCAACTGTGGCGGCAGTTGTTTTTGTTGTTTTGTCTGAATTCTGTGGGTTTTTTTAATAAAGTTCAACTGTGGCGGCAGTTGTTTTTGTTGTTTTGTCTGAATTCTGTGGGTTTTTTTAGACTACTGTAACCAAAAAGATTTGATAGTACAACCAAAATACATATATAATTATTGTAAAATAAGAAATGAACCAATTAAATTTCAAATAAATATATTAAATTATTATAAACAAAATAAAATAATTTTTTTTATAATTAAATTATGAAAAAAATATAATTTCTTTTAGGTCACAACACATTAACAATTGGTCAAAGCAAAAAAGCAAAAACTGAATACAATATATCTTGCCTACCGCAAGTATATACACCTCATTAGTTTTGCAATTAGTCAGAGCAAAAAAGCAAAAACTGAATACAATATATCTTGCCTACTGCAAGTATATACACCTCATTAGTTTTGGCATCATTTAGCATAGCAGTAAAACATAACAGCGTGAATGTTAAAGTTTTAAATAATATTTATAAAATAAATATTTTTTTATTTTAAAATAAATTTTCAAACATTGACGAATAAGAAAATAAAAACTCACTCTACTAAAGTTATTATACTATTATATCTTATCACTATACTCAAAACCAATTAAAAAATAATAAATATATTTTTCAAAAATTGTAAAAAAATTACTAATTAAAAAAATCATTAAAATAAATAAATAAATAACACTTTGTTTTATGCATATAAAACTTTTAAAAAAATAAAAATAAAATCTCAAGAAAGTAACTATTAACCCAAAAGTGATTGCCGGACTAATAAAAATGTTTCTATAATATACGCGATTTCTGAATATGACGTGGACTCTTTTTTATAATTTCATATTTATTAAATATAGTAAATATGATTTTATATTTATATAAATGGATAGATTAATTGAATGAATAAGAATAACAATAAAATAAACAGAGTTAGTATTAGAATTAAAGAAGTTAACAATAAAAAAATTGTTTGACATAATTTAATTTAAAAAAATCATTAAAATAAATAATACTTTATTTTATGCATATAAAACTTTTATAAAAATAAAAATAAAAGCTCAAGAAAGTAATTATTAACCCAGAAGTGATTGCTTGATTTCCGGACTAATAAAATCGTTTCTATAATATAAACGATTTCTGAATATGATATGGACTCTTTTTATAATTCCATATATTAAATATAATAAATATGATTTTATATTTAGATAAATGGACAGATTAATTGAATGAATAAGAATATAAATAAAATAAACAGAGTTAGTATTAGAATTAAAGAAGTTAACAACCAAAAAAAATTGTTTGACGTAATTTAATTTAGAGATGAAATAGTTTTCAGTTCATTACTAATAAAATTAGTAATAAGATTGTGATTTTATATTTTTATATTTTAAATAAATTAATAAATTCAATATCAAAAAACACCTGAAACATTATAACTACTCTAAAAAAAGTAAACACCTTAAACTTATTAGTTAAACTCAGCTATCTATTAATTTTTAATCTAAAACGATTATTAATAAAATCCAAATCTGTAAAAAAATAACAAACCAAATATATATATATATATATATATGTCCTTTGCTTGAAACGTTAGTAGTGTTCGTTGTGCTTTCCACGCATTATGGGGAACAAATACTCTCTTGGAAAATACGTAATATTTATCCGTCGCTGAGTTTTCCTATGACGCCTGATTAATACATGTCGCTGACTCAGCATCCTCTTGTCCTTGTCCTTTATGCCCAATGTGGAGTCGTGACAAAAGCCCCCGATGCAAATTCTGCGCTCGCCCAAGGTTTAGTCGCCCTTCGTTCTCTCGATAAATCTCGAATTTCGCCCACAATCGAAGGTCCTTTATTCATTATCAGGCAGTTGTTTGTCCAAAGTAGGATTATAACAATCCTGTATTCACTGCGGATGCACCCAGATCAAATTTCTGCGGAGATATATTTCTGTTGTGTTTTGGCCGATAAATCTCGAATTTCGCCCACAATCGAAGGCCCTCCACAATCGAAGGTCCTTTATTCATTATCAGGCAGTTGTTTGTCCAAAGTAGGATTATAACAATCCTGTATTCACTGCGGATGCACCCAGATCAAATTTCTGCGGAGATATATTTCTGTTGTGTTTTGGCTAGAAGAGTAGACGATCTTATAGCGAATGTCTGAGTTCTTATTGAGACCTAAGTTAAATGCTACAATGAAACTTACCGTGAGACTTGCAAGCTGTTGCACCTGACCTTAACAGCCAATTAAATTTGAACCTAAACCTCGCTCAAAAAAAGCCCACCAATTTCCGATTCTCCTAGATCCTGCAACTGCTTTTTGCATCAACAATTATGGGATCGTTTGCCTCGTGCTCCCGGCGGACGGACGCGGTGAGTACCGAGGCTATCAGGATCGTCCACCTGAATGGTCAGTTGGACGAGTTTCCGGCACCGATTAGAGTCAAACTAGTGCTGCAAAACTACCCCTGCCATTTCATATGCTCTTCGCGTGATCTCTTCGCCGTCAATTGCCGCCCGCTGCAGCTCGACGAGGATCTCCAGGTGGGCGACCTTTACTTTCTCCTGCCGCTCGCAGTCCTCGACTCCGACATGTCGATCGAGAATTTAGTGGCTTTGGCGGCGAGGCTGCGCGCCGCCGCCAGAAAAGAGGTGTCCAAGGCGGCGCAGCGGCAGAGACGCGCAGATTCGACTTGCAACCTCCCCAGCGAGGGGTATAGTTCGATAGCTGACAAGTTTTTGCAGAGCTGCGACGATCCGGTGTTGAAGATGGCATTGAGGGAGCACTTGATTTCCAAAAGCAGATCGTGGAGACCTCGTCTGGATACCATCCAGGAGACGGGAGCCCATCTCTCACCGATTCTACAATTGCAAATTGTTTTTCTGTTCAACATTTATTTGCTTCGATTTAGAGAAACAATTCGTATATTGAAACAAGTAACAGTGAATTCGACAATTATCCAAATTCATTTCTTATTAAAAAGCGTCGGTGATTTTGCAAGCTCTTTGCTCGAGATCACTGGATAGTTCGGCTGTTTTTGGAAATCCACTATGAGATTTATTTTTCTGCTTGTTATTTTTTGGATTAAGAATTTTGTTGTTAAATTTTTTTGTCATGGATTTAAAAAAGAAATCTTCATTGGGAGAAAATTTGTCGTGCTTTTTCAATTTCAATTTGTTTTTCACACCTGTTCCATTTTCAAAACCACATAAGCATCGGAAAAAATAAAAATAACATGGAAATAACATTCTTGGATAAAACTACCTTCCCCTTTATCTATTTAAAAAAAATATTCGTGTGTTCTAAATTTTAACAGCTTATCAAAAGTTGTTAATTTCACATTATCACTTCCACTAAGCGTCGAAATTTATTTTCTTATTTTTTAAATATTTTTATTTATTAGTAATGGTCTCAAAAATATAAAGAGAGGTCGATAGGATTTTTAAATTGAAAAAAGTTGTAAAAAAATTAACAATTGAGATGTTAAACTTAAGTTTTCTTTTTGTGTATTTTTGCTCTTAAATTTATAATATGTAATTATATTAGAGTTTTTTAACAAAAGCATAGACTACACCTATTTTAAATACATATTGAGTGGTTCTAATAGTTAAGAATGCATGTCTTCTTCTAAAAGGTTAAAAGTTCAAATTCAAAAAAAGTAAAAAATATACCTCTAGGAATCAATCACTACACAAATACATTGCATTCATATTTAAGTATAGCTTCCTAAAAATTAAGCTATTAGTAAAATTCAATTAATCACTAGTAGTTTTTCTATATTCAATTGTAATTAGTGTTTTTTCATTCAATTGTAAATGATGGAGTTAATTCATGTAATTCATGTTGACATTTTGCAAAATCATCTAAATTTTTATTTTCAAGGTAAAGCAGGAATTGTCTCCAAATAGCACAATCTATAATCCCTATTATTTCATTTAGTGTATCCACTTACTTAACAAGCATAATCCCCATTATTTCATTTGGTACATCCACTTCCTTAGTAATCTCATTTTATTGGGAAAATTTTGCATCATGATAGTTTAGATACTTGTGGGTTTGTCTAGTACTATCTAAGGATGAGTGCTTGAATTTTCTTTTATATCTAATTATTTATCTTTTATATATGGTTTTCCATTCCCTTTTTATTTTATAAATACCTAGGTGTTATGATACATTTGAGGTTTATGATAAATGTTTCAAATCCTTGAGATGTATAAAAATGAATAACAAATAGTTGTTTTGAAATAAGTGTTTCTATCTAAATATACTAAAATGGAATAAAAATTTGTGATGTTTATCTAATTAATACTCAACGTACTTCCATTCATATTGTACCTCATAAGTCATTATTAAAAACTAAAATGTAGAATTGCTACACATAGAAAAAAGGGTTTGGACATTATTCATGTAAGCATTGAGCTAGGTAATTGATATTTGTGATGGAAAAATATTATTTTACTTTTAGACTTTCCATGCATAGAAAGTCTTTGGACATTATTTCCCTAAGCATTGAACCGGGTAATTGATATGTCATGGAAAAATATTATTTTACCAAACCAAAATTTGCATAAGTAGCTTAGTGAGAAAAAGATATATTTGAAAACAGATCCAATTTATATAACTTCCAAAATATGCATATTTGTAAACAAATCCAATTTATATAGCTTCCAAAATACTTATGCTACTTCAATTAGTACTCGGAACCTAGCTTGCCTTTATATTTATGCAACAAATATAGTAACTCCAAGTATACAATTTAAGTAAGGCTAATGTTATTGTTAGTGGTTATACAACTCATAGACAACAACAAAGACATTATATAGCTTCCAAAATACTTAGGATATCTCAATAATACACACAATTTTCCTTCATATTTATGAAATAAATATACAACTCAAAAATATACTATTAAGGTACTGATATTGTCATTGGTTCCATTACTTATAGAACAAAAAAAAAGTAGGGCATAATGGCTCCAAACCTATCACGTTATCTATTCTATTGCCTTGTAACTTAGTCCAACCAAAGAGAGAGTGGAAGACAATACACATTATAATTTTAAGAAACAATGGATAAGAGGACATAATCATCATTGTCACTTTAATAAGCCCTCTTTAATTAAGAGGGAATAAAAACTGTGTGAAACTAAATGTTACTACTCGTTACACTTCATTTTTTTTATGTATAAGGCCTTGATCTTATAAACAATTTCCAAGAATGCAGACTCACTCCATCTAGGAAGAATTGCTTCCTTTGCCTCCTCTACATTGTTCTCAATAATTGATGGATTCTTGAGGGACTCTCTAGATATCATATAGGCAATAACATTGCTGAAATTTGCAGTACATGAGAATGTGTCGGAGACATTGAGTATAAATGGAAGTCCTATTATATACAGAGGGGAGTATTTGGGGAGCATATTCCCATGGCTGCAAAGCTGAGTGGTATAGAAATAGTCAATGGTGGGAAAATACATCATGTACAACAAAAGATTGTTTACTGACGCAACATAATAGTTTGGATGACAGTTTTTTGTCGGAATCTGGTAAAAAGAAATTCAAAAAATCAAGTAGTTGGAGTGTTTGGATTGCATTTTTTATAGTGGAAATGGATTCAACACCATCAAAAACCCTTAGGGCACCCAAAATACCAACTGTAAACAAGATTTTCAAAAATCTTTGCCAAAATTTTCCAGAATCTTATAGGTTCTTAGAGGATTGTTCATTTCAAAATTTGAGGATCTCTGAAGGTAGAATAAGATTCGATTTGCAAGTATGGTGTTCATCAAAAGCAGAGAAGGTTAAAAACAAACATGAAGGTGTCGAGAACTCAGTTCTAAAAGGAATTTTGACAAAGTATCTTCCAAAAAAGGTATTTTCAAAACTAAACTCAGAATATTTTCCCCTTCTCTCATCCAAAAGTATTCAAAAGTCCAGATCACATGTACAAAGAAGAGAGAAAAAGACATGAGGGTTTTGACATCTTTTTACAAGTAGCTAAGCATGAGCCAGATTCATAAGTACATTAGCAGGACACTCATCATACATAAGCATAAGGTCAAGGAGACAAAGGTAAGCATGAGGACATGCTTGAGAGTAAGCAAGGGAGAGATGTTGGCCCTAGTTTTTTAACAAATTTTGCTTATTAAAATCCACCTAATTTCCATCATTTTCCACTTTATACCATCCACATATGACCTATTTTGACTTTCTTACGCATATTCAGACAAATAAATTAGGTTGGAAATGGACCGTTGAAAAATGGTAAATATCTAGATGGGAAATTATCTTCAAAGAATGGACGTCCACGAGTTATCACTAATATTTCTGACACTTCAGCATATGGTCAATCTCCAAGGAAAAATGGTAAAGTATCATAGCTGATTGGACCTCTTTTCCATCATTTCTTTCTTGAATGTGTACACTTGTCACTAAATCTACTCAGTTTCAGTCCTTGCAACTTACCAAGAGGAAGAAGTGTGAACTTGTGAAGCGTGGGTGTGTTATCTGTACAAGGCTTGAACATTTGAAGAGGCCATTTCTGGAATCTTGTCGAGTAAGTTCAACTATTGTGGAAAGTTTATGCTAAATTCTCTGATGCTGTATAAAATTATAAAGCCTATCTGACCAATCATAGCAGAGGATAATACACATGTTGATGCGACTTTGTCTTTAAATTAAAGTAGCAATGAGGGTACTATGAAAACTCTGCTTTGCCTTGGAGTTGGAGCATTTTATTGTGGCTTTGCAAATTTTCTTTCGGACTACTAACTAAATGGGCACGTTGAATCTATAATTGAATGTGTATTTTTAACTAAAACAAACGTATTTCCATCAGAAGATTCAGAGTCCTTGGTTTCAAAAGCATTACTGAGTTGAACTCTGTTTTAACTACACGGTTATTCTGTGTTTTGGGCTTTTGTTTGATAACTCAACTTAATCATAATAAAGTTTAACTGTGGCAGCAGTTGTTTTGTATGTCGCTTGGGCCATGAATTCTGTGGGCATTTTAGACTATGGCCAATAAAAAGATTTGATAGTACAACCAAAATACATATGTAATCATTGTAAAATAAGAGGTCAACTAATTAAACTTCAAACAAGGAGGGCTGCACAGCAGCAAGTCCCTGCCTTGGGGAGCTTGAAGAAAATATTATATATAGCCTTTGGGTAAATCTAGTTTCTATATATTTCTCTATATCGCATTGTTTTAATCTGTATCTTTTAAAGCAGTCTAGTTGCATTTCTCAACATTCTGGTCGTTTGCGTCTCACATAAAGCCTCCCAGCGAAGTGAAATATGGAGAACCCTTCATAAGACTCTCTGCAAACAGTTGTTGCACGGGCGCCGATCACTGCACATCGGAAATTGAACATCCACCTGCAAGAGAAAATGCCGAAGCCATGTATGCACCATAATTAGTCTAATAGAAAGCTTGCATAATTTCTCTAGATATAAATATCTAGCTCACGAGGTTACTTCATGAGCAAGTTCTTTTTATCCAACCTAACAGAGCAACACCATCGACTTAGAGTTTCCAAACACACAAGCTAACCTCGGTCATAACGAGCGAGTAATCCGAGGACCTTAGAATTAATGACAGGTGAAGTAGATATTAAAACGACTATAGACTTGGCCTTTCCACAGTGGTTGGGGGGTTCGATGGTTTATGCACTTTGATTAATCCATGGGAGTGAAGAAACTGTGCGGACGTGATGAAGTTAAAAGCAAACACTGACCACTGAGTCTGATGTAAGTCATTATTTAGCATGCAAATAGCCAAGTGGAGCTCAAAGCCCACGAACTTGTAGTTTACGGTTAGTATTTAGTACTTGTATTTATATTTCTTTGGCCATATGCACATAAGCTAGGCGCAAGCGTGGTGGAGGACGGCCAGATGACCCCAGCTCCGTTCTGGAATGTGGAGATTCCTTCGGCACCTCGTTTGGATGCCCCAGCGCTGGTCACGACGCATTTGTGGGATGCAGAAACACAGGATACACCGCGTCAACCACCTTTCAAAACAGCAGGGCACCCACTGGATATATTTCCTATAACGCGAACCGCCGCCCTTGTGCAGTAGAAACTACTACCGCTTCGACTCAGAATACCGTCATGTCCATGAGCAGACGCAAAGGAACTCCCCATAGATCTCCCCTCTTTTAAAATTTTCAACTTTCAAGCCAATTGGTATTAAGAATCTTTAGTATTTCTGCGCTGTTATTTTTAAGTTAGCTTGGCATCTGCTTATTCTGACTAGGGTTTATAATCAATCTTCCTTACCAATAGTACTACCACCGCCTTCATAGTCGTCTGTCACACATTTTGCACTGTTCAGCAAGCCCTCTGATCATGGAAAAATCTTAAGACAAGCTTGTAATTTTCGGTGCATGCAGGGTGCATTTGTAATGTCGATCAGCGAGCATTAGGGTTAGCGCGGGGCGGTGACCTTTGGATGTACTCAAATTTTGTATATAGGCCAGTAACATAACCCAGCTCCACTCTGGACTTGGAAATGCCATGTGAATATCTATTTGCTTCTATCAAAAGTCATTTTATTAATATAATACATTGTTTGGCCGCATATCAAAATTGGTTTAGAAACAGTTTCCATGGTTTGGCTGCATATCAAAATTAATTGGTTTAAAATCAATTTCCATGCCATCCATCTCACACAGCCTTATAATTTCTGACTTATTCAGAAGAATGATCCAAATTTCACGGCCCTACTGAGAAAAATACAAATATAGCCAACATGGAACCATGATGCCGTTAATGGCAATGGCAGCAGCGGGGAACTTTAAAAAAAAAAAAAGCTATAATTTTCCAGAGGAATGACATTATTTTAATTTCGTTATATTCATTCATTTTTTTCATATCAATGCTTTTTCATATCAATGTTTTTTTCCTTCTCTGTAATATTGCCCGTACTAGTCTTCATGAGCTTGCATTGGATATGCAAATTTAGAATTATGGCCATTTTAATGAGCTAAAAGTGTATGTTTAAAAGTATTATTGGTTAAAATTTTAAATTTTATAGATTCTAAAATCGAAACAAGTGCTACATGGTAGGTTTAGTTTAATTATAGCATTGTATATGGATTTTTTAAAATTATGAAATAGAGATTAATATAGACATAAAACTTTGTAATTTAAAATTTAAAATTTTATAGATTCTAAAATCGTAACAATTGCTACATGGTAGGTTTAGTTTAATTATAGCATTGTATATGGAATTTTTTAAATTATGAAATAGAGATTAATATAGACATAAAACTTATATAATAAGATTTTTGATTATTGATATTGCTTATTGCTTATTGTTTACTCTATTTATTTATGCTTTGGACACACCCTTTCGAAGTTTTGAGCAGAAACACGAGTCTGATATTTGTTCTCTATTTAGCATGCAAACAGCCAAGTGGAGCTCAAAGCCTACGAACTTGTAGCCCTTTCGAAGTTTTGAGGGGAAATGCTTTGTCTTAGTGTATCTTTTTAGAAGAGATGGTATCCTTGTGTTGTAGAACGCATTGGAATTTGCAAATATGGCACCTCGTTTGTTGCTGGTTGCCCTGCACCTTCGCTGTTCTTCTTTTAGCGATTCTGAGAAACATAGTCTAGGCCTTACGGTCTAAACACTGGTCAAAGACAAGAAAACTCACACTGCTTGTTCTGAAATGCAGGTTAGGTTTCCTCAAAATGGAAAATTCACGATTCTGAGAAACAGAGTCTAGGCCTCATGGTCGAAACACTGGTCAAAGAAAAGAAGGGAGAAATGGGGATGATCAGCAAATCAATACTATGGCTCTCGGTCGTAATCATGATTTTCTTCAAACCTGTTCAAGTTCTTTCCAAGTCTACCATAGAGACCGCAATGTTGCCTCCTAAAGCCAAGTAAGTACTTCAATTTCTTAAACCCTAAGCTGGTAATATTAAATCAAAGGGTTGCATTTTTCATACATTCGATTGTGGATTACGGATCGTCTATTCGAATTCAATGTCGAGAATGCGTTACAATTTTGCTTAGTTTTTGAATGTTTTGATTGTTTTTCCCTTTTTCTGAGGAAGATTTGAATGCTTTGATAACATTGTGGATATTATAAAAGATATTGCTATTTTAAGTGCCAAGATGCTTATTTTGTGCTGATCGGCTTGATAGTTTGTACCTGCCTGATCAGGATTTAGCTTCTTTCTTAGGATACACTGTTTTTACCAAGGATACATTGTTTTTACCAGCAAATGGCGATCACATATTTGCAAGATTTGCTTATTATTCTTCTTCATGTTTGGCCTTAATCGCAACTTTGGAGGCGTTGCCATTTAAACGAACTATTCAGCAATTTACGTGTGCTCGTAGGTTCTTTAAGCTCTGACGAACTTACTGTTATTTTTTCAACACAATAGAAATTTAGGTAAATAAATCTATGTTTAGAAAATACACAAGCGTCCAGACACAATAAGACCAACAAGCGAGAGAGAAAAAAAATTTGAATAAGTGAAAGTACAGAACTGTTATAGGCTCTCATGAAAAATGTGAATGTACTGATCAGAAAACGTTGATTGATAAAGAAAGAGAGCTGTTATAGCTCAACCTGATTATGATCCTCATTAGCATCTACAGATGGATTTGAAAATATTTTAGAAATATAATGGATAAAAGGTATAATTACAAACACCTATGGCCTAATTACCAAGATAGTACACCAAGGACTCAAATAGTTACTGGGCAATTAAGAAGTATCCAACAAAGAATGGTCAAATAACCCAAATAGTATACCAATGGACTCAAATAGTTACTGGGAAATTAAGAAGTATCCAGCAAAGAACGACCAAATTACCCAAATAGTATACCAAGGACTCAAATAATTACTGGGCAATTAAGAAGTATCCAACAATTATGTACTTTGTTGCATATCATGAAATATATACTATGGATCTGTATATCATTCAGTTGTATGTTAGTTTCATTGCTTGATTTCATTATATTTTTAGGCATAGCATGGTTTTTAATAGAAATTTCATTGTTGTTGTTGCAGGAGCTGACAAAGAATGCAACGGAAAAATATGAAACAGTGAAAATGTGAAGTTGGGAAACACTTTTTGCGCTTTTTTGACGTTGAAAATTGTAATTTTCTATGTTTTTGAACTTCAACTCCACTAAACTCATATTTTTATTGCAAATTATGCTTTGACATAAAAACAAGAATTGTAGAAAATTGTCTTACTTCCATACCCATATTTTTTTTTATTTTAAATATTGACATATAGAGGGGTAAATTTCTTGTTTACTAACTGCATATACTTGAAATTTTCAGGCAAACATAAATAGTCACTTTATGATCCTTAACTTTTTTTAGGGAAGGTTATTCATTTTTTGGAAAAAAACCATAGCATCATAATCTGCATATATTGCACTAGTGCATAGACTATTTTTTGGTAATTTTCGGATTAAATTACTATTTTTTATTATTTTTTGAAATGGACGAAGACAAAAAAACAGTGATGTTTCAGTAAATTTTATGATCCTTTTATTTTCTTTTCAATGTGATCGTCAATAAGAAAAATGAGAGTACCATTTTGAAGTAGACAGGGAGAGGAAATGCAATATGATTTTTTTGAATTTTTTGGTGTCTTCATTTGAAAGTTATTGAATTTTCATTCAGTGCAATTTTTCGAACAATGAAATTCCACAGTGACACAGTTTAGTAAAAAATTAATAAAAAATTGAATTTTTTAATGAAACTCCATAAATCTCACATCATCAAAAACTAGATTTAGAGATGAATCTAATGGTACTTGGTCCGACATATAACATTTTGTTTTTGTAGGTGTTATGTCCCTCCAAAGTTGCAGGTTCCTGAAAACTGCAGAATTTTCTGAGTTTTTCGTTGACCAGAAACTCTCGGCCGAGATAATGTCTCAGAGAAGAAATTTCTAAAACTTTCGACCGAGAAATTTAGAACTCTTGACCGAGAGTTTAACCCACCTAAAGTTATATTTAACCGCGCGGGAAAACTCTCGGCTGAAAGTTTAAAAAACTCTCGGTCGAGAGTTTGCGCCCTAGATTTTTCCCAATAAAACTCTCGGCCGAGAGTTTAGACAACTCTCGGTCGAGAGTTGAAAACTGTCGACCGAAAGATTGCGTCAGTTTTTTATTGAAAAATTTCATAAAACTTTTATATATAACATTCAATAAAACTCTCGGCCGAGAGTTTAGACAACTCTCAGTCGAGAGTTTTATAAACTCTCGGCCAAGAGTTTTATTGAATGTTATATATAAAAGTTTTATGAAATGTTTCAATAAAAAAGCGACGCAATCTTTCGGTCGACGGTTTTCTCACGCGAAAGAATAATTTCACACACAACTCTGAACCAAAGAAATAGTCGAAGGTCGAAGCTATTGTGACTGTTGAATGCGTAGTTCCTTGTGACTTGGGGCGAGAACCATGGTTGTAACAACTCTTACTGAATCTCAGGTATCATCAATTCCACTAGTTATCTTCTTGAGTTGTTGTGGCTCATTGGTTGATGGTCCAATGGGACTAGTCCCTAGGAACTTAACACTCATCACCTTGTGCCCTATCATCGTAACCATACCCTTCACATGGAAGATATTGAAGTTCATAGTTCAGGCGAGTCTCCACATTGATGTGCAAGAGTCCAAGGTTAATGTCTCGAGACTACATTTCCAAGAGGATAAATCCCTAGTTGTCTATTACTAAGACCTCCATGGTTGGGGGCTATGACAATGGTATTTAAAAAACTCTTATCAGTTCTTAGAGGTCATAGGTCATTTCAACATAAAACTCCAAACGAAAATGTCAAAATTCAAGTCCCACAACAACAATTTTGAAATAATTCTACTTACACATCACCTACCATAGGTTTTGACATCTCGTTTACTACTACCACTAAGAACTTGTCACATGCCCACCTACTCATTTGATTTCTATGCGTCACTAGCTATTTATTTGGCCTATCAAAAGTGCTAAAATCACCTGTAATGTGTGAGCCCCTCAAGCTACCATGTGAGCTTCTTCGGCCATGTCATCACGACTTCGACCTCTTACCCATGTCACTGCCACCTGACATCCATGTAAACAATGTTTTTGGATTTCCACATGTGTTAGGATTGTTGCTTTTTGGAGGGTTTTTATTTCAATGCTTTATTGGGCTTTGGCCAATGTCCTGATGACCCAATCATCCAATGGAATCTGAGGCTATAGGTGCTAGCCGATGGGGTTTTTCGGCCAGGGGAAATGACCAAAGGTTGATCTATCTTACCAACCTTCTTCTAATTAGCTCTCCCTATTGAGCCTCGCTTTTAGGGGTGACTGTCAATCTGGTGAGGGTGCTCCAATCTATTTTCCGTGTACAAAATTTTTTTTGGCAAAAGAAAAAATTTCAAGTTTTTTGGGTGGGAAATATTTTTTGAAAGTTTTTGTGGGTGCAAATTTTTTTTTTTAAATGTTTTTCGGTACATGCATGAAATATTTTTGCATAATGTCTCTATGAAGACATGGAGTATTTTTGCAATCTTGCAATCTATGAAAGCATGAAGTACTTAGTCTGAACTCTTTATGTTTTGTTAGGTATTTGGTCCAAATAGAATTGGATTTTAGGTTTCCAATTTTGTGAACATGGGAAACCGAAGGAATTGCATATCAAGGTACAATCGAAAAAGAAAATATTTAAAGTATAAAAATGAGAGATTACAAAAAAAAAAAAGGCGAGAGGAAAGGGAAAGATTAAGGCATGAAAGAAATGTGGAGGTAGAGCATCGTGAAATAGATGTAGAGGTACAAGACAATGACGAGGAAATGAGAAATGTTGGGGAACTTGTCGACGAGAATATAATTGATATCGATGTCACTGGTGAGTCAATTTAGTTTCTTCAATTTGAATTTTGTATTTTCTTTTTTTTTAAATTGTAGTTCAAAATAGTTTTAAAATTAAAAATATGTATACATGTCAATTTCAAATTAGAAGTTTTAATATTGTTTTTTATGCAGGGAAAACATCAGAACCACAAGAAGACACTACCACAAATTTCCAAGAGAATATTGATATTGATGTCACTGGTGAGTCAACAGTTTCTTCAATTTGAATAAATTGTATTTTTTTTTTTTAAACATTGTAATTCAAAATATTTTTAAAATTAAAAATATGTATACAAATCAATTTCAAATTAGAAGTTTTAATATTGTTTTTTATGCAGGGAAAACATCAGAACCACAAGAAGATAATACCACAAATGTCCAAGGGAATATTGATATCGATGTCACTGGTGAGTCAATAGTTTCTTCAATTTGAATAAATTGTATTTTTTTTTAACATTGTAGTTCAAAATAGTTTTAAAATTAAAAATATGTATATGTAAATTTCAAATTAGAAGTTTTAATATTGTTTTTTATGCAGGGACAACATCAGAACCACAAGAAGATACTACCACACATCCAATTTCACTGCAATTAATTGGAAGTTCCAAGAACGTTGTATACAACTACAAGTTTCTAGAAAATATGGATGCAACTAGTATTGAAGAATTGGGACCACCATTGGCTAAAAGGACAGTTCGAGATAAAGTAAAATCTGTATTGAAACATACTTTTGAAGGTTTATCTATCATAGCACAAGCTCAACTATTACGTGGACTTATAAAGCACAAATCTCTCAAAAATGCTGTGGAATTATTGGGCATTAAAAGTGAAGAAGAGGTTTTAGAAAATGAAATGGTAACAAAAAATGTGACGTCGGCACTTGGCATACTAGCCAAAGAGCGATCTAATGTTGCAACGAATGCTCGTAGAGCACTTCTAACAGGTGCAGTTGCGAAAGGAACTTCATCAAGTCGGTTGATGTCAACAACTTCAAAATTGATTAAAACATCAAGAAAAAGTTTATGGAGGCATTCAAAATTTAGAACCCAAATAGATGAGAATGATGAACTTGCATGTTGGGCTAATATTTGTCGGCGTCCATATCATGATAGAATTCCTGATCGTGTGAGGGATAGGGTAAAAGAGTTTTGGGATTCGAACTCTCGTGTGTCTCCAAATGAAAAGGATTAACTGCTATGCTGTATATCTAAGGGAGTTTATGAATCTCATTCCAAACATATAACATAGGTCAGTCAAGTAGAATTATTCGAGAGCTTTATGGAGAGTAATACTAATGTGAAGATTTCCCTTAGCACATTTGTGAAGCTTAAACCATGGTATGTCAGGCCTATCACTGTTCGAGACACATTTTGTTGTCGATACCATGTAGAATTCGAATTATTGTATGAGACATTTGTAACTTTTGGCATAAAATATTGGTCAAATGACCCTCCTCCTTCAAATTTTCATGAATTTTTATCAAATATATTATGTCCACGAGAGAATAATGAATTATTTTATAAAAAGTAATGTGTTGGTGGAAGAAAATGCGACAAATGTTCTCATTTGGCACTCTATGATGAAAAGTATCCCATTGATCCTAATGATCTCAGACTGTCAAATCTCAGTCTGAATTGGAAGAGATATGAATATGTTACTTACACTCCTGTTGCAGATTCAAGCACAACATCAAAAAAGATCACTTTACTTGATGACGATATTCTAGTGACATCTTTTATGGAGAAGTTCACGGTGCAAATATACAAATATATTAAGCATTGTCATATAGGACGATGGCAGGATTTATAGTTCAAGAAATCACGTGAGGTGTTCCCAAAAGGAACAATATTATCAGTGGTTGATTTCGCTGATAATTACATGTTTAGTCCACAAAAGGAGATACAAAGTGAGTATTATCATTCAGACCAAGTATCGATATTTGTGCATATTTTGTATAGACACGTAGAGCTTGCTGTCGATGGTTTTGATAGCGATGAAAATAATCGTGAGGTGATTAAGGAGTACCATTTCTACATCAGTGATGATCGAACACATGACACATGTTTTGTTCAACATTGTTTTAATGTTATTTATAATGAATTGTTGAAACGAAGAGTCACTTTTAAATAACATTGGGTATGGTCAGATGGTTGTGCTAGTCAATTTAAATCAACAAGATCGTTCTATTGGTTGTCTCGTCTTCATAGGAAAATCAACATTCGACATACATGGAATTTATTTGAGACAGGGCATGGAAGAGGAGAGCATGATGATGCTGGGGCATGCATAAAACGTGCACTTAGGAGGTATCAATTTAATCACTCAGCTTCCCAACTTTCAAATTCTTTAGATGTTTTTAATTGGTGCAAGGACAATTTAAGTCATGTATCGAACCCAAGGATGGCTGATGTGCACAGGTAAGCATACACATTTAACTTACAATATAGTATACATGTGTAGATATATATATGTGTATACATATATGTGCACGTATTTTGTTATCAAAAAAATATTTAATATTTTTCAAAATTTGACTCATACATATGTGTGTGTTTTTCTCAAGCAGGTACTTTTGGAATATTGCAATGGGTGATGTTGATAGATCATTACCATATAATGCCAGTGTAATCCCCAAAACAAGAATTTTACACTCAATTAGGAGTAAGGACATGACAAATATACATTGCATTGAGAAACGAAAGTGCTCTTGCTTTTGTCATGCATGTATTGATTAGACAAAGTCCATCGATGAATGTGAAAACCAAATTAAGAAATTTTTTCAACCATGGAAACTCGAACAATTGACACCATTGCCCCCATTTGGAAACGTGAGTGACAAGGAAATGGACAATGAAGTGGCTATGATTGACAATGATAATGATCGTGTCTCTGATATGGTTAGAGAAGGTGATGTCTTTGTTGTCATTGCACCAGAAAATAATCAAGAAAAAGTGTATTATTATTTATTACAATGCACTATGTCTAAATCCACGTTGTTGCAAGAGTATAATGATCCATCAAATTATACATACCCAATCGGTTCAATGGTGTTAATGGGACATTTCTTTGAAGAAGTAAAGAAATGTAAAGATCATATTATTTTTCAAGATTACCAGCCAGAGGTTATTTATGCCCAATATAGTCACTTGGTCATATCAACTCGACTGCAGTTGAAGCAAGTGAAGAGTAGAAAAAAACAGCGACAATGGAGGTTATCGATAGATGATCATGATGCCATTTTGGAAAATTTACCACTAGCACATTTCATATGAGTGGAACACATTGTTCAAGATGAACAATGAACTTTTATTCTAGGGCCAGAACATATAATTGCTACAATGCATTGGAATTTATATAGTTTAAGACTATATTGTGGATTTCTTGAACAAATAAATTGACATGTGGATGCTTAGATGTGTGTTGGTACGAATAATATATTATGATATACTGGATTAGGGTGCTTTGCCAAATAATTAATATATGGTGATTTAATGTGTCCATGGTGATTTAATGTGTCCATCATGTTTACTCCTAGATGATCTTAACTCGCCCCTTTTTTTGTATGGATATGATGGTGATCATGATCGATGCTTGAAACAATCAGATCGATGCCAAGTTAAAACCATAATCTACATGCTTGAAACAATCATATCAGTGTCAAATTAGATGCCAAATTAATGGGAATGACTTGCATTTCACCTTATGTTTCACCAATTTGAAATCAAACTTTGAAAGTTTGATATTATTGTTTTAGCATGCTTGAAATGAAAAACTCAAAATATCCACTGTGAAGTTTGTTTACCCTTGCAATCCCTGATTCCAATCTTTCTAGGTTTCTTCATGGAATTTTTTTTAAGTAAACTTGCCATTTTTTAAAGTGATGGTCATCAGTTCTCTAGTTTAACTTTTATCACTCTACAAGATCATGGAAAATTTTAGGGGCGAATTTTAGCCCAAGGGCGAAATTTAAGGGGTTTTAGATTTTAGTGGGGTGAATTTTTTATATAAAACCTTTTTTTATAGTTTTGTATAATTAGCCACAAAATTATTTTTAAAATAAATAATTATTATTCTTTAGCCTAAAAAAAGAAGAGCGCATTAAAAATAAATGTTGGATTCGCCTCCGCATTTACTGGTCTGGATAGTTTTTATTTGTTTTCGCCCTCGATTTACTATGCTGGAGCGTTTTGGAACTGCATTCGCCCCCAATATCTAGTATGGTTGCAGGGTAAAGCTTGCCTCTACAATGGAGTCGACAATGGAGTCTTTTTCTGCGTCTGGAGTAAGACTAGGGAGTATTTTAGTTAGGTCAGTTTTGCAGCTTCTCTGAATAATCGTAGCAGAGTTTTCTTTCAGATATGGTGTGAAGACAGTAGCGGGTTTGATGGTTAGATCTTGTAATTTATATTTTTTTATATGATTTATTGCAGGCTATAGCATACATTTTTGAGAGTTCTCTCTAAGTATTCCATGTCAGCTTTCAGGGTTTCATATATGTCTGCGGTGAACTATTACCATGAATTCAAAATCTTAACAATATCCACATTATCCGTGTTCAAAAGATAATTTTGGCTTCACGGCAATGTTGGTAAGCTAAGAATTATCTACAATTTCATTATTACAATTCTCAGAAAAATAAGAAAGCTTAAGGCCTCTCCCTTGGCAAGACGCATGCCTAAAAGGCCTTTGTTTGAGCAGCCACAACCTCTAGGAGGCCTATCCCTCCTATCTGTGGCCCCTAGAGGAGTTTTTCTTCTAGCTGCAACCATATTTGGGCATTTTCTTATTGTTATAGTCTTGTATTAGCATACTTGTAGGGTTTAACACTTGATTTTGATACTAATATTTGTTTTGCAGGCCTATGGTAAGTTTGGTCGGGGTTTCAAGTGTTTTCCTGTCTCATGGTATCATTGATTTATGCTATGTTGAGCTAACAATTGTTTTTGCAGGCTTTATCACTGATTGACGGAGTTTTCAAGGGCTCAAGTCCTCTCTAGTCTACCAACCAGCCCTAGAGCCCCCAACCTCAGTCAATAGGGGTCTGATATATCATTTTGTCAAGCTAATATTTGCGTTGCAGGTATTTGAGGAAGCTTTAGTACATAAGGGAAATTAATTTGTTCATCCACAATGCCCTTATGCCTAGGGGTTTTCTCTCTAATCCTATCCTTTTCCTCACTGTTTTAAATCAGATCTGAAGGCATCTTATAACAGTGGTAAAATCTCTGAATACACATCCTAAAACTCATTAAAAAATGCTCATAATCATCACACATTTAATCTCAAGTAATAAGAAAGATTTATGTCATTGAATTTATGGTGTTCTATGTGATTTTGGAGGACTCTCATATTGTTTATAAGGTCTGATATATGCTTTTATAATTCTGATATAAGTCATAACAGTGGTAAGAAGGACATAATAGAAACCTCTAAATTGATAAGAACTCATCTTGCGGCTTTGGTGTAGCTTTGGTGCATCATCTCTCTTACTTTAAGTTATTGGAAAAGTAATTTTGTGGTTGGGCTAATCATTGTGGAAATATATTGAAATAAAGTGATTGTTGTCTTGTTGTTCATTCCTCGCCTCTCCCATGTCTTGCATTGCATCATTGGCATAGTCTTTCTTTTGTCTCTATTTGCATCTGATGGTTGCATATAAGTGCCCCTAAACTAACAACAAAGTGTTAAAGTGATTGCTTGTATAATTGGCTCATATTATAGTTGGTAATTTCATTTGAAGATCAATGTTAGCAATCTCTATAGATGGTAATTGTGATCTCACAATAGGCATTGGTTAAAACGGTGAATCTAATTGCATATATTTGATGTAAGAAGCTTGAATGTTTGCTAATGATCTAAAGTTATTTTGCCCTGTACTCTAAAGAAAATTAAAAGCAAAAAGGGCAGGATATGGTAGTAATTCAAGTAGAGTGCGTAGAGCATCCATGATATGATATTCCAATGCATGATTAAATGACTATCATTGTAGTGTTTTGATACAACATCCTTGTGACAATAACCTTTTGTATGACAATAATCCTAAAGTCTTCATGATAGACCTCCTATGGGCCTAACTAAAGTATACCTGCGGTGAGTAAGTTCTGAAGATCATACAGTTTCGCTAAGCACAAAGATCTTCTAGAGTTTGCTGGCATGATATTATAGTCATTGACACTGTCTTGAATGAGTGGTTTGTGAAACAAGACCAACAACCTAAAGAGATCCTAAAAGGCATCAACAATTCTAAACCTTGTGGTATACTGTGGTATAAAAGGCCTTTGTTTGAGCAGCCACAGCCTCTAGGAGGCCTATCCCTCCTATCTGCAGCCCCTAGAGGGGTTTTTCTTCTAGCCGCAATTGTATTTGGGCATTTTTCTTATTTTTATAATCTTGTATTAGCTTACTTGTAGGGTTTAACACTTGATTTTGATACTAATATTTTTTTTGCAGGCCTATGGTAAGTTTGGTCGGGGTTTCAAGTGTTTTCTTGTCTCATGGTATCATTGATTTATGCTATGTTGAGCTAACAATTGTTTTTGTAGGGTTTATCACTGATTGATGCAGTTTAAGGGCTCAAGTCCTCTCTAGTCTACCAACCAGCCCTAGAGCCCCCAACTTCAGTCAATAGAGGTCTGATATATCATTTTGTCAAGCTAATATTTACATTGCAGGTATTTGAGGAAGCTTTAGTGCATAAGGGAAACTCATTTGTTCATCCACAATGCCCTTAGGCCTAGGGGTTTGCTCTCTAATCCTATCCTTTTCCTCACTATTTTAAATCAGATCTAAAGGCATCTCATAACAGTGGTAAAATCTCTGAATACACATCCTAAAATTCATTAACAAATGCTCATAATCATCACACATTTAATCTCAAGTAATAAGAAAGATTTATGTCATTGCATTTATGGTGTTCTATGTGATTTTGGAGGACTGTCATATTGTTTATAAGGTTTGATATACGCTTTTATAATTCTGATATAAGTCATAACAGTGGTAAGAATGACATAATAGAAACCTCTAAATTGATAAGAACTCATCTTGCGGCTTTGGTACGGCTTTGGTGCATCATCTCTCTTACTTTAAGTTATCGGCAAAGTAATTTTGTGGTTGGGCTAATCATTGTGGAAACATATTGAAATAAAGTGATTGTTGTCTTGTTGATCATTCCTCGCTTCCCCCATGTCTTGCATTGCATCATTGGCATAGTCTTGCTTTTGTCTCTATTTGCATCTGATGG
This sequence comes from Pinus albicaulis, assembly GCA_034641835.2. Classification (NCBI taxonomy): domain Eukaryota; kingdom Viridiplantae; phylum Streptophyta; class Pinopsida; order Pinales; family Pinaceae; genus Pinus; species Pinus albicaulis. The sequence goes on from CM076584.1 coordinate 1,681,172,959, forward strand.
TTGCATATAAGTGCCCCTAAAATAACAACAAAATGTTAAAGTGATTGCTTGTATAAGTGGCTCATATTCTAGTTGGTAATTTCATTTGAAGATCACTGTTGGCAATCTCTATAGATGATAATTGTGCTCTCACAATAGGCATTGGTTAAAACGGTGAATCTAATTGCATATATTTGATGTAAGAAGCTTGAATGTTTGCTAATGATCTAAATTTCTACTGCCCTATACTCTAAAGGAAATTAAAAGCAAAAAGGGCAAGATATGGTAGTAATTCAAGAAGAGTGCATAGAGCATCCACGATCTGATCTTCCAATGCATGATTAACTGACTATCATTGTAGTATTTTGATACAACACCCTTGTGACAATAACCTTTTGTATGAAAATAATCCTAAATTCTTCATGATAGTCCTCCCGTGGGCCTAACTGAAGTATACCTGCGGTGAGTAAGTTCTGAAGATCATACAGTTTCGCTAAGCACAAAGATCTTCTAGAGTTTGCTGGCATGATATTATAGTCATTGACACTGTCTTGAATGAGTGGTTTGCAGAACAAGACCAACAACCTGAAGGGATCCTAAAAGGCATCAACAATTCTAAACCTTGTGGTATAATGTTGTATAAAAGGCCTTTGTTTGAGCAGCCACAACCTCTAGGAGGCCTATCCCTCCTATCTGCAGCCCCTGGAGGGGTTTTTCTTCTAGCCGCAATTGTATTTGGGCATTTTTATTATTGTTATAATCTTGTATTAGCTTACTTGTAGGGTTTAACACTTGATTTTGATACTAATATTTGTTTTGCAGGCCTATGGTAAGTTTGGTCAGGGTTTCAAGTGTTTTCTTGTCTCATGGTATCATTGATTTATGCTATGTTGAGCTAACAATTGTTTTTGTAGGGTTTATCACTGATTGATGCAGTTTAAGGGATCAAGACCTCTCTAGTCTACCAACCAGCCCTAGAGCCCCCAACTTCAGTCAATAAAGGTCTGATATATCATTTTTTCAACTAATATTTGCGTTGCAGGTATTTGAGGAAGATTTAGTGCATAAGGGAAACTCATTTTTTCATCCAAAATGCCCTTAGGCCTAGGGGTTTGCTCTCTAATCCTATCCTTTTCCTCACTGTTTTAAATCATATCTGAAGGCATCTCATAACAGTGGTAAAATCTCTGAATACATATCCTAAAACTCACTAACAAATGCTCATAATCATCACACATTTAATCTCAAGTAATAAGAAAGATTTATGTCATTGCATTTATGGTGTTCTATGTGATTTTGGATGATTGTCATATTGTTTATAAGGTCTGATATACGCATTTATAATTCTGATATAATTCATAACAGTGGTAAGAATGACATAATAGAAACCTCTAAATTGATAAGAACTCATCTTGCGACTTTGGTGTGGCTTTGGTGCATCATCTCTCTTACTTTAAGTTATTGGCAAAGTAATTTTGTGGTTGGCCTAATCATTATGGAAACATATTGAAATAAAGTGATTTTTGTCTTGCTGATCATTCCTCACTTCCCCCATGTCTTGCATTGCATCATTGGCATAGTCTTGCTTTTGTCTCTATTTGCATTTGATGGTTGCATATAAGTGCCCCTAAACTAACAACAAAGTGTTAAAGTGATTTCTTGTATAAGTGGCTGATACTCTAGTTGGTAATTTCATTTGAAGATCACTGTTAGCAATCTCTATAGATGACAATTGTGCTCTCACAATAGGCATTGGTTAAAACGGTGAATCTAATTGCATATATTTGATGTAAGAAGCTTGAATGTTTGCTAATGATCTAAAGTTCTTTTGCCCTGTACTCTAAAGGAAATTAAAAGAAAAAAGGACAGGATATGGTAGTAATTATTAGCTAAGTTGAGCTAATAATTGTTTTTGTAGGCTTTATCACTGATTGACGGAGTTTTCAAGGGCTCAAGTCCTCTCTAGTCTACCAACCAGCCCTACAGCCCCCAACTTCAGTCAATAAAGGTTTGATATATCATTTTTTCAACGAATATTTGCGTTGCAGGTATTTGAGGAAGCTTTAGTGCATAAGGGAAACTCATTTGTTCATCCACAATGCCCTTAGGCCTAGGGGTTTTCTCTCTAATCCTATCCTTTTTCTCATTGTTTTAAATTAGATCTGAAGGCATCTCATAACAGTGGTAAAATCTCTGAATACACATCCTAAAACTCACTAAAAAATGCTCATAATCATCACACATTTAATCTCAAGTAATAAGAAATATTTATGTCATTGCATTTATGATGTTCTATGTGATTTTGGAGGACTGTCATATTGTTTATAAGGTCTGATATACGCTTTTATAATTCTGATATAAGTCATAACAGTGGTAAGAATGACATAATAGAAACCTCTAAATTGATAAGAACTCATCTTGTGGCTTTGGTGCGGCTTTGGTGCATCATCTCTCTTACTTTAAGTTATTGGCAAAGTAATTTTGTGGTTGGGCTAATCATTGTGGAAACATATTGAAATAAAGTGATTGTTGTCTTGCTGATCATTCCTTGCTTCCCCCATGTCTTGCATTGCATCATTGGCATAGTCTTGCTTTTGTCTCTATTTGCATCCGATGGTTGCATATAAGTGCCCCTAAACTAACAACAAAGTGTTAAAGTGATTGCTTGTATAAGTGGCTCATATTCTAGTTGGTAATTTCATTTGAAGATCACTGTTAGCAATCTCTATAGATGATAATTGTGCTCTCACAATAGGCCTTGGTTAAAACGGTGAATCTAATTGCATATATTTGATGTATGAAGCTTGAATGTTTGCTAATGATCTAAAGTTCTTCTGCCCTGTACTCTAAAGGAAATTAAAAGCAAAAAGGGCAGGATATGGTAGTAATTATTAGCTATGTTGAGCTAATAATTGTTTTTGTAGGCTTTATCATTGATTGACGGAGTTTTCAAGGGCTCAAGTCCTCTCTGGTCTACCAACCAGCCCTACAGCCCCCAACTTCAGTCAATAAAGGTCTGATATATCATTTTGTCAACTAATATTTGCGTTGCAGGTATTTGAGGAAGCTTTAGTGCATAAGGGAAACTCATTTGTTCATCCACAATGCCCTTAAAGGCCTAGGGGTTTGCTCTCTAATCCTATCCTTTTCCTCATTGTTTTAAATCAGATCTGAAGGCATCTCATAACAGTGGTAAAATCTCTAAATACACATCCTAAAAGTCACTAACAGATGCTCATAATCATCACACATTTAATCTCAAGTAATAAGAAAGATTTATGTCATTGCATTTATGGTGTTCTATGTGATTTTGGAGGGCTGTCATATTGTTTATAAGGTCTGATATACGCTTTTATAATTCTGATATAATTCATAACAGTGGTAAGAATGACATAATAGAAACCTCTAAATTGATAAGAACTCATCTTGCGGCTTTGGTGCATCATCTCTCTTACTTTGGCAAAGCTAGTTTTGTGGTTGGGCTAATCATTGTGGAAACATATTGAAATAAAGTGATTGTTGTCTTGCTGATCATTCCTCGCTTCCCCCATGTCTTGCATTGCATCATTGGCATAGTCTTTCTTTTGTCTCTATTTGCATCTGATGGTTGCATATAAGTGCCCCTAAACTAACAACAAAGTGTTAAAGTGATTGCTTGTATAAGTGGCTCATATTCTAGTTGGTAATTTCATTTGAAGATCACTGTTAGAAATCTCTATAGATGATAATTGTGCTCTCACAATAGGCATTGGTTAAAACGGTGAATCTAATTGCATATATTTGATGTAAGAAGCTTGAATGTTTGCTAATGATCTAAATTTCTTTTGCCTTGTACTCTAAAGGAAATTAAAAGAAAAAAGGGCAGGATATGCATTATTAATTATTAGCTATGTTGAGTAAGTTGAGTTTTTGTGACTTTATCTGGCAGTTGTCGGAGTTTTCAAGGAGCTCAAGTCTCCTCTAGTCTACCAACAGCCCTACATTTTACAATTCAGTCAATAAAGGTCTGATATCATTTTGTCAACTAATATTTGCGTTACCAGGTATTTGAGGAAGCTTTGGTGCATAAGGGAGGTGCATAAGGAAACTCATTTGTTCATCCACGATGCCCTTAGGCCTAGGGGTTTGCTCTCTAAATCCTATCCAGCATATCCATGTTTTAAATCAGATACAAGGCATCTCATAATAGTAGTAAAATCTCTAAATACATCCTAAAACTCACTAAAAAATTCTCATAATCATCACATTAATCTCAAGTAATAAGAAAGGGTTATGTCACCTCATTACATTATATTATGAGATTTTGGAGAGCACATCATATATTATTGTTTCAAAGTCGATACAACTTTTATAATTCTGATATAAGTCATAAGAGTGGTAAGAATGACATAATAGAAACCTCTAAATTGATAAGAACTCATCTTGCGGCTTTGGTGTGGCTTTAGTGCATCATCTCTCTTACTGTAAGTTATTGGAAAAGTAATTTTGTGGTGGGGCTAATCATTGTGGAAACATATTGAAATAAAGTGATTTTTGTCTTGCTGATCATTCCTTGCTTCCCCCATATCTTGCATTGCATCATTGGCATAGTCTTGCTTTTGTCTCTATTTGCATCTGATGGTTTCATATAAGTGCCCCTAAACTAACAACAAAGTGTTAAAGTGATTGCTTGTATAAGTGGCTCATATTCTAGTTGGTAATTTCATTTAAAGATCACTGTTAGCAATCTCTATAGATGATAATTGTGCTCTCACAATAGGCATTGGTTAAAACGGTGAATCTAATTGCATATATTTGATGTAAGAAGCTTGAATGTTTGCTAATGATCTAAATTTCTTCTGCCCTGTACTCTAAAGGAAATTAAAAGAAAAAAGGGCATGATATGGTAGTAATTATTAGCTATGTTGAGCTAATAATTGTTTTTGTAGGCTTTGTCACTGTTTGACGGAGTTTTCAAGGGCTCAAGTCCTCTCTAGTCTACCAACTAGCCCTACAACCCCCAACTTCAGTCAATAAAGGTCTGATATATCATTTTTTCAACTAATATTTGCGTTGCAGGTATTTGAGGAAGCTTTAGTGCATAAGGGAAACTCATTTGTTCATCCACAATGCCCTTAGGCCTAGGGGTTTGCTCTCTAATACTATCCTTTTCCTCACCTTTTTAAATCAGATCTGAAGGCATCTCATAACAGTGGTAAAATATCTGAATACACATCCTAAAACTCACTAACAAATGCTCATAATCATCACACATTTAATCTCAAGAAATAAGAAATATTTATGTCATTGCATTTATGGTGTTCTATGTGATTTTGGAGGACTGTCATATTGTTTATAAGGTCTGATATACGCTTTTATAATTCTGATATAAGTCATAACAGTGGTAAGAATGACATAATAGAAACCTCTAAATTGATAAGAACTCATCTTGTGGCTTTGGTGCAGCTTTGGTGCATCATCTCTCTTACTTTAAGTTATTGGCAAAGTAATTTTGTGGTTGGTGCATAACACTAATATATTTATCTAATCTCCCACATGTAATAACCCTTTCAGCTATGCATCAAATTGTGGTAATTCTGATATAAGTTATAATGTATGTTTGATTGTTTGGTGTGTTTCCAATATTGCATATTATAGAACATAAATGATGAACTATGTTTTGCAAGGGATCCTTGGTAAGTTTGCAAGTATATTGACATAGGATCCTAAGCCTTATATGCTTGCTTGGTATTTGTCTTGGATCTCAATGCAAGCAGCTTCCCTTTCTCACTCTTTCTCTTGCTTTGTCAATCTCACATATAGCTTAATGGCTTTGCCCACATAGGGAATCGATAAACCATATAGGTTATTCTTCCAGTTTGCTTGCACATCAAAGTGAAAAGGGGAAAAATCCTAATGCTTCTTGATTGTAATGTGCATTTGGATTGAAAAGGCGTTAGCTCAATTGCATTTTCCTACATTTCAAGTTCTCTTTCTTTCCTTGCAAGTAAATCATCTGACCAAAGGACTCAAAAAATAAACCCTAGTTTATTTTCTTTCCTTTATTATTGTGTTGTTATACATCTACTTGTTGACACATAAGAGAACTACTCATATAAAATCAACCTCAAACCTTATGGTTCATATCAAGATCTACTCTCAATCTAAAATAACCTATTAGCCTTCGTACATTGCCCAAGTTTTCTTGATACCTTTCAAAACAAGCTAGTGACTCCATCTCCCTTCCAAGCCATGGGAAATTGGGCTTTCCTCATTGTGGTAGCATGGTACCTCCCTCTATCCACCATGCTACATCAAAAATTCATGGGGGTAAGCATGTTCATGTTTTCCTTCAAACATTATTATGAAAATCTAATTTTCTGGGTAAATTAAAAGAGATTTTGAACAAGACTCGTGGTTTTGTTTTAGAAAGGCATGCTTATGTGCAATATTCAACAATCATCGAAAACAATCTTTTCGATATGAGATTTTCTCTGGGTTTTGCATGCCAAAATAAGTTTTTTAAACTTCAATTCCTCTGCTCCATGAAAAAAATATGTCAACGCAACAGTTTAGGAAATCAAATACCTTTAGAAACTTTTGACTTTCTGCCCTATACAAATAAAAATAATATTTTTATCTACGAGTTTCATCTGCACCTGTGTGCCCTTCTAGAATTTGTGTGGTTACCTCTACTTCAAAGAATTGGTATACAGTAATATTTTTTGTGTTCTAGAGCACAAAAATTCACTATGTTCTTCTCGCACTATGCTCTTCAAAAAGATCATTTTTTTATTTCTACAATCAACCTCCCTCTGGGCATTGTGTCATTTGATAGGGCATACATTCATGTGATTTTCTCTTTTGGCTACACGGGTTAGGGCACATGTTTTTCTCATGCACACATTTCGTCTTAAACACAATGATCTACAACATGTGATTTTCTACAATGCTCACATCCGGTTCCTGTATTTTTTAGCTCTATATTCTGCATGGACGTCTATGTGCTAATTTAGCTCTCATGCACTGTGAATCCTCTCTATTTTTATTGTGTCTGTCCAGTCTATGCTAAGGGATTCTCTAGAATTTACCTTTGTCTCATGTATAGGTTCAACAGTTCAGCTCTCATTGCAACACAACACTCTCTGCATGACACACACACCTGTGCCTGTATTTTTGAGATCCGTATTCTGCATTGATATCTATATCTTACTTTGGTTCTCATGCACTGTGTATAGGTTTACATTATTGTGGTTCAATTTTCCTTTCATAATACTTAATTCGACTATTTTTTTGATTCTTGAGTAATTTATTATCATATTTTAACTCTAATTATTATTTTAAAGACCATAATGATGTAAGTTAAAAGGTGGTGCTCTCATTCAGGTTCATTTGATGAAATAATTCCTTCCATTTGCCTGTTGCAATCAGAATGTTTGTTGGTGCTGCATTGACATCCATCTCAGTCTGGCTTATTGATATACAAAGATTGGTTCTTGATGAAGAAGATATTCCTCAGCTTGCCAACATAGTCACTGTGTATGGTTTTCTTAGCTAATTTATTTAATTAAGCTATGGTTTGGATCTCACTTTCTTTATTTATAGTAAAATTCTGTCTTTTATTTTTATTTTCGTTAGGATGCCTGCCATCTTTTAACTAAATTAGATTTTCCTACATCCTATGTATATTCATTTCAGACAAGGTGAATCTGCACAGAAAAAAAAGATGCAAGAGGGTTTCCCATTTCAAAGGTAGTGTATTCATTTCTCAAGGACCTAGAAGCACCCGTTAGCTATGCTGCATGGAAAAAGGGCCACATTATATGTCATCAGATTCAGTTAAAGCGATGGCTTTCAAAGTCCTTTTTGGATGAAGCTATTGCACTTGTAAATTCCTTGCTTCCAATTCCCAGTGCGATGATAGGGAGCACATATGTAGAGGGAAAAGAGGTTGGCAATGAAGAAATTAAATCCAAAGCAAAGGAAATCACAAGAGCAAAGTTAATATCAGTTTAAAAGTTTTCTTTGAAAATTGCATTCTGAAATTGCTTTGAATACTAAAGGTCCTAAATATGAATCGAGATCCCAATTCTCAAGCTAAGTGATGCCTGTAGTTGATTACAATATTGGTTCCTGTCATACGGATATTCGTGTTTGAGGGATCATAGAGGATGCTGGCCTAAAAATATCAAGGTTGGTGTGCAGATGCAGTGACATTTTATTGCAGTTGTTTTTTTCCATTTGTTAGGATTCGACGGGTAACATTATCACTGTATATTATGATATTTCCAGGCAGAAGCATGGTAAGAGTGGAGGTGATGTAACAACTTTTGAATACAGAAGCATGGTAACCTGAGGTGATGTGACCTGATTTTTAGGTGCTTTTTAATTTTCCAGCTTGCTAAGTGGAAAAACCTTTTGGGATTGCAAAACAAGGAAAGAAATTGTTGAATAACATGAACCTGTTATCCCAGTCTATTCCATTATCAAAAGTCCAGATCGCATCAAAACTCTTCTCAGTAACCTTCCCTGGTTTTGTATATTTCTCACTATAAGCATCTTGGAATTCAATGATATGATATGGAACTTAAAGTATTTACAGAGATCTGTTACTTTTGTTTAGTTCGATTGGGTATTTGCTTTATTAATATTTTGTAAGTAATTAATTTAATTGGTAATTTTTGTTTATTAACTTCCTTGTTGATACAATGTTACCAAATGGATCATAAACCAAGCAAATCTAAAATAGTGTTTGGGGGCCTTTTTTACATCCACACTCGTTTAGAAGCTTAGCAGCAGGTATTTCAGGGATTGTTCCACTTGTTGAAACTTGAAATACTTGTTTGAGATACCTAATGGACTGGAAAATTTTATAGTTTCAATGAAATCAAATATTTTTTAAAAGCCAATTTTGATAAGACATGGACCTTTTGTCATTACAAGATATCTGAGTACTCGAGTAGCCTGCCATGGATCAAGGGCTTTGTCCTCAACTTAGTTTCATGCTGTGAAGTTTAATTCAGAATAGCTGGATATGATCTGCGGCTTATCTTGATATCTCATCTGAGTTTCCTAAAACTGAAGTAATGTCAAGAAACCACAAGACGATTTATTTGAAATATAACAACTTTCATTCCTGTAAGATCAACCGAAACGCGCGGGCTTCTGAGGAGTGGCGATTGGGTTGAAACTCTGCAGAACCCTGACCTCGGCTCTGCAGCCCTGCCAGCCAATCCGTGTAGTGCAAGACAGATCCATCAGAGGCACTCTCACCTGATTCGCCTCATGAACACCTCAGGGGGGGGTTCGACCCCCCCTACCTTCAGGCCTTTCATTTTTGGCAGCATTCCTTCAGATACCTCCAACATCCCATCCAACTCCAGATCTGAGAGAAATAGTAATGAATCGGTGCCAAAAGGATCTGCATCTGTGGGGCACACTCCAAGTCAACACAGCGTGCAAGATCCGTCCTCATGCAAGCCCATCTCGGAGAAAATACCAAGACTAATCATTGAAGATCCATGGATCGATGAATACAGAGACCACATGAGCAAGCATGCCCTGATCTGCAGATTCATGGGGGTTCGACTTAATGAGAAGGATCTATGCTGGTGGATAAACTAGAAATGGAAACAGAAAGGGGACTACGATCTTCAGCTGGGATCGAGAAGCTTTTTCACCGTAATCTTCGCTCACAAGGACGACAGAGATCACATATTCGAAAGCGGCCCGTACTTCTACAACTCTGCAGGATTATACATAACGTGCTGGAGGCCAAACTTCGCTTTAGAGCAGGAAGATTTCAAGAAAGTTCCAGTATGGATTCGCCTGCACTCTCCGCCTGTGGATTACTGGAACAAGTGCATCTTGGAGGCCATAGGAAACCAGCTGGGAGTCTTCATCAAAGCTTCAGATCTCACATCACAAGGTAAGTACATAGCCTATGCCCGAATCTGTGTTTACCTGGACATTTCAGGACCCCTCCCAGGCCATATGGAGCTGATCCATAAAGGAGTGCAATGGAAGCAAACCATTGATTACGAAAATATCCCATTCAGATGCCGAACATGCCGATAGCATGGACATCTAAGTCATAGCTGCCCTGCTAATCAACCATAGCCTCAGGCCCAATAGGAATAAGCGGCTACTCCAACACCTGGTTTCACCTCCATCTCAAGAAATAACAAAGGGAAGAAAGGAAAAAAACCTCCGAAACCCCCCACCAATACTACCCCCACTAATAATGCCTCCACCCAGCAAAACAGCTTTGAAGTTTTGAGCAATCTTGACTCATCGGAGCACCCTAAAGTCTCACAGTTCCCCACTGATCATGATCCAACATTATTAATTCAACCCTTGGTTACAACCAATGCTGCAAGCACAACCTCTGATTCAATCCATGCCCAGGCACCGCAACACAAACCGGAATCCGCTCCCATCCAGAATATTACCAGCCACACCTCAATGCAAACCCCTCAATGCACAGAGATGCAACCAGAACAGCCCTCCACAACCACCTCAAGCAATCCTCTGGAGGAGATCATTGGAGATTTAGATCTCCAAAATGTCAATGAGCAATGGTCCAAACTGGGGGTCGATGCTATTCCCAAAGAACACTTGGAGAAGATATAAATGGCATACTTGTAGCTGGAATACATCAACTAGAATGCAACCAAAAGGCAATGGGGAAATAGCAACCAAACATGCATTCAAGCCAACCTGGATCTGGATCAATACAAGCCACAAGGACCAGGCAGAAAAAGAGGGCGCAAATCCACAAGACAGCAAATAAAAGAGCTAGGCAGACGCCTAATCAATGAAGGAAAAAACAGGGCCTTGGTCCTATTTGCTCCAAATATAACTCAATGAAAATCACAACTTGGAACATCTGGGGGCTCAACGGCACCACCAAAAGAAGGATCCTGAAAAACTGCTTATTCTCGCAGTGCCCAGACATCGTCCTTCTGCAAGAATCCAAATTCTCTCCCAAGGGCACAAAAAAGCTCAAAAAACTCGTTTACAACAGTCATCAATGCATAAGCATAGATGCCATCGGCAAGCAGGAGGGTTACTAACGTTCTGGAACAAAAGAAAATTCATCTTGCAAAATGCTCTGTCCACCAAGAACTCGTTATCGGTCATTTTCAACATGCCAGAATCAGGGTAATCGATCTGCATCACCAGCATGTATGGACCCCAATGAATCCAGGAAAATCTGAAGATGCTGCTAGACCTGGACGAAGTCAAACAACACCATGGGGCAACTCATTGGATTTTAGGCGGAGACTACAATATGATCACCAATCTAGCGGAGAAAAAGGGAGGCTTATGAAGATTGGATAAGTACTCAGAAGCATTCAACACCTTTATCGCTGAATCCAAACTCATTGAAATCCCCACAGTCAATGGTCTACATACCTGGAATAATAAGCAGGGAGGAAACAAGCAGATAGCATCAAGGCTCGATTGGTTCCTCATGTCGGAATCCATTCTGCTGAAAAATATCGACATGGAGGCCATCATTCTGCCTATAGGAGGATCTGATCACTGGCCAGTGCAGATCCACTTCACCAATTTGGATAAGCCCCACAACAGACCATTCAGATTCGAATCCTTCTGGACAGAGCACCCAACGTTCATGCAAAACATACAAAACTAGTGTTCTCGAAATTTGTATTCCTTTAATATTTCTTTCTATCGAGCTACTATGCACCCTAAACAAATATTGTATGCAAAATTTTTACCCTTAGGAAGTTGATGTACCAACTAACCACCTCAATATCCACAAACCTTTTGTTGTTTCATATTTTGGTATTAGGGTTTTAGATCTATAAGGTTCTTTGTTTAGGTTAAAATTCCATTCCTTTAGCCTCTTTTAATATCAATTGTGAATGCACATAACTGCCATCTCTCTATGTTTAGAGATAGATACCACCATTCTAACCAGTTTGTGTTCTATAATACTGTGCCATTTTATTTATTAATAGAAGTTATATTTTCACCATATCACTGTGCTTTCTGTTATATTTCTATGTGTGTGTTTCATTCCTTTCATTTCATTGATTATACAACGTGGATCAAAGGTATAAGAGAAATGTATTCCTTGTTATTTATCGATGCATGTCCTCGATAAGTTTAGGGTACAAAGAGTTGGGTCTCGAGCTAACTTCACTTGGGAATAATCAAATTTTCCAAACCAAGTGGCCTCCCATTGTGGAAGAAAAGAGCTCGAGGATAGAGAAGGAGATCCTATCAAGTTTTTGCTCCAGGAAGCACTCGTGTGACAAATGAATGAGATGATACAACGTGTTATATTTCTATGTGTGTGTTTCATTCCTTTCATTTCATTGATTATACAACGTGGATCATTGGTACAAGCGAAATATATTCCTTGTTATTTATCGATGCATGTCCTCGACAAGTTTAGGGTACAAAGAGTTGGGTCTCGAGCTAACTTCACTTGGGAATAATCAAATTTTCCAAACCAAGTGGCCTCCCATTGTGGAAGAAAAGAGCTCGACAACAGAGAAGGAGATCCTATCAAGTTTTTGCTCAAGGAAGCACTCGTGTGACAAATGAATGATATGATACAACGTGTTATATTTCTATTTGTGTGTTTCATTCCTTTCATTTCATTGACTATACAACGTGGATCATTGGTATAAGAGAGATATATTCCTTGTTATTTATCGATGCATGTCCTCGACAAGTTTAGGGTACAAAGAGTTGGGTCTCGAGCTAACTTCACTTGGGAATAATAAAATTTTCCAAACCAAGTGGCCTCCCATTGTGGAAGAAAAGAGCTCGACGACAGAGAAGGAGATCCTATCAAGTTTTTGTTCCAGGAAGCACTCGTGTGAAAAATGAATGAGATAATACAACGTGTTATATTTCTATGTGTGTGTTTCCATCCTTTCATTTCATTGATTATACAACGTGGACCATTGGTATAAGAGAAATATATTCCTTGTTATTTATCGATGCATGTCCTCGACAAGTTTAGGGTACAAAGAGTTGGGTCTCGAGCTAGCTTCACTTGGGAATAATCAAATTTTCCAAACCAAGTGGACTCCCATTGTGGAAGAAAAGAGCTCGACGAAAGAGAAGGAAATCCTATCAAGTTTTTGCTCCAGGAAGCACTCGTGTGACAATGAATGACATGATACAACGTGTTATATTTCTATGTGTGTGTTTCATTCCTTTCATTTCATCGATTATACATCGTGGATCATTGGTATAAGAGAAATATATTCCTTGTTATTTATCGATGCATGTCCTCGACAAGTTTCGGGTACAAAGAGTTGGGTCTCGAGCTAACTTCACTTGGGAATAATCAAATTTTCCAAACCAAGTGGCCTCCCACTGTGGAAGAAAAGAGCTCGACGACAGAGAAGGAGATCCTATCCAGTTTTTGTCCAGGAAGCACTCGTGTGACAAATGAATGAGATGATACATATTGTTATATTTCTATGTGTGTGTTTCATTCCTTTCATTTCATTGATTATACAACGTGGATCATTGGTATAGGAGAAATATATTCCTTGTTATTTATCGATGCATGTCCTCGACAAGTTTAGGGTACAAAGAGTTGGGTCTCGAGCTAACTTCACTTGGGAATAATCAAATTTTCCAAACCAAGTGGCCTCCCATTGTGTAAGAAAAGAGCTCGACGACAGAGAAGGAGATTCTATCAAGTTTTTGCTCCAGGAAGCACTCGTTTGACAAATAAATGAGATGATGCAACGTGTCATATTTCTATGTGTGTGTTTCATTCCTTTCATTTACCGATTATACAACGTTGATCATTGGTAGATAAGAGAAATATATTCCTTGTTATTTATCGATGCATGTCCTCGATAAGTTTAGGGTACGACAAGTTTAGGGTACAAAGAGTTGGGTCTCGAGCTAACTTCACTTGGGAATAATAAAATTTTCCAAACCAAGTGGCCTCCCATTGTGGAAGAAAAGAGCTCGATGATAGAGAAGGAGATCCTATCAATTTTTTGCTCCAGGAAGCACTCGTGTGACAAATGAATGAGATGATACAACGTGTTATATTTCTATGTGTGTGTTTCAGCTTTTCCTAGATTCGTTGGGGTCCGTACACGTTGGTGATGCAGATCAATTTCCTTGAGTCTGGCATGCTGAAAATGACCAATAACGAGTGCTTGGTGGATAGAGCATTCTACAAGAAGAATTTTCTTTTGTTCCAGAACGTGAGTAACCCTCCTGCTTGCCCGATAGCATCTATGCTTATGCAGTGATGACTGTTGGAAACGAGTTTTTTGAGCATCTTTGTGCCTTTGGGAGAGCATTTTGATTCTTGAAGAAGTATGATATCTGGGTGTAGTGAGAATAAGTGGTTTTTCAGGATCCTTCGTTTGGTGGTGCCATTGAGCCCCCTGATGTTCCTGCAGAGTTGTAGAAGTACGGGGTTCATAATGTTGAAATGCACTGGGAGAGTTCATATGTGCACCCTAAGTTCCATAAATAACTTTTAACTCAATTTTATGATAGAAATCAAAATTTAAATGGACATTAAAATGGAAGACAACAGAATGTAGATTCACTTGGTCCTAATGAAAGAAAAACCCAATGGTTATAGCTCTGAAATTCCTTTTTCAAAGTTTGAGAATATTTTGACCAAAATGTACAAATTTGGAGTAAAAGTGAAAATGAAGTGGTAAAAATTATCATATGAATGTTTAAAAAACTTTATTATGTTTTTATTAATTTTATTAATTATAAGCAAGTGCTTTCTAAGTGGTGTTTTTAGTTTTTTAGGTGATATGATGTAAACTAAGTTGATTTTCTGCGATTTTTTTCACTGTTTTTGTCCATTATTTTATTATTGTGATAGGTAATTTTATTCAACAATTAAACATATGAATTTTCCCATAGTTCATTCCGTATTAATCAATTCAATATTAAATATCATTGCTACCATAGAATATACCCCACTAATTTCGTACACACACCTTCTTCTCGTTTTTAAAAGTGTTGTAATTTCATCATAGAGCCTACCTTCTATGGGACTAATTAGTACCTTGATATCCATTTAGCATCAATGTTGTAATCTTTTCATAGGATTTGGAGCCCTATTTACCCTTGAAATGACCCTTTAATGAAACCTCATATGTTTCTCTTAATCTTTTTTTTTGGCCTTTCTAGATGGGGTTCCCATTGTTGCATTGTAACACTATATTGTATTGTACTGCTTGTGTTCTCGAGCCTGATGTCAACTTCAATTTGATGTTTCATAACCTATCACTTATGCATTCTCTTCAAATAATAGCCTTGTATCTATTTATTTTGCATATTTACATATTTATCCTTGATGAAACACTCCTAATAGTGTCCTTATCCTACACACATCCCTTGAATTGAAAATAGGTATGTTCCCTACACTAGGAACTAGCTTTCTTTCCCATGACACTTGTTTCCTCCATTGTATAATAACATTATTTTATTATTTTTCAAGCCTTAGGATATGAAAAAAAAATTCAAATATATTGAAAAATAGGGAAAGGAAAGAATTGCATTATCTAATTGATTTGGAAACAATCATGAGTAATGTCATGCTTTAAAAAATGACTAGTTTGAGTATTTGTCTCGACAACTTGGATTTTTAGTATGAATCTAGGAACTTGAGCCATTTTTATTAAGTATTTACTCCCCTATATGGTTACTCTTCCAATAATTATGGAGAGTTAGTGGATTCCATCTACATCACAAACTTCTATCATTGGTCATTATTGAGTCAATGCTTCCCAAGTCACTTTTTTGTCATGCTTATGTTTAAGGGATTTCTAGCTTGTGTTGTCCCTTTCTCATATCTCCTTGACTCATAATGTTATCCTTTCTAGTTGTTAAATCACTTTCAGTATCTAAAATAACTTATATCTTTTACTCTAAAGGTCTACATTTTTCTTACTAGTCAATAAACTCTTATCTACTATAACAAATTGCTCTCAGAATTTTACCTAGAGAAGTACCCAAGGTCTATTTTCATCATTGATAGGTGATCTTACTCTCAGCAATTGATATTTCCACACTAGTTGTTCACTAAGTGGCTTCCCAAGTCTTCAAATTAAATACCTTTATTCACACTTTGATTTTCATGCCATACCTTAGATTCCATTTTCATCATCACTAGAATTACTCAACTATGTCAATGGATTTTATTATTGGTCGTCACTCATAGGGTCACGGATGCATGATATTCCATTTGGTGTATGCGAGATACATACGTAGGGGTATTTCCTTTTAAATTTTTATCTAATTCCCTCCAAATCATTTTACCTTCAATTTCGTCATGTTGGATGATGGGGTATGCCTTAATTCCCTCCTTTCAATCAATCTCCTCCCATCAACTTCTGCTCATTTTCTATAGGATCGGTATCTAGAGTATTTGTAGTGCCTTGGGGAATTTGGACATTAGTGATAGTATCACTTGCAATTAATATTGGTAATACATCAATGTACCATGACTAATATCTTCTACAAGTGTTGAATGCCACCCCATTCACTCACACTTGCTATATTGTACTAGATATCTTGATACCCATTTTCATCATCAATGGCTTTTATCACATTTGTTAACAGTATGCGCCAATGACCAATAATAAAATGGTGTTGCCAATGTTAAACTTCAAATTATCTATTCATATGGTGTAGATAACTTCAAATATTTGGTTTGAATGCCTTGAGGCTATAGCAACATCATCTCTTATATGTTTCTACCCAAGTTGTATCCATAATACCACACACATATTTCACATTAGTACTTTTGGAGGATTAGTTTTTTACCTCATTCACTTTGGTTATCCTCCTATGTATTGAGACATAGGTCCACTATGTATCTATATGTGGTCATGTTTTATACTCTTATATATGCATCGATCCACTATGTACTTATTATCATTTCCATGATCACTTGTTATAAACTTCATGGGTTTTCATTTCTCTTGACTTGGTGGCCATGATTTTACACACCAAATCACAAGTATTTCCACCTCAATAGGTGAATTATATTTTAATCAATTTATTTTTGCAACTATAATTTTAGTTTTCTGTTTATTGAACTCATTTTGGACCCACTTGACAACTTCCTCCTGGATTTCATAATGTATTCCCATAGACATATTCCTTTGTAACCTCGCATATTAAGGGGCATCTACTATAGCATAATTTGTTTTTGTATCGTAAACATACACTCCATGGCCTCAAACCATTTATCAATTACATTTCTATACCTCACTTCTCCTTAGAATTATTTTGAAAATATTTTTCTAGGTTGCATGCACTAATATTGATCTAGAAGCATGTATACATATGCTTGCTTTATCTACTTTTTCACCTCCTATTTCCTATGTACAACTACCCCATTTTCCTTCTAAGAGTGTAAAATCAAGCCTAAGGTGGAGAATAAGAGGAAGGAACCTTATGTTGGAAAATTGATACTAGAGACCGAAAAAGGGTTTATTCTTGAGATTTTAAGGATAGTCCCTCAATAGGAAGCTATTTTTTCCTGATTCATCTTCAAATTTTAATATAGAATAGAGGAAAAATGCTCCTTCTCTTTCTATTATTCATGTGCAAGGTGAGGATAGTGAGGAACACTCCTTCTGTGGTCTAAGAGGAGGAATTTAGGAAATGGTTCTTAGAGTCATTGACAATTGGAACTAGTAAGATCTTTACTTTTATAAACTTTTTTTTGAACCAAAATATACAACTCACATATTTCCCTTCACTTATGTTTCATTATATTTAGTTGCTAGATAATAACCATATAATTCTAATTAATTTGGGTAGTTAGGAATTTATTTTCAAAGAAATTTTACTTTTGATCATCTTCTTCAATTGTTTAGATCAATAAGTGGAATGTTGGAGTGAAATTTTAAGACAAATTCTCTTTGGTCAAAGTCATATCCAATAATCATCTCTCTAGGTTTGCTTGCAATAAATACCTCAATTTGTTATAAAAGTTATTGAATCCTTTCTATATAGGTTTAGATTGTGTTATATTCTAATTCCATTATGTGATTTTAACCCTGATCATTTTGGAAATATTCCATTAAACAATAGGTATTTCATTATTTCCATGTCTAGATTTTTTGGAGCTAGGACATCCTATTTCAATAACCTTTAAGTGGGAGCTTTAAGAATTGTGTTGACATTCCTTAGCTTCATTTCATTGCTCATTTATTCATTTATTGAGGTGTCTAGTCCATAAAACATGACCCTTTTTTTAGATATTTTTTAGAAAAGCTAAGGACTAGGGAATAACCTTGTAATGAGGTGGGATTTGCTCAAGACTTTTATTTTTTATTTTTCTCTTTACCTCTTTGCATCTTTAGATATTAAATAAAACTATATCCAAGAGCCATGCAATTCAAGATGAGCACATGGATACATTTCAATGAATTCTACTATTTGTGCCTCAACTAACATTGATTGAGAGAAATATATGCCTAATCATATGGTTATAGAATGTGATGTTCAAAAGTCAAAATCTAGGAGAAAAGATACAACTTATACTACTCAAAATAGAGTAAAACTCACAAATGGTACTAGTTTAACATGTCCTAGTAAAGATCGGATGCAAGTTAATGGTTCTTCTATAAATATTGGGTACGCCTATACACTTCATAATTAAGTGCATTGATCTATAAAATATAGTTTTTTAACTCTAGTCCGAAAGTTTTTCAACTCTCATCCGAGAGTTTTCTCAATTCTCGTCCGAAATATTTTCAGACTCTCGCCCGAGAGTTTTATTTTTATAACAAAAACCCAAAATTCTTCATTCGCGCGGCATTCTGCACTGTCTTTTTCGCGAATTTTCGTTTTTAACCCATCCGCATCAACTCCTAAATTGGGAGATACAGGTTTGCAGGTAAGTCTGGTTGATGGAACCTGCCACACTTTCTACATCGCTGCAGCCCTGCATATATACACCAGGAAAATATGGAAAAAAATGTTTCTGAGAATGGAGAATCAAAGTTGGATGATAAGATAATGTAAGGCTATATTGTGGGGGAATGAAGTCATATGGTCCGGCCCTTCTTTTCCTGTTTCCTTTTGACTGTGCTCGTCATTATATAGTATAGGTTTATTTCTGGTCATGTTATTCCTTTTCTCCTTAAATTCTTCTAACATATTCCTCATTGCCTTCTGCTATTGGTTTCTGAAAAGTCATAGTAGTCCTACATTTCAGTTTCTGGCCACTATTTCATTAGTTTTCAGATGGTGGATTAAACCTCGTCATTATATTTTTTTACCTGTTTTGGTCGTCATTCCATGCATACTATCACCAATGTCTACATATAGGGTTCATTCTACCTAGATTTGTCTTACTCGCTAATACTTCCACCTGGGTCTATGTCTTTCTCGGATGAGGTGGAGATTGGCATTATCATTATCCTATCCATCTTTGCATATATGATTCTGTCAGCTATTTTATATCAGTGTTTTTCGAATGGTCGAAAACACAGATAAATCCAACTCATCAACTGAATGCTGTATTGCTTCATCAACTTATTCTAATTATCAGTCTTCATCTAGTACCCACAAATGGTATTGTCTATGGCGTAAGTGGGTTGACTCTTTTATTATTTCTAGGCCATGCAAAAATTTCGGTTTTAGAATTGGTGATAGGTGGTGGATATGCCCTAGTTGTCTGTGTTGTTGTTGCTGTCACATTTATATCTTGTTTTTGTTCCTATGGACCTGGTTTTTCCGGATGCATCTATAGATTCATAAGTTTTTCGTCTGCCAGAATTTTATCAATTAATTCTTATCGAAATATTAGTATCTATAGCTGGTGAGTTGGTGCAATATGATTGATCCAAATCTTGAGGGATTTGGATTTGACAAGAGGACGACAGTCATTCAAGTGGCTGATTTATTTACACTGAGATTGATGTTCCATTGTTTCAGATGTCAGAGGGTCTAATTATTATATATTCCAAGGGGTGGTTGTCCATAATTCTATTTTCAACGTATCCAGGTTACATTTAGGATTCTATTTTTGGTAATGACGGCGTTTGACATCTATTTGGGCTACATCTCAGAGGCTCAATACAATATTATATTCCCTCTCTTCTGATGTCATAAGGGCAACGTTCTATTTTTTCCTTTTTTTCCTTTCTGGGTAGATGTACTGACCATATTCTCATCGCGATCTTTCAAATGCTAAAGTGTGCGATCTGATTTTTCGTCAGTGTCATGGAAATTCTCACCTGTACTATGAAAGGCTGCCTTAATATCTTTCATACATTTGTAGATTGTTTCTCGATTCTGCATATTGATCTTGCACTACTTGGCGGTGCTCGGGGGTGTGGAACACTGTCTTCGATTGTGTCCTGACAATGTCATGATGGATCATGCGAACATGACACATGGGTCCTTTCTGGGCCTTGAGTCGGACACCTCGGCACGTGAGGCTTTCATCTGGGCTATAATGGATGCTGAAAAAAAATTTGCTCATGAAAGTGAGATTGACAGTCTAGTCCTCAAACAAGTTTCTCAATTCATTCAGCCTGCGGAGGGGAATACTCAACAGGTTGCGGAAGGACTGAAAAGCTATAAGAAGAAATCAGGTAGAAAGTGCAGGAAGAAGGCCTTCTACAAACACAAGATGGAGATCAAGGAAATTCAATTGGACCACGATGATTTATGCTGTAGGGTGGCTAGTTTGCAGAAGCGTGTAATGATAGCGGGATGGATGTTTCCTGATAGCAAGGACGTCGATATGGATGATTGGGTTTGGCAAGTATGGTTTCCATTGATCGGTTATGCTCCCAGAATCAAGTGAGCCTATCTTTACAACTCTGTCTTAATTTTTCAAGCAAGCCAGTTATGTTGTCAAGCGAGCCGGTCTATTCAACTCTGTCTTAATTTTGCAAACGAGCCAGTATTGTTGAAATTTTACAAACGAGCCAGACTATAGACACACTATGAGCCAGTTTACAATATTATTATGTCAGGCGATTTCACTTTTCAATCACCTGTTTCTATCTGCTTTTAAGCATAGGTGAATGATCATTTCGCTCCACAACACGAGCCTATTTTCTCTCCTATTGGTACAGACAACGAGGCTATCTATTCATATCTCTTTCTAATTTGTCAAGCGAGCTAGATTGTGATGACTTATTACAAGCGAGCCAACCAATATGCATACAAGCGAGCTAGTTATCTATATATATGTCAAGCTATCTCTCTTTTTTGTATCAATGCTATCAATTTCATATGTTGCAGTGCTTTTTTCAATCCTCCTAGACTTTTTCTTTCAACAGGGCCTCACATGTTTTTATCAAGCGAGCCAGTTTTTTCCTTCGCTCTGTTTTTCATCCTTTTCTTACAAATCTATGATGAGTTCAGTACAGATGGCATCGATCTCCTCTTTATTTGGGTTGATATGTTTGTTTTCTTTGCTCTGGACTCGATATTTGGCTTCAGTGGTTTATTAACCCCGATTATGTATGATCCATTCATATTTTTTGTCTTGACTCCTTTCTTCCTTAGAAGTTGTCACAATGGAAATGTTGATTTGGATCATGTCTTTCTTATCTACTCTAGATGAGAATGTAATTTGTTACGATATATGCATTGTTAATATAAACAACATTTTTTTCTTTCTGAAAAAAAAAGAGAAATGGAAATCCCTTAAACATAATCATGACAAAAAAGTGACTTGGGAAGCATTGACTCAATAATGAGCAATGATAGAAGTTTGTGATGTAGGTGGAATCCACTAACTCTCCGTGGTATTTTTTCAAGCTGCCCTACAAGCCACATGTTTGAGACAGGATCCTTTGGTGTCCTGGAAAGACTGGGTACCTTTGTTTATAAAGGTACCCTGTTCGCAGCTGTTGGGTTTGCTGCAGGCCTTCTAGGGACTGTATTGTCTAATACACTGAGCAGTGTCAGAAAGAAGATGGATCCCAACTTTGAAACCCCAAATAAGGCACCCCCCACACTCCTGAACGCATCCACATGGGCTATTCGCATGAGCTTGAGTAGCAATCTTATGTATCAAACTCTAAATGGCATTGATTTTTTGTTGGCAAAAGGATTTACTCCATTTATGTTTAAGACTTCTGTGGTTGTGCTTCGATTTCTGAATAATGTACTCGGTGGAATGAGTTTTGTGGTCTTAGCTAGACTAATTGGTTCGCAAAATGTTGATGTGCCACCACCCTCATCGCAAGAAGAAAGGGCCGAGTTGTTACTAGATCAGGGAAAGGATCTACAATCTGAACAATCTGCTTGATCCAGTCTGTTATATTAGGTTCTTGAAAATGTTTTAAATTGTTTGGTTTTAGAAGTATTCCTAGTCAAAAAAATATAAATAGATTGCCTAATATTAATAGCCCCTTTATGATGGTAAAGAACAATTTCATGAGCAGAGTCTAGACTGCTAAAGTTCTTTGGTTAGAGGAAGGTTCAAAAGGCCGGGAGTCCAGGAATGCAAAACAAATCATATGCAATATGAAATACGCTAGCAGATGAATGGTTAGCTTGTTGTGAGACTCTGTTTTCATGTGAGTTGTCATTTCCAGTTTTTTATCACTATAGTTTGCAGCATGGTTGAAAGGAACCAAATCCATGGGCAAGATCCTGGATTACCTAATGCCACATGATTATTTTAAGATTTTTTTTTTTCCGAATTTTAAGGTGGAAATAAATGAATTTTCATTCCATGCTAAGCAAGATACAAACATTATGGAACGATTGAAAATTCTTCCAATGAAGTAGAATAACTTGATAAATTGTGTGATGGTTATGACTGTTGATCAGATGTTAAAGAAGAAAATTTCTTAGCATATGCTTTATAAGACCAAGGGTAAATAGTGATTAACCCTCAAACCAAGTATTAGATTCGTTTCTTTCCAATTTCTTGCTGCTGTGTTCTTGCTAGTTATGATAGGTGCTGAGTTTATTTAAATTAATTGTGAATCATCGGCCTTGATGACAAGCTAAAAATTTAAATCTCTGTAATTATTCAGTTTTCTTATTATTGAATCTTGCTCACTTCCAAAAACCTTGTTTGTAAACTTATTGGTCCTTTATATTTTAACCAAGACCTTTCTCACAAGTAGGAATCCATTGTGAAGGGAAATTATTATAATTGTTTCATGTATCCATTCTCTCTGATTACTGTACTCCACTGTCTTTAGATAATAATTCGAAGCAAATTATAAGTGAAAATTTTGTCAAATTACTCACAAGTAGGAAGCCATTGTGAAGGGAAATTATTATAATTGTTTCATGTATCCATTCTCTCTGATTATTGTACTCCACCGTCTTTAGATAATAATTCGAAGCAAATTATAAGTGAAAATTTTTTCAACTTACTGGAGGCTTGTAAATCTACATTTCATTGGTATTATAGTGATTGTTTGAAGGATCCCTTTTCTTTGATTACTGTACTGATTGGCTATGGAATATGAGAAAGCTAGAGAAGTAACACAATCTCAAAACTATGGAATATCACTTTTGGTGTCATCGACACTTTCTTGTATGTCTTATGGAATAAAATTCCACACAAATCACCCTGTTACACATGCAAAATATTCAGGCATGAAGAATTTGATGATAATACCTGTAAGCTCAGTTAATTTTGTGTCATCAATGATCCAATGTTGGGTGGAATGGTTCAAAACTCTTTTCCATCCTATTTCTACAAGTAATCTCTGTATGAAAGAAAAGGGAAAGAACACAATGATGCTCTTTTGGAAAATGCACTACAAGCCTGGCTTTTCCTCCCTTCACCTTTACATCCCAAACTACAAACTCTAGTTTCCAAAATTGAGATTTTTAACTTGATAGTTTGAGTTCTTTCATATCAAGCTTTCTGGCCAGACGGTGGAATAATAGAATTAGGTCAACTTACTAATTGCTTTGCAAAAAGCACAAAACAAAATAGAAGATTAAGTGGGAAGTTTGGTGACTATCTCCATTTCTATTAAATGTTGTTCTTTCGATTCTTAACAAGGGTGAGTGAATGTAGAAGTATTTATTAGACGAAATCAATCAAAATTTTGTGTGGATTTGCCATAAAAAAATGAATGAACAGTGATTTGAATGGCTAGCAAAACTTGTTTGAGGAAAGATTTCAGAAATAGTTATTAACTTTGCCTTTGGATGCTTAGGAGGAGTTGAATTTGTTTTGAACAAACATCTGCTGTAAAAGTAGAAAACATTCAAATACATGTCCTTTTGTTAAAACGGTTTCTTGCATTGTTACATGGCCATAAGTCAATAAACTGCTGGATTTCAGGACATGATTAAAAGGAAATGACAATAGGCAACAACATCATGTGGCATGGGAACTTTTGGTTTAGACAGTAATGTTTGAAATCATATCCAACATTCTACTATAACTATCCATATTCTTTGAACGTGAAGTGAAGGGAAATATGTGAGTTGTATATTTTGGTTCAAAAAAAAGTTTATAAAAGTAAAGATCTTACTAGTTCCAATTGTCAATGACTCTAAGAACCATTTCCTGAATTCCTCCTCTTAGACCACAGAAGGAGTGTTCCTCACTATCCTCACCTTGCACATGAATAATAGAAAGAGAAGGAGCATCTTTCCTCTATTCTATATTAAAATGTGAAGATGAATCGGGAAAAAATAGCTTCCTATTGAGGGACTATCCTTAAAATCTCAAGAATAAACCCTTTTTCGGTCTCTAGTATCAATTTTCCAACATAAGGTTCCTTCCTCTTATTCTCCACCTTAGGCTTGATTTTACACTCTTAGAAGGAAAATGGGGTATTTTTACATAGGAAATAGGAGGTGAAAAAATAGATAAAGCAAGCGTATGTATACATGTTTCTAGATCAATATTAGTGCATGCAATCCAGAAAAATATTTTCAAAATAATTCTAAGGAGAAGTGAGGTATAGAAGTGTAATTGATAAATGGTTTGAGGCCATGGAGTGTATGTTTACGATAAAAAAACAAATTATGCTATAGTATATGCCCCTTAATATCCGAGGTTACAAAGGAATATGTCTATGGAAATACATTATGAAATCCAGGAGGAAGTTGTCAAGTGGGTCCAAAATAAGTTCAATAAACAGAAAACCAAAATTATAGTTGCAAAAATAAACTGATTAAAATATAAGTCACCTATTGAGGTGGAAATACTTTTGATTGGGTGTGTAAAATCATGGCCACCAAGTCAAGAGAAATGCAAACCCATGAAGTATATAACAAGTGATCATGGAAATGATAATAAGTACATAGTGGATCGATGCATATATAGG
Organism: Pinus albicaulis; assembly: GCA_034641835.2. NCBI lineage: Eukaryota > Viridiplantae > Streptophyta > Pinopsida > Pinales > Pinaceae > Pinus > Pinus albicaulis. The sequence goes on from CM076584.1 coordinate 1,681,198,194, forward strand.
AGTATAAAAGATGACCACATATAGATACATAGTGGACCTATGTCTCAATACATATGAGGATAACCAAAGTGAATGAGGTAAAAAACTAATCATCCACAAGTACCAATGTGAAATATGTGTGTGGTATTATGGATACAACTTGGGTAGAAACATATAAGAGATGATGTTGCTATAGCCTCAAGGTATTCAAACCAAATATTCGAAGTTATCTACACCATCTGAATAGATAATTTGAAGTTTAACATTAGCGACACTATTTTATTATTGGTCATTGGCACATACTATTAAAAAATGTGATAAAAGCCATTGATGATGAAAATGGGTATCAAGATATCTAGTACAATCTAGCAAGTGTGAGTGAATGAGGTGACATTCAACACTTGTAGAACATATTAGTCATGGTACATTGATGTATTACCAATATTAATTGCAAGTGATACTATCACTAATGTCCAAATTCCCCAAGGCACTACAAATACTTTAGATACCGATCCTATAGAAAATGAGCAGAAGTTGATGGGAGGAGATTGATTGAAAGGAGGGAATTAAGGCATACCCCATCATACAACATGACGAAATTGAAGGTAAAATGATTTGGAGGGAATTAGATAAAAATTTAAAAGGAAATACCCCTACGTATGTATCTCGCATACACCAAATGGAATATCATGCATCCGTGACCCTATGAGTGACGACCAATAATAAAATCCATTGACATAGTTGAGTAATTCTAGTGATGATGAAAATGGAATCTAAGGTATGGCATGAAAATCAAAGTGTGAATAAAGGTATTTAATTTGAAGACTTGGGAAGCCACTTAGTGAACAACTAGTGTGGAAATATCAATTGCTAAGAGTAAGATCACCTATCAATGATGAAAATAGACCTTGGGTACTTCTCTAGGTAAAATTCTGAGAGCAATTTGTTATAGTAGATAAGAGTTTACTCACTATTAAGAAAAATATAGACATTTAGAGTAAAAGATATAGGTTATTTTAGATACTGAAAGTGATTTAACAACTAGAAAGGATAACATGATAAGTCAAGGAGATATGAGAAAGGGACAACACAAGCTAGAAATCCCTTAAGCATAAGCATGACAAAAAAGTGACTTGGGAAGCATTGACTCAATAATGACCAATGATAGAAGTTTGTGATGTAGGTGGAATCCACTAACTCTCCATAATTATTGGAAGAGTAACCATATAGGGGAGTAAATACTTAATAAAAATGGCTCAAGTTCCTAGATTCATACTAAAAATCCAAGTTGTTGAGACAAATACTCAAAACTAGTCATTTTTTTAAGCGTGACATTACTCATGATTGTTTCCAAATCAATTAGATAATGCGATTCTTTTCTTTCCCTATTTTTCAATATATTTGATTTTTTTTTTCATATCCTAAGGCTTGAAAAATAATAAAATAATGTTATTATACAATGGAGGAAACAAGTGTCATGGGAAAGAAAACTAGTTCCTAGTGTAGGGAACATACCTATTTTCAATTCAAGGGATGTGTGTAGGATAAGGACACTATTATGAGTGTTTCATCAAGGATAAATGTGTAAATATGAAAAAGAAATAGATACAAGGCTATTAATTGAAGAGAATGCACAAGTGATAGGTTATGAAACATCAAATTGAAGTTGACATCAGGCTCGAGAACACAAGCAGTACAATACAATGTAGTGTTACAACGCAACAATGGGAACTCCATCTAGAAAGGCCAAAAAAAAAGATTAAGAGAAATTTATGAGGTTTCATTAAAGGGTCATTTCAAGGGTAAATAGGGCTCCAAATCCTATGAAAATATTACAACATTGATGCTCAATGGATATCAAGGTACTAATTAGTCCCATAGAAGGTAGGCTCTACGATGAAATTACAACACTTTTAAAAGCAAGAAAGAAGGTGTGTGTCTGAAATTAGTGGGGTATATTCTAAGGTAGCAATGATATTGAATTGATTAATACAGAATGAACTATGGGAAACTATTCCTTGTATTCCAATTTTTGAATAAATTACCTACCACATAATATCTAAAATGGACAAAAGTGATGGAAAAAATCGTAGAAAATCAACTTAGTTTGTCATATCACCTAAAAAACTAAAAACACCACTTAGAAAGCACTTGCTTATAATTAATAAAATTAATAAAAACATAATAAAGTTTTTTAAACATTATAAAAGGGGTAAAATCAACCTAATATAAGTGAATATGATAAGTTTTACCACTTCATTTTCACTTTTACTCCAAATTTGTACATTTTGGTCAAAATATAGTCAAACTTTGAAAAAGGATTTTCAAAGCTATAACCATTGGGTTTTTCTTTCATTAGGACCAAGTGAATCTACATTCTGTTGTCTTCCATTTTAATGTCCATTTAAATTTTGATTTCTATCATAAAATTCAGTTAAAAGTTATTTATAGAACTTAGGGTGCACATATGAACTCTCCCATGGCATTTCAACATTATGAACCCCACAAAAATGTGGGCTTCATGCAAACTCTAACAAAAATATTCAACATTATCTGTTCAGGGCATGCCTTTGCAATCGTTATGGCCTTACCTCTACTCATGAAGTAATTGGAGGTCAACAGAGGAAACTAAATGTTAAATGTTTTTATAAATTAAATGATATTGAATCTTTAATTACACCGGAGGTGTTTTCTTTGCGGGCTTGGGGTGAGAAAACACTGTTCACCCTAGCCAATGAGAAACATTTCTCATCGCCCTTGCAGCCAGTGAAATCTTGACATGTGGTAACTCCTCACAGCCAGTGAAATCTTGATATGTGGCAGCTCCTCAGCAGACTTCCCTGAAATTGATTACGTTTAAAATTCTTATTGAATGAGTGAAATTTACACGGCACTAGAGTTTGATTTTGTTGAATGACTGGAATTTACATGACAGATTGAAATTGATTACGTTTGAAATTATTCAATGACTGAAATTTACATAGATCTAAAATTGAATGTGATTGACATATTCGATCGCTGGTGGATAAGAACTATTTGCTGGTGGATAAGAAGTGACAACACCTCCGCTCCCTGCAATTGTTTGTGTATTTTCATGGCATCCGATATTAATTCCTGGAATCATGGTTTATCAACTCCAGCCACCCAACCATTTAATACATAGAAAACAAGAAATTCAACCATTTAATCCATTTAATGCATTGAAGACTACAATATTGCCGACTTCCACCTTGCAGCCGACTTCCACCTTGCAGCGGACTTCGATCTGCTTAAATGGAATTCGATTTGACTAAATAGAGTAGTGTCGACTTCCAGCTTGCAGCCCCGCTTCCAGCCTGAAGAACTTGCAGTTGCAGCCAAGTTCCACCTTGAAGAACTTTGGATTTAAAAATTGCTGGTAAGCTTCTGTTACCTGCAATTAGAAAGAATATCAGTGCATTACGAATTTAGGAACAATATCAATGAGATGCTTTTTAATGTTTTAATCGCACAGTGAAAAGGGTTACAATATTAGATGAGGTGAAATTGAAAATAATACAACTCTGTGAACAAATTGTTTGATTCAAACAACATTGTAAATTTCAAAAGCAATCAACAATGTCCTCTAAGTTACCTTCTTATAGCATAATTGAAGATGGCAGCTTTGATTAAGTCATCCTTCTCCTCAATCTGCCACTGTAGTTCATCCACTTTCGTCTGCGTAGTCTCCATATTAATAGCTTAATTAACTATTACAATCTTCTAAAGAGTTGAATTGGTGAAATTAATTGGTTTGAACATAAATAAGTAGTTCGCCTATGTATATTTTGCAAGCATAAGAAACAGAAAATGAAGTAGAAAAGTCATTGTACTATCACTGTGTATCCTGTTAGAATAGGAAACAGGACTGTGTATCCTGTTAGAACACAAAACAGGACTAAAAAACTGATTATAGAGTCCCTTACCCTTCGTTGATTTTTTCTAGCTTCATCACCATGAATGGATTCAAGAAGCTGGAAATGTTGATGACAGGAGTAGGGCTTTAACGCCATTTGGATTTAGTCTCTCCACTGTAGAGCCTGTTGATCACCATCCCAAAAAAAGAAACACAAATCAGGATTAAATTTAATTATTACAGGTTTTGTGGTTCAATATCTTGGCAAGATTATATAAGTCCAACTACGAGTTTTAAATATATTATCCAAAAACAAAAATTTAATTTAATTTTTAGAAGTTTTGTTGTTTAATCTCGAGCAAAAGTATATAAACTTAGAAGTTTTGTTGTTCAATCGAGAGCAAAACTATATAAACTTAAAAAAGTTTTGTGGTTCAATCTAAAGAAAAACTATATAAACTTAGAATTGCTCCAAGTGAGATTTTTTCAGTTAGACAAAAATATTAAAAAAAAAAAAACCATTACCAATCATAAACAATAGGGCTCTGTGGGTCTGCTTTGTCGAATTTTTGAGACCCAATTGTCTTGGTATTGATATTACTCCCCGGATGGAACACACTTCTCCATACATTCTCCCGATCTCGTGGAGTTGCTGTACAATTCATTTCATACACACACCATACATCATTTAATATGGTTTCTATGTAATAATACACTGTGAACAATGTCGTGAAATGGAGTAGAATGCAAATGAAAACTCGGCCTTACCCTTTACTTCTTTACAGAGTTGAGCGCTCGATTTCTCAACGGAAACCAATTTGCAATAGTGAATGTCGATGTTCTGACTTCCAACCCCAAGAGTCAATCGCCACAACCTCCGCAAAGAAGGAGAACCATCGAGCGAAAGATGGAATGTTGTAGAAAGCGATAATTGCATCAACCCCAACCCCTAATACAACGCCAACTGTATGGAAATCTCGATAATGTCACAGGCTACAAGTATCCACAGATATCTTAGGCTAGCAGAGCTGTAAGTTCCTGCCTCCAACTTACTCATAATAGTCCACCATAAGAAGTATGTCTATTATTTGCTATGGCAGCATAGGAACTCCGGAAGAAATAAAACCGCACTGGATAAATTGCGCCTGAAATAACCAGTCGACTACTTGCCTGCACAGAGCAGCCCCTCTGTCTCTCATACAAAGCCACAAAAATTCAATAATATATAAACTTAGAATTGCTCCAAGTGAGATTTTTTCAGTTAGAAAAAAATATTAAAAAAAAACCATTACCAATCATAAACAGTAGGGCTCTGTGGATCTGCTTTGTCGAATTTTTGAGACCCAATTGTCTTGGTAATGATATTACTCCCCGAATGGAACAGACTTCTCCATACATTCTCCCGATCTCGCGGAGTTTCTATACAATTCATTTCATACACACACCATACATCATTTAATCTGGTTTCTATGTAATAATACACACCATTCTAAGAAATAAGTTGGGAGAAAGTAGATCAAAATATTCATGGGGAATAAATCACAGGAAGCAGATGAAGAAGTGGCTGCAGTTGGTGAATATGGAGGGACAAAATCAACCTGCAACATACCAAGTGACAAATTTTTAAAAAATCGGATTAAGTCAACACATTCACAACTTCTGGCTTTCCAGCATGAACGCATTTCAACAAATTTTAAGAGCACAGGCGCCTGCAATGTATAAGCCATCCTGTAAACCCTGGATTTAACCTTCCACAGTTAAGAACGGTATGTGTTCCTCTGACAATAACGGAATGAACTCCTTGAACTTGCGCAGGGCAGACTCCTCTCATCGATCTTCACATACTGCAGTGTGTTGCACCATTGGTTGGTGACCCAACCCCTATTATTCTCTCCACTGAATAGATGATCCAAGCCACCTTGTCCTCCTCTTCTTCGTCTCCCTTTTCACTGCCGCCCTCCCTTGAAATTCACTCCTTATCCTCCCAAAACTCCACCCTATCATCTACAACTGTTCTCCCTTTTAAAGCACTCTCCCCTACCCGAAAATCTTGGTCCATCCAGGGCAGAGTCCTTTCAAAGACACCCCTTCGTGAATTTAGCAATGCACAGGGCACTGGAAAATCACTAGGGTTTGACCTTGTCGATCGCAACAACGATCAAATCCACGTCTCCACCTTCAATGAGTTGGCAGAATCCCTGCATGCTCTCATTAAAATTGGCCACATTTACAATGTTGCAAATGGGACCATAAAGATCCCCAACCCTTCATATAACCATCTCAAACGGCCATTCGAAATCCTCCTCTTCTCTTCATCAACAGTGTCACAAATCTTCACTGATGACCTTACAATTCCTTCCCATACCTATCAATTTGTGCCTATAAGTTCCCTCAAACATTCACCTCCTAATTCAATTGTTGATGTCATAGGTATTGCCGCCTCCCTCTCTCCTGCGTCTATCATTCGCAAACGCGATGGCTCTGAAACTCCCAAGAAAACTATAACTCTTCGTGATATGTCCAGGAGCAGCATTGATGTCACCTTGTGGGGCGAAAACTGCCATGCTAAAGGTTGTGCACTCTCTGAAATGCACATGGCTCGTGAAATTTATGTGCTTGCAATTAAAGGGGGAAGGATCGTCAAGTTCAATGGCCAAACTATCAGCACAATCCCGACCACTTCACTACTTATAAATCCAGATATCCCTAAAGCACAACAACTGAAAGAATGGTGTGACGGAGAAGGAAATAAAGCACCCTCACCATCGCTCAGCTGCAAATACAAAAGTACAAGCAAGAGGCCTTTGAGTTTGAAAACAATTGCCGAAATTTTATCAATGCAACCTGATGAAAACATCCCATGGATTTCACTCCGTGCTACTGCTACCTCTATTAACATGGATGATTTCTACTTCCTCGCATGTCCCCTTATCATTGATGGGATCCAATGCATGAGAAAGGCTTTACAACAAGATGACAACACCTACCGATGCTCGAAATGTGAAGGCTCGTTCAATGAGTGCGACTATCGCTACATTCTTCGACTCCATTTGCAAGACCACACTGGCCACCTCGAAAATGTTGTTGCTTTCGACGAGGCCGCAACTACCCTTCTTGGTGTCTCCGCAAAGGACCTCTGCCTCCTCTCAACCGATCCTGAAAGTGTTTTCGACATATACAACAAAATCAAACGACGCCATTTCCTCTTCACACTATCTTTAAAGAGGGATAGATTCAACGGTGTTGAACGACTATGCCCAACTCTTATGCACGCAGAATAAATTGCGTACAATGAGGCATCAACTACCCTCCTAGAGGCCCTGCAATCAGGTTCTCCCCCCGCCAACCCATTCTAACACAAACTCTAACCGTTTGTTTCTTGCTCTCACTCATCTCTCCCCGACCTCTCATTCGATACATACTTTCCCCATAATACCTTCCTACTAATATGCCCACCCTCTGCCAGACATTTTCAATTCCTTCCCATCGTTCCCCTTTCAGTCTTCTTAAACCTTGATTTCCATTCCTCATCCATTTTTCAGACATGTTTTGTAATCGTAACTATATATTTTCATTGCCCTTCTACTTTCTACTAGTTCTCCTAAACGCTTCAGCGCCCACTCCTTTCTTCATGACGTTTTGTATATATGTCATTCCACTATGCTTTAATGGATCTTTCTAATATATGAACATTTAGTCACATATTTTTGCCTTTCCTCCTTCATTGTTTGATCTTCTTTACAACACACACATTTTCTAAATGTACATATCAATATGCTATGCTTACTATAAAAAATAATACATATATTGCTTCTTCTCTTTTTGTAAAATACAAAATATGTCTTCACTTTACTCTAGCCAATACATGCAACATGTGGTTGATTTCAAAATAAATGTTTTTCAATTTGAAATATCCAACACACATTTCTAAGCAACCCATACTGAATACATTTTCGCTTTAATAATCACTCGCAATATACTTCATGCATTTGACATACCTTTCCTTACTTGCAACAGCTATGCCAACCCCACCAGAAAACAATGTGGGAAGGGAACAACAACGACACCACTACGCACTTAATAAAGACATCATCAATGCACGTCGTCGCCTCCTCTATTCAAATCGTCGAAAAAACCTTCACTCTCAAACCAAAAATACTCCCATTCCTTCACAAAATTTCATCCTCCCCATACATCCCACCCAAACTTTCCAACTTCCCCTTCCATCTCCACTTCCTGACTGACCCTTTCCAAATGCTTCAACTCCCTCAAATCTTGCCTGCCCTTTACATATGCCACCCGATGTTCCTCCCTTTCCACCTGCCCAAAAATTTCTCCCCATCCTTCTCCAACATGCACATTTTCGCTTTCATCAAAGGATCGATGCACTTTGTCCCATCCAAGTTTGCTCAATTTCTCATGAAGCTTACCCATCCATGAAAACAAAAACAAGTCATGGAATAATTTGTTGTACCCGTTGTGCTACCAAATGATCAACGCATTGTTTCTCCTCTACAAATAACATGGACCCAGGTATCCAACCACATGTCCTATCCTTCCTAACTCAAGTTGAAGAGATGCTCATTGCTTGTGTCAATACCGTTCTTCAAGTGTGGTGGCCAATTGAAATATTCTGGTCATACTATTATCTTTCCACAAGATATCACAAATATTGTCACCTCTCTTCCTCGCATGTTGTCAGAACTAGACATCCTTGTTGTAAACAAAACTAGCTATGATGAAAAAAACTATGCATTTTTTGTTAGTCGAACACATGTCCATGCAGCTTTGCAATTCAAACTACAAAACAACCCATACTACAAAGATGTCCATATTAACCAACTTTCCCTCTCTGCTTTGCCTATTTCACCCACCAACATTTCCAACATGCTACACCATATCAACACAACTTCCACGCACTCCATGAAGCCATTCCAGAAATTCCTAATTCTGAACTTCCCCACTCATACCGTCTGACCTCCACCCATCCTCCTTTGTTTCAACTCTACAAAACTGTCATTCTGAACTTGATGAAATACTTTCCTACATAGATTCGTCCAATTCAAGAACCACCCATTCACTTCAATGGCCGATCATTGGCCTCTCCCCAATAAATGAATACAACACAGAGGGCGTATTCTCCATGGCCTTCCCCACCCTCTTCCCCACAGGATCTCCCATGATTAACCAACCAAGAATTGCAAAAGTGGATATGCAAGAATATGCTTTGCATCTAATGCGCTACAATGACAATCGTTTTGCACAGCATCCTCGCTTCCAATATTACTTGTACAACCTTATCATGCACCATTGCAGCCAAGAAACTACCTCTGTCTTCATTAAAAGGGACCTTTCAAACACCCTTCCAGCAACAGTCGCTGACCTTCGCCACCAACTCCAACAAATTCCACCTTGCACCATTATAGACCAAATTATGTGTTTCAGGTCATCCTTGCGTGGAAGCTGTTCCTTCTGGACCAGGGCTAGAGGGGAACTTACGGACATGATCACTCAAATTGGTACCCCTACCATATTATTCACACTAACTGCAGCTGATACAAAATGGCCTGACTTCCATAATTTGATGCCTTCCAACCCTCCATCAAATTCAAATGAGCACGCTCGATGGAGAATCCAAAACATTGTTAGAAACCTGCATCGTGCATCTCAATATATCCATTGCAGATTCACAATATTCCTGGAAGAGGTCCTACTTAAAGGATTCCTTGTAAAGGATTACTGGTGCAGGTATGCATACTATTCCTTCCTTCTCTTATATTTCATTCCTTTCACTTCCACGCATCCAATCTTACTATCTATCCCCTTCCTTTATAAGGTATGAATGGAAACATCGCGGCTCCACACATATCCATGGGTTTTTGTGGCTTCCAAATGCACCTGCTATGGACAATCTCGATTAGACCAACCCCACAGATGTCTGCGTGGCTACAGAATATTCTGATAAGTACTGCACTACTTGGAATCCTCACCCACTTCACAGTCGAGCTCCTGGAATAAATCATTCATCTCTACAAGATCCATGCCTCCTTAGCACACATCAAATATTTACAGACAACCAGTTACAAGACTATGAAAAAGTCCTCAATTCTGTTCAAAGACACACAAATTGCCACTCTTCTACATGTTTACGCAAAAGAAATAATGCATAAACTTGCCGCTATGGAGCCCCATGAGAGGTTCGCAACACATCATCTCTTCACATTGATGGTTCTGGAAAAAAATTGTACTCCCCTGCTAGAAATGATGACAAACTCAACGTGCACAATGCTCAACTACTTGCAATATGGAGGGCCAACATTGGTTTTCAACCGGTTCTCTCACGCCATGCTGTGTTGAACTACATTTCAAAGTATGCAGCAAATCAGAGGCAAAGTCTGAAAGCTATTACCAAATGCTCTCACGCCTCTCACAGTGCTCCCCCCTAGATGCTCCTACTATCACTATCGTCCGCAAAGTCCTCACCGAAATTGTTGCTGATCGAGACATTGGTGCACAAGAAACATGCCACATGCTACAAAAACTCCCACTAACAAAGTGTATTCGTTCTTTTGTCTCCCTCAATGTAAAAAAACGAATCTTCAAACGTGTATCGTATGAATTAGATGGTCATCTTCCATCAACACCTTTCATCGCCTCCTACATGCAAATACCACCTGCACTTGAAAGTTTGTCTCTTATAGAAGTTGCACGCTCCTGGTCCTTCTCCGCCCGTCGAAAAACATCACCATGGAAACAAATATTCCCTCCCATGGTTGTCCGCGTTCTTCCTCGTTACACCTCCATTCCATTAAAAGAATCACCATCCTATGTATACTTCTGCTGGAGCGAACTCCTTCTATACTTCCCTTTCCGTAGCCTCCCTAATGATATTGGCATATCCGATGCAGGAATTGTTGCACACTGGGAAGAAATTAGACACACATATCAACCTTGGCATGTTCATCGCAAACCATCCACCCCAGACCGTTCTGACTCTATCTGTTCATCCCCATACAACCCTCCCCATGCCCCCACACTTGACATGCATGAATGTCAATTTCTCTCTCAACTCCACCCAGGTAAAAACCTCCTCCTCGATGAGCTTGAAATGCTTGGCCATCGTGAGTTTGACACAAACCATAGTTGGGGCCACTCTACAATCCCTCCACACTTACAAGAAACATCCATCTGCTTCATCGACTCCACCCGCTCCTCCAAAAGATCCCACCAACTCCTAACTCCATGTGCACATTCCCTTTCCTCCTTGTCCCCAAGCCAAACCATTGCATTCAATATCATTTTCTCCCACTTCCGCAACAACATTGCCAAAAAAACACTCAAAATGATAATCCAAGGCACTGCTGGTACCGACAAGTCATTCCTAATTGAGTTCTTAAAAAATGCATTCCTTGAAAGCTCCACCATCGAAAAATACCCCCTACTACTACTTGCTCCTACCGGTGTTGTAGCATTCCACATTAATGCTTTGACAATCCACTCTGCTCTTCACATCCCTATATCCTCTATGGAGCCTTTAGAGGGTCAATCCCTCCTAAACCTTCAGGAACAACTTCAACATATCAATTACATTCTAATTGACGAAATGAGCTTCATTGGTCCTAAATTTCCTTCTCAAATTGACAATCGCTTGCGCGAGGCATTCCCAGCAAATAGAAACAACCCATTTGGTGGACGTTCTATAATTCTTGTGGGTGACCTTGGCCAACTACCACCTATAAAAGACACGCCAATGTATGTAGGAACTTCTCGTGGCACTGCACTTTGGCAAAGCTTCAATACTGTGGTTATGCTTGCAACAGTATTTCGGCAACAAGGAACAAGTCCTGCACAGATTTCCTTCCACGAAATCCTCTCCAACCTTCGCAATGCAACCCCCACTATTACTGATTGGAATCTTCTTATGACAGGTTCAAAAACAAATCTTCCTGAAGCCGAAGTCCAATCATTCTCCAATTCAATGCATCTTTATTCAACAAATGACGTTGTTGACCTGCACAATAAATCGATGTTAAAATTATTAAATCAGCAAGTTGCACGTTGTTTTGCTGCCGAAAAGAGGAAACTCGAAACTACACAACCAAAAAATGATCAATTATCAAAGAAAATACTCCTCTGCATTGACCAACGTGTTATTCTCAAAAGCAGTTTGTGGGTTGGCGCTGGTCTTGTTAACGGTTCGCTCGGCACCGTTCGCGCAATCATATATGCACCACGTTGTACACCACCAGAACTACCATCCTTTGTCATAGTTGCCTTCCCTCACTACAATGGTGCACCATGGGATCCTTCGAATCCTAGATTTGTGCCAATCCCCCCCATCACAAGGGGTTCGCGCACACAGATGCCTCTCGGCATGGCATGGGGCTTAACAATCCATAAATCGCAAGGAATGACACTAGATAAGGCAACAATCGACATCGGCAACATTGACCAGCAAGGGCTCACTTTCACAGCTATTTCAAGAGTTCGCTCGCTGAATGATCTCTGCATCTCCCCTGCCTTCTCCTTCTCATGCTATTCACGTATGCAGGAGAACCATTACGTCATGCGCAGGAAACAAGAAGAGGCACACCTTCCATCCAAATCTATTACTCACACTCCTTGAAGAGCTCCTACTATTGGTACCTTCCCTTCGCTTGCATTCCACTTTTACTTCTTTCATATTCTTCCTCATAATAAGACCTTGCAAATTTCCTGCTTCATTTACATTTTCACTTTCCAATATCATTTCAAATCATATTTGTTCCTACTATTTGTTTCTTATTATGCTTTCCATTATTAGTGTAAAATTTTTACATGTTCACTTATATGCTTTTCCTTTCCTTGCAGCAACTATGGATCGCAGCTACCTTTCTCAACTCAACAACTTCTACGAAAAAATCACTGAACAGGAGAATGCACTCCTCATTGTACATCAATGCTTCTTAGTTCCACCTACTCTACCACTATACCGTTTGCGCCCAACATTGCAACTACTCCAAAAGATCAAAAAATTCATCTGTCTCCTCATTCATGTACATGAAAGAGATGCACACAGGCATCTTCAAGCATACTATCTTAGTCGCATCCCAACTTTGGACGTCAATTGGTGCTGTTGCTGTCGGGCAACCCCTTGTATTTACGACTAGGAATACCCCCTACTTGCAACCAAACACCTTGCATGCATGATCAGTCTACTATGCTATCACTTTTTCCTCCTTTTTTTTCCAAATCGGTTTTCTTCTATATTTAACAATATCACTCTTACTCTTTTTGCTTGTACCATGATGTAAAACTGCCTACTACTGCGAGTTTTAATAACATGTAAAACCTTTTTACCATTACATTACTTCAATACAAGTCAATGATGCCTTCGCAAAAATATATACGATGCACAAGAGATCTATGGTCTACTATATTGTATACTATCTATTTTAATCATATCAGATATGCCTACATATCTAAATCTCACAAATTATTTCCTTTATACGCTCTCATTTTATACGATTATAAATCGATTCACAAGCGAAGCTATTGTTTATTTTCAAATAGTTTGCTTCTAATTTAAATTACATTCGTGCAAATTTGAGTAAATTACTTCTACTATTATTAAGACATAATTATTTAAGATAATAACCACAAAGTTATAAAATTAAATTCATGGACATGAAATTACCTACCTTCTTTCCTCCTTCAAGTTCAGCAAACAACATATTTAATTTTCATAGTTTTAAATCTAAAAATTCATGTAATCAATCAATGGCAGATTTTACCCCTCATAAATTCACATTCATCATGTTCCCTAACATGTACCACAAAATGATTCATGTCTCCTCCTTCCAGCGTTCCCTTGCACCACCAGTGCAATTGCTAGTATTTTAGTTCAGTTATATAAATTAGATGTTTAATAAATGATATCGAATCCTTAATGATACAGTGTGCCTCGAACACAAGATCACCCGCCCAAAGGGGAGGTGGGTACAGAGAAATGACACACGAGTATGAACTTTGTCAAGCTATAAGAAAAGTGAACACAGAAAGCCAAGAATGATCATAAGTTCAAGTGGGAAGAAAATGGGAGGTGATTAGGGAGGCGGGTTGGCTATCCCAAACACAAAATCAAGGAAGTGCTAAGAGAAAAAAGAGAGTGAAAAATAAAATAAAAAGGGCATATGGGAAGATCTTCCCTCAAATAAAGAAAGCAATTAGCCAATCTCGAAGTCGCGCTTCATTGTAGAAGGGTATCGAAATAATGATAGCTTGTAATCATTATTTAGGTGGAGATATAGAACCTCATACCAATTGCATTAACTATGAATCATGTTGCATATTTGGAAGACAATACCTAGCCTTCCAACTCTCCAAACTATGAAGGGAAGTGTGAATATGGAAAACAACATATCATATTTCCTTTGGTGGTTGAGGTGACACCCCATCCCAAGAGTAAAAAAAATAGAATCCATAAAAAACAATTCATATGTATCTTAAAATAAAAGAAGCCCTACAATATTACATTTACAATGCATTCCAAAACCATGAATGGATCACTTCTTGTCACCTCAATGATGGATCTTGGCCCCAAGAGTGTAGAGAGAATTTAAACTATGACTTCTTAATAGAAAATGTGTTTTAATGACGAGGAATCAATCAATTGAGCTAACTCTCAGGGCTTATTTTTGTCATATATATATATATGGGTCTGTGCAATGATCATCAAAAATAGATTAAAAAAAAAATATGTATATAATTTTAGAATGATTTTACCATCAACTCAAATGATTTTAAGGAATAATTATGTATTAGCCTTTGCTCTAACTTTGGTAATTTAGGGATTTTTCTCACCAAGAATGAGACCATCACATATCTCATGGAAATGTTTATAGCATGAAGACCAAAATGAAAAATATATTTTCTCATCTTCAATATATTGTGAGGTTTATGGAAGAGTTTATTGCATATTTAGAGATCCTCATACTTTGAAACCTTGAACTCACTTTGAAGGCCATATCTATTTTCCCTTTTCATTAAATAATTTACTTAGCTTCAAAAAAGTAGTTACATACACAAAATATATACCCATCCATAACTCCTTTTCTTACTACCCTATTATCTAAGCAAATTGGAAGAGGAAAATGGATCCTAATCTTTTAAAGGAGTATGAATTAATTCGCGAAAACGATAGTGCAGAATGCCGGGCGAATGAAGAATTTTAGGTTTTTATTATAAGAATAAAATTCTCGGACGAGAGTTTGAAAAATTTTCGGGCGAGAGTTGAAAAAATCCTCGGACGAGAGTTTAAATTTTTTTCAGACGAGAGCTGAAAAACTCTCGGACGAGAGTTGAAAAAATTTTGGACGAGAGTTTAAAAACTCTCGTCCGAGAGTTTGTTTAACTCTCGTCCGAAAGTCTTCCTGAGAGTTTTGTGACCATAACTCTCGGACGAGAAAATGCATAACTCTCGTCCAAGAGAATCTTAACTCACGTTGAACCCGAGAAAACTCTCGTCCGAAATATTTAAAATCTCTCGGACGAGAATTTTGAAAACTCTCAGTCGAGAAATTTTGTTGACTATTTTCTCGGCCGAGAAATTAAAAATTTCTCCCTAATTCTAACCATCCTCCAAAAAGTGTTTCCCAACTTCGGGATTTCACCCACATAAACTTTAGGACCAGTTTCTGATCAAACTAGGATGAATCTTAAAAATATGGAACATGGTTTTTTTTAAAGCGCCCAATTAACTAACGAAAATGATTTTTCGCAAATAGATACACTACACCTGTTTGTTTAGCTGGAAATTCCAACACCCGAAGGAAGGCAACATCTCGGCTGCAAGTTGGAGGTTGTTTGAAGCTATTACCGAGGTGGTCGAGGAAGGTAACCGTAGTAGTTGATCTCAGGTTTTTTTGTTCGACCAGGAGCAAGCCACTATCAATTAAGTTCATCGTCCATCAGTAAGAGCTGGGTACAAAACAGTGAGAGCTTCGCTGCTTTAAGGAAAGAAGGAAAGGTCGGGTGTTGGCTTTCTCCATTCAGCAGCACCTGCTGCTGTATGGAGATGACACAGTGCTACTATATGGAGATCACACATGGCATCATATACAAGTGGCCAGTCCCATCAATAGCCGACTCCATCGATATGAAGTAAGATGAATTTCGCAAGGTTCTACTAGCGAGGGGGAAGCAACATTTCATATTTTAATTAAATTAAGCATTTAATGATAAACCATTAATGCTAGCATTAGTTAGAGTAATTGCGAGTTGAGAAAATACCAATGATGCAAACACTTAAGTCTTAAGGAATAAGTGAAGAATATACCAAGCATATAAACAGATGCCTCGGGAAGAGGCCAAATAAGACCACAAAACTACACATTGGCCACAAATGACGGTGTGATGATCTTATAGGTTGAATAAACGGTTTGTTTTATGAATCGGGCAAATACATTGGGTTAATTCCAACAAGAACTAATGCTTGCCAAAAAACTGATTACTATTGTCCCTACCCATGCCGCAGGCAGCAAGGACTAATAAATATATTAAATGTTGCTTGGACCATGAATTCTGTGAGTTTTTTTATCCTACGGCCAATAAAAATATTTGACAGTACAACCAAAATACATATGTAATCATTGTGAAATAAGAGATGAACCAATTAAATTTCAAATAAATATATTAAAATATTAAAAAAACAAAAAAAATTATTATTAAATTATGGGAAAAATATAATTTCTTTTAGGTCACAACACATTAACAATGGGTCAAAGAAAAAAATCAAAAACTAAATACAATATATCTAGCCTACAAAAAGTATATAAAGCTCATTAGTTTTGGCAATTGGTGAAAGATAAAAAGCAAAAACTAAATACAATATATCTTGCCTACTGCAAGTATATACAGATAAAATACACACAAAATTGAAAAGAAGGAGTTGTAGCTCTCAGGTGAGTACTGCACCTGGAGACTACACTCAAACGGAGAGATCACTCTACATTCAATAATCAGAAAATACATCTTTAAGTACATCACTGGAAATCAGGGAGTTGTAAGCAGACTCCTAAATTCTAGGAACAAATCCTAAACTAAGGAGATACGTTACAACTATGTAACCTTTTCTCCATTAATACACAAATAATATAATTATTTCCAACTCCCCCCCTTAATGGAGAAAGGATTATCCTGAACTCCTAACATCCCTCTAAACAATTCAAACTTTACACGTGCAAGAGGCTTAGTAAAAATATCAGCCATATTGTCACAAGTTTTACAATATTCAACAAAGATTTCTTTTGACTGTAGTTTTTCTCTAACAAAATGGAACTGAGTGTCAATATGTTTGGTGTTTTTATGAAAAACTGGATTGTATGCTAGTTTAATGGTGCTCTGGTTGTCGCTTTTAACGGAATTTGAGTTTTTCTGTTCTTCTCCCGCATCATTGAGAAGCCTTCTCAACTAGATCGCTTCACATGTGGTTGCACACAATGCTTGGTACTCATCTTCACACGAAGATAAGGCTACAGTACTTTGATTTTTGCTGCTCCATGCTATGACCCCGGATCCTATGCTGAATGTGTAACCTGTGATAGATCTTCGATCATCCAGGTTACCTGCCCAGTCTGAATCTGAAAAACCTGCTAGAGTAACATCAGATGTGTCAGTGTATAAAATATCATAATTATTAGTACCACAAAGATACCTCAACACGTTTTTTGCTGCAACCCAGTGACTTTCAAGTGGTTTAGACATGAATTGGCTCAACACACTAACAGAGTATTCCAATTCTGGTCTAGTTGTTGTGAGATATATCAAATTCCCAACTAGTTGTCTGTACATAGTGGCATCCACCTCCTTAGTGCCATCGTCACTGCACAACTTCAAATTCTGCTGCAATGGTGTTGCTACTGACCTACACTGCTCCATTCTAAATTTTTCCAGCAGACTTCTGGCATACTTTCCTTGAGTAAGAAAAGTCTATCCAGTATCTCTCCATACTTCCAATCCCAAACAGTAATGGAGACTTCCGAGATCTTTCATTTCAAAAACGTGTGCCATCAGCCGTTTGATTTCTTTGATCAAATTATCTGCATTGCCTATTATAATCATGTCATCCACATACAAAGAAATCAAAATAATCTGCCCCTGTTTATTGTACTTGGTATACAAATTTGGGTCATTCATACTCCTATGAAAACCATGCTGTAAAAAGAAAGAATCAATATTTTCATAACAAGACCTGGGTGCTTGTTTTAAGCCATATAATGCCTTTTTCAATCTGCAAACAAGATGTTCCTGCCCCTTATTAACAAATCCTTCAGGTTGTACTAAGTAAATTTCTTCTTTCAACTCACCATTTAAAAATGCAGACTTAACATCTAGCTGGTGTAGCTCCCAATTGTGTTTTGTTGCTAAATAAATAAGCATTCTGATAGTGTTTAACTTTGCTACAGGGGCAAAGGTATCATCAAAATATATACCCTCTTGCTGTGAATACCCCTTTGCAACCAGCCTAGCTTTTAGTTTTTATATACTTCCATCTGCATTCATTTTAGGTTTATACAGCCATTTACATCCTGTGGGTGTTTTACCTTTAGGAAGTTCAACTAAATCCCAAGTGTTATTTATAATAATAGATTCAATCTCTCCATTCATTGCAGCCCTCCATGCCTCAGATTGACTTGCTTCTTTATAATTTGTAGGTTCTACAATGTTTAAAATGTTTGACATCAAAGCATAGTCTTTAAATCTAGATGGTATTTGAGTCTTCCTACCTGATCTCCTTGGTAGGGGACTTACCTCAAATTTGTTTGCTTCATATTTATTCGGGCTCACATTATTGATTATATCACGTTCTTCCTGCTCTACTTTTTGCTCTTCTTTCTGCTCCTGCTCACGTTCATCCTCGCTGCTTTCCTCCATCAATAATGGAATGTGCCAATCATCATCACTGTCATCCTTCCCTTCTTGAACCTGTTCATGAAACACTACATCCCTGCTTGAAAATATCTTATGAGACTCATGATTGAATAACTTATATGCCTTAAATTCAGTGCCATATCCAACAAAGATGCATTTGATAGCTTTAGGGTCTAATTTCTTCCTATCAGCTTTGGGTATATGGGCAAAGGATTTTAACCCAAATACTCTTAAATGATTTACTACTGGTTTGATTCCATATAATGGTTCAAAGGGGGTTTTGAAGCCAAGACATTTGGTAGGACTTCTGTTCTTTAAATAGACAGTAGTATTAATAGCTTCTGCCCAAAAACTATTAGATAGACCCTTACCTTGTAACATACTCCTTGCGCACTCCACTAAAGTTCCGTTCTTGTGCTCTGCCACTCCATTCTGCTGTGGTGTGTGAGGCACTGTAAACTGTTGAACAATCCCATGAGATCTGCATAATTTCATGAATTCCCCTAACCTGTATTCTCCCCCTTGATCAAAGCGGAGAATTTTTATGCTTTTTCCTAACTGTTTTTCCACCAAGGTTTTAAATTCTATAAAGTACTGGAAAGTCTGGCTCTTTTTACTCAGAAAATGAACCCATGAGTATCTGGTGCAATCATCAGTAAATAAAAGAAAGTAATATGCACCACCTAGCGACCTCATCTGCATAGGTCCGCATATGTCAGTATGTACTAGTTCTAGGATATCTGTTTCCTTCCTTCTATCATGCACATGAAACTCTTCTCTATGCATTTTTCCTAATGCACATCCATCACAATTTAACTGAGTACTGTGAAAGATAGGGAGTCCCTCGACCATACATTTTCTCTGTAATAACATGAGGTCCTGCAAATTCAAATGACTGAATCTCTGATGCCAGAGCTTTTCAGCTGTCGATCCAGCTGCAACCATGGCTTGCTATGGTATACTTTTTACATCTATTCTGTATAGGCTTCCTACGTGCACGCCTGTTGCAACAATCTCTTTCCTACAATCCTTTATGACACAATGAGTCTTGAAGAATTCGACTTGCATATCTTGATCAGTTATCATGGATACAGATATCAAATTTTTCTTAATCTCGGGTACATATAAAACATTTTTAAGATAAGTAATGTCACCATTTGGTAATTTTACCGGAATATGCCCATACCCTTTGATCTCGTATCCACTATCATCTCCTAAATAAATTTTTGATCCATATGTACTTTCTTCAAGAGTTTCAAAATATTCCTTCTTACCTATCATATGAGAGGATGCACCAGAATCGACATACCAGATGTCATCCTCATTAGATGCTGAAAGGGCACAGTCAGCTGTGAACAGTCGAAATTCATGGCTGAGATCTTCGTCTTCTTCAACAAAGTATCCTCTGTGCTTCGCCAGCTTTTTCTTTGCGTCATCTGCCTGCTTCTTAAGGCATTCAATCTGTATATGACCCTTCTTTCCACAATAATAACATCTTCTTACAGGATTATTTACAGACATACCTCTATACGGACTTTTCTGCGATGTACCTCCTCCTCTCTGCTGTTGTTGCTGTTGTGACTGTGATTACTGCTGTGGTAGCTTCCCTCTGAATAATCGTCGTTTCGCCATCAGAGCAAGATCATCGCTCTGCGGTTTCAAATTCTGCTGCCGCTCCTCTTCTTGCAGCGAGATCCCTGTTAGTTCTTCAAATGTAGGAGCTTTCTCCCTTGCCGCCAATCCAGTTATGAACATTTGATATTCATCCCTCATCCCATTCAGCGTGATTGTGACGAGATTGGAATTAAACACCTTCTCTTCGATGTCTCCCAATCCATCTTTCAAATCTTTAACTCGTACGATGAATGCAGCAACGGTTTCACTTTCATCCATCTTCATTGAAAACAGCTTGCCTTTGAGTACCATAATCCGATTTGTGTTCTGGGTCTGATATAAACTTTTGATGGATGTCCAGATCTCAGTGGACGTTTCACATTCTCTGATATGTGGGATAATGTTTTCCTTGATGGACATCTTCAGCAAAACTTTTGCTTTGTTTTCTCTCTTATCCCAATCTTGCTGTTGTGTAGTCACTCTTGTGATTGAATTTGGTCTCTGCTCATCTCCTGTAACTATCGACCATGCATTTGCACCCTCAAGCAAGGTCTGTATCTTAAAATTCCAATTCATGAAGTTAGATCTATCGAGTTTTCCAGACTCGTGGAGATATGATTCCATAGTGTTACTCATTCTGAACTGATCTACAAATGAATGAATCTACCCAAGTGATCAAAAAAAAAAAAAAAAAAAATCATTACCTGTTAGATCCTGATAACCGATCTGCCACTATTCTGCTAGTTCTCCTGATCCACCCACTGTATCTTCGATTCAGATCCAGCACTATCTGGAAAATCTGCAAATTAATCTTGCTCCACTGAGCAAATCCATTGTTTCACAATACAGCCACAAAACTAATCCGATCTGCCTCTCCCGGACAGATCCGCAACTTCTCCGATCTGCAACTTATTGCAGATCTTCCCGAAGGCGAGGTGGCGCCTTTCCGTGCGAAAAATTCACGCCTAGAACGAAAACTTCGCAAGGCAAAATCCTGGCGCGGATATCTCGTGCACTTCCGCGCTAATCCCGTGACTTGGCGCGTTCGCGCGGGTATGGACCGAACAGTTGCGCCAATTGCGCTTCTCGGCGCGACTGTCAGCGGAGAAAGCGTGCCAACCCCCTTCTGCTCAGAGATTAATGAATCATTTGAGACCGTGAGCCAGGTGTTACTGCAGTCCACCTGCTCGACCGAGCACAAAGCTCCTGTGAGCACAAAGCTCTCGTGTACACGTGGCCAGAAAGGCACTTTTAGCCACAAAGGCGATTCAACCACAAAGGAAATTTGGCCACAAAGGAAATTCAGCCACAAAGGCGATTTATAAAAATCAGGCTCACCCAATCTGAGCTCTGATACCAAGATAAAATATACATAGAATTGAAAAGAAGGAGTTGTAGTTCTCAGGTGAGTACTGCCCCTGGAGACTACACTCAAACAAAGAGATCACTCTACATTCAATAATCAGAAAATACATCTTTAAGTACATCACTGGAAATCAGAAAGTTGTAAACTTACTCCTAAATTCTAGGAACAAATCCTAAACTAAGAAGATACGTTACAACTATGTAACATTTTCTCCATTAATACACAAATAATATAATTATTTCCAACTTATACACCTCATTAGTTTTGGCATCATTTAGCATAGCAATAAAACATAATAGCGTGAATGTTAAAGTCTTGAATGATATTTATAAAATTAATATTTTTTTATTTTAAAATAAATTTTCGAATAATAAAATAAAAACTCACTCCATTAAAGTTATTATACTATTATATCTTATCACCATATTCAAAATCAATTAAAAAATAAAAAATATATATTTTTCAAAAATTATAAAAAAAAATTACTACTTTAAAAAATCATTAAAATAAATAAATAAATAATACTTTGTTTTATGCATTTTAAAGTTTTATAAAAATAAAAATAAAAGCTCAACAAAGTAACTATTAACCCATAAGTGATTGCTTGATTTCCGGACTAATAAAAATGTTTCTATAATAAAAACGATTCCTGACTATGATGTGGACTCTTTTTTTTTATAATTTTATATTTATTAAATATAATAAATATGATTTTATATTTAGATAAATGTTTCTATAATAAAAACGATTCCTGAATACGATGTGGACTCTCTTTTATAATTCTATATTTATTAAATATAATAAATATGATTTTATATTTAGATAAATGGATAAATTAATTGAATGAATAAAAATAAAAATAAAATAAATATAGTTAGCATTAGAATTAAAGAAATTAGCAATAAAAAATTGTTTGAATTTATTTAGACGTAATGTAATTTAGTAATGAAATAGTTTTTAGTTGATTACTAATAAAATTAGTAATGAGATTGTGATTTTTTATTTTTATATTTTAAATAAATTAATAAATTCAATATCTAAAAAACACATGAAACACTGCAACAATTCTAAAACGTAAACACCTTAAACTTATTAGTTAAACTCAGCTATTTATTAATTTTTAATATAAAACCATTATTAATAAAAATTCACATCTTCAAAAAAATAACAAAGTTGTTTACAGTGTGATTTTTTTGGAGTTTGTGAAAAAAATTGAAGTAACTTAGGTTCAAGGAGTAGGCTCTCTCTTTCCTCAGAGGTTTAGGCTCTCGCTGAATCATAAAAACTAGTATATCTGACTTGCAAGCTGTTGGATATATCTTAGTGTTATAAAACAACTTGATAATTGATCATGGGTTTCCCCTACCCTAGATTACGACAAAATTACCAATTCACCCCGTGCTTAAAAAACAAACGAAAAACAATACTGTATTCGCCGCTGTTGTAATTTGCAACTGCTTTTTGCATACAACAATTATGGGATCGTTTGCCTCTGCTCCCGGCGGACGGACGCGGTGAGTACCGAGGCTATCAGGGTCGTCCACCTGAATGGTCAGTTTGACGAGTTTCCGGCACCGATTAGGGTCAAAGTAGTGCTGCAAATCTACCCCTGCCATTTCATATGCCTTTCGCGTGATCTCTTCACCGTCAATTTCCGCCCGCTGCAGCTCGACGAGGATCTCCAGGTGGGCGACCTCTACTTTCTCCTGCCGCTCGCAGTCCTCGACTCCGACATGTCGATCGAGAATTTAGTGGCTTTGGCGGCGAGGTTGCGTGCCGCCGCCAGAAAGGAGGTGTGCAAGGCGGCGCAGCGGCAGAGACGCGCAGATTCGACTTGCAACATCCCCAGCGAGGGGTATAGTTCGATGGCTGACAAGTTTTTGCAGAGCTGCGACGATCCGGTGTTGAAGATGGCACTGAGGGACCACTTCATTTCCAAAAGCAGATCGTGAAGACCTCGTCTGGATACCATCCAGGAGACTGGCTTTGCTTGTTGAGCCCATCTCTCAGCGATTCTACAATTGCAAATTGTTTTTCTGTTCAACATTTATTTGCTTCGATTTTGAGAAACAATTCGTATATTAAAACAAGTAACAGTGAATTCGATAATTATCCAAATTTCGTACTTATTATGATTCACTTTTCCAGTTCAAATGGCGGCCCTTTTTTGGGGTTTTCAATAACTGTAATTATTTCGTACCTTTCTCCTTTTAAAAAGCGTTGGTGATTTTGCAAGCTCTTTGCTCGAGATCAGTGGATATTTCGGCTGTTTTAGGAAATCCACTATGAGATTTATTTCTCTGCTTGTTATTTTTTGGATTAAGAATTTTGTTGTTAAATTTTTTTGTCATGGATTTAAAAAAGAAATCTTCATTGGGAGAAAATTTGTCGTGCTTTCCTCGATTTTAGTTTGCTTTTCACACCTGTTCCATTTCGAAACCCACTAAGCGTCGAATTTTTTTATTTTTTAAAATATTTTTATTTATTAGCAATGTTTCAAAAAGTGTAAAGAGAGGTTGATATAAGATTTTTAAATCGAAAAAATTATACAAGAAAATAACAATTGAAATGTTAAACTTAAGTTTTTTTTGGTGTATTTTTTTTCTTAAGTTTATAATGTAACTATATTAGAGTTTTTTAACAAAAACATTCTAGAATGTCATTACAACACTATGCTGGAATATTAAATACTCCACACTTTAAATGGCAATACATAAATTGATTATGTCATATTTTAAATTAATCTAACTAATACGGTGAGATGATATTTTAATTCACAAAAATTGAGTGTGTTAAGGATCATTTATGCATGTGAAAGCATCTATAAAAAAACAAGAAATTATAATGTGATTAAAAATTGTATTCCTAGATTACAACCAAAAATAACTATTTTATCGAGACTACACCTATTTTAAATACATATTGAGTGGTTCTAATAGTTAAGAATGCATGCCTTCTTGTAAAAGGTTAAAAGTTCAAATTCAAAAAAGTAGAAAATATACCTCTAGGAATCAATCAATACGCAAATACATTGCATTCATATTTAAGTATAGCTTCCTAAGAATTAAGCTATTATAGTAAAATTCAATTAATCACTCGTAGTTTTTCTATATTCAATTGTAATTAGTGTTTTTTCATTCAATTGTAAATGATGGAGTTAATTCATGTTGACATTTTATAGATTCATCTAAATATTTATTTTCAAGGTAAAGCAGTAATTGTCTCCACAATTTTTTTTTTCAACATAAAAAATTAATTGTCTCCAAAGAGCACAATCTATAGTCCCTATTATTTCATTTAGTGTATCCACTTACTTAACAAGGAGTAGAGTCCATAATCCCCATTATTTCATTTCGTATATCCACTTCCTTAGTAATCTCATTTGATTGGGTAAATTTTGCATCATGATTGTTTAGATACTTATGGGTTTGTCTAGTACTATCTAAGGATGAGTGCTTGAATTTTCTTTTATATCTAATTATTTATCTTTTATATATGGTTTTCCATTCCCTTTTTATTTTATAAATACCTAGATAAAATGCTTTCGGTGTTATGATACATTTGAGGTTTATGATAAATGTTCCAAATCCTTGAGATGTATAAAAATGAATAACAAATATTTTTTTTGAAATAAGTGTTTACTATCTAAAGATACTAGAATGCAATACAAATTTGTGATGTTTATCCAATTTATACTCAACCTACTCCCATTCCTATTGTACCTCATAAGTCATTATTAAAAACTAAAATGTAGAATTACTACACATAGAAACAAGGCTTTGGACATTATTCATGTAAGCATTGAGCTTGGTAATTGATATTTGTGATGGAAAAATATTATTTTACTTTTAGACTTTCCATACATAGAAAGTCTTTGGATATTATTTCCCTAAGCATTGAACTAGGTAATTGATATGTGATGGAAAAATACTATTTTACCAAACCAAAATTTTGCATAAGTAGCTTAGTGAGAAAAAGATATATTTGAAAACAAATCCAATTTATATAGCTTCCAAAATATGCATATTTGTAAACAAATTCAATTTATATAGCTTCCAAAATACTTAGGATATCTCAATAATACACACAATTTTCCTTCATATTTATGAAATAAATATACAACTCAAAAATATACTAATAAGGTACTAATACTGTCATTGGTTCCATTACTCATAGAACAAAAAAAAGTAGGGCATAATGGCTCCAAACCTGTCACATTATCTATTCTATTGCCTTGTAACTTAGTCCAACCAAAGAGAGAGTGTAAGACAATACACACTATAAATTTAAGAAACAATGGATAAGATGACATAATCATCGCTGCCACTTTAATAGGCCCTCTTTAATTAAGAGGGAATAAAAATAGTGTGAAAGGAAATGTTACTACTTGGTACATTTTTTTTTTTTAATGTATAAGGCCTTGATCTCATAAACAATTTCCAAGAATGCACACTTCGTTTTTTTTTTTTATGTATAAGGCCTTGATCTCATAAAAAATTTCTAAGAATGCAGACTCACGCCATCTAGGAAGAATTGCTTCCTTTGCCTCTTGCTTCTTGAGGGACTCTCTAGATATCATATAGGCAATAACATTGTTGAAATTTGCAGTACACGAGAATATGTCGAAGACAATGAGTCTAAATGGAAGTCATGTTATATACAGAGGGGAGTATTAGGGGAGCATATTCCCATGGCTGCAGAGCTGAGTTGTATATAAATAGTCAATGGTGGGACAATACATCATGTACAACAAAAATTTGTTTATTGACGCAACAGAATAGTTTGGACGATAGTTTTTTGCCAGAATCTCGTAAAAAGAAATTCAAAAAATCAGGTAGTTGGAGTGTTTGGATTGCATTTTTGACAGTGGAAATGGATTCAACCAAAAAAAAAACACTTAGGGCACCCAAAATACCAACTGTAAAGAATATTTTAAAAAATCTTCGCCGAAATTTTTCCAGAATCTTACAGGTTCTTAGAGGATTGTTCATTTCAAAATTTGAGGATCTCTGAAGGAAGAATAAGATTCGATTTGCAAGTATGGTGTTCATCAAAAGTAAAGAAGGTTAAAAACAAACATGAAAGTGTAGAGAACTCGGTTCTAAAAGGAATTTTGACAAAGTATCTTCCAAAAATGGTATTTTCAAAGCTAAACTCAGAATATTTTTCCTTTCTCTCATCCAAAAGTATTCAAAAGTCTAGGGTACAAATAAGAGAAAAAGACATGAGGGTCTTGACATCCTTTTACAGGCAACTCAGCATGAGCCAGATTCATAGGTACATTAGCAGGACGCTCATCATACAAAAGCATAAGGTCAAGGAGACAAAGGCAAGCATGAGAACATGCTTGAGAGTAAGCAAGAGAGAGATGTTGGCCCTCGTTTTTTATCAAATTTTGCTTATTAAAATCCACCTAATTTCCATCATTTTCCACTTTATACCATCCTCATATAACCTATTACCTATTTTAACTTTATTATGTATATTCGAACAAATAAATTATGTTGAAAATGGACCGTTGAAAAATGGTGCATATCTAAACGGGCAATTTTCTTCAAAGAATGGACGTCCACGAGTTACCACTAATATTTCTCACGTTTCACCATATCGTCAATCTAGAAGGCAAAATGGTAAAGTATCATAGCTGATTGGACCTCTTTTCCATCATTTCTTTCTTGAATTTGTACACTTTTCAGTAAAGCTGCTCAGTTTCAGTCCTTCGCAACTTACCAAGGGGAAGCAGTGTGAACTTGTGAAGCGTGGGTGTGTTATCTGTACAAGGCTTGAACATTTTAAGAGGCCATTTCTGGAATCTTGTAGAGTAAGTTCAACTATTGTGGAAAGTTTATGCTAAATTCTCTGATGCTGTATAAAATTATAAAGCCTATCTGACCAATCATAGCAGATAATACACATGTTCATGCGACTTTGTCTTTAAATTAATGTAGCAATGAGGGTACTATGAAAACTCTGCTTTGCCTTGGAGTTGGAGCATTTTACTGTGGCTTTGCAAATTTTCTTTCGGGCTACTAACTAAATGGGCACGTTGAATCTATAATTGAATGTGTATTTTTAACTAAAACAAACATATTTCCATCATATTTCCATCAGAAGATTCAGAGCCCTTGGTTTCAAAAGCATTACTGAGTTGAACTCTGTTTTAACTACATGGTTATTCTGTGTTTTGCGCTTTTGTTTGATAACTCAACTTAATCATAATAAAGTTTAACTGTGGCAGCAGTTGTTTTGTATGTTGTTTGGGCCATGAATTCTGTGGGTTTTTTAGACTATGGCTAACCAAAAGATTTGATAGTCCAACCAAAATACATATGTAATCATTGTAAAATAAGAGGTCAACTAATTAAATTTCAAATAAATATATTAAATGTTGCTTGGACCATGAATTCTGTGAGTTTTTTTAGACTATGGCCAACAAAAAGATTTGATAGTACAACCAAAATACTTATGTAATCATTGTAAAATAAGAGGTGAACCAATTAAATTTCAAATAAATATATTAAACTATTATAAAAGGTAAATTTCAAATAAATATATTAAACTATTAAAATAATAATAATAAAAAATATATATATATATATATATATATATATATATATATATATATATATAATTAAATTATGGAAAAAATATAATTTCTTTTAGGTCACAACACATTAACAATTGGTCAAAGCAAAAAAGCAAAAACTAAATACAATATATCTGGCCTACAGAAAGTATATACACCTCATTAGTTTTGGCAATTGGTGAAAGCAAAAAAGCAAAAACTAAATACAATATATCTTGCCTACTGCAAGTATATACACCTCATTAGTTTTGGCATCATTTAGCATAGCAGTAAAACATAACCGCGTGAATGTCAAAGTCTTGAATAATATTTATAATTTTTTTTTTTTTTTTAAATAAATTTTTGAATAAAAAAAATAAAAACTCACTCCACTAAAGTTATTATACTATTATATCTTATCACCATATTCAGAACCAATTAAAAAATAAAAAATATATTTTTCAAAAATTATAAAAAAAATTACTACTTTTAAAAAATCATTAAAATAAATAAATAAATAATACTTTATTTTATAAAAATAAAAGCTCACGAAAGTAACTAGTAACCCAGAAGTGATTGCTTGATTTCCGGACTAATAAAAATGTTTCTATAATAAAAACGATTCCTGAATATGATGTGGACTCTTTTTTTATAATTCTATATTTATTAAATATAATAAATATAATAAATATGATTTTATATTTAGGTAAATGTTTCTATAATAAAAACGATAATAAAAACGATTCCTGAATATGATGTGGACTCTTTTTTATAATTTTATATTTATTAAATATAATAAATATAATTTTATATTTAAATAAATAGATAAATTAATTGAATGAATAAGAATAAAAATAAAATAAATAGAGTTATTATTAGAATTAAAGAAATTAACAATAAAAAAAATTTGTTTGAATTTATTTAGACGTAATTTAATTTAGAAATGAAATAGTTTTTAGTTCATTACTAATAAAATTACGAATGAGATTGTGATTTTTTATTTTTGTATTTTAAATAAATTAATAAATTCAATATCAAAAAAACACCTGAAATATTACAACAACTCTAAAAATAAACACCTTAAACTTATTAGTTAAACTCAGCTATTTATTAATTTTTAATCTAAAACAATTATTAATAAAAATCCAAATCTTTAAATAAATAACAAACCAAAATAATATATATATATATATATATATATATATATATATATATATATATATACTTTGCTTGAAACGTTAGTAGTGTTCGTTGTGCTTTCCACGCATTATGGGGAACAAATACTCTCTTGGAAAGTACATGTCGCTGAGCTGTCGTATGACGTCTCATTAGTACATGTCGCTGACTCAGCATCCTCTTGTCCTTGTCCTTTATGCCCTATCCCTATCTCTATCTGGAGTCGTGACAAAACCCCCATTGCAAATTCTGCGCTCGCCCAAGGTTTAGTCGCCCTTCGTTCTCTCAATAAATCTCGAATTTCCCCCACAATCGAAGGCCCTTTATTCATTATGAGGCAGTTGTTCTGCCCTACGTTTGTCCAAAGTACGATTATAACAATCCTGTATTCGCCGCTGGTCTAATTTGCAACTGCTTTTTGCATACAACAATTATGGGATCGTTTGCCTCCTGCTCCCTGCGGACGGACGCGGTGAGTACCGAGGCTATCAGGATCGTCCACCTGAATGGTCAGTTGGACGAGTTTCCGGCACCGATTAGCGTCAAACTAGTGCTGCAAAAGGACCCCTGCCATTTCATATGCTCTTCGCGTGATCTCTTCGCCGTCAATTGCCGCCCGCTGCAGCTCGACGAGGATCTCCAGCTGGGCGACCTCTACTTTCTCCTGCCGTTCGCAGTCCTCGACTCCGACATGTCGATCGAGAATTTAGTGGCTTTGGCGGCGAGGTTGCGCGCCGCCGCCAGAAAGGAGGTTTCCAAGGCGGCGCAGCGGCAGAGACGCGCAGATTCGATTTGCAACCTCCCTAGCGAGGGGTATAGTTCGATGGCTGACAAGTTTTTGCAGAGCTGCGACGATCCGGTGTTGAAGATGGCATTGAGGGAGCACTTGATTTCCAAAAGCAGATCGTGGAGACCTCGTATCCAGGAGACCGGCTTTGCTTGTTGAGCCCATCTCTCAGAAACAATTCGTATATTACAACAAGTAACAGTGAATTCGACAATTATCCAAATTCAGTACTTAATCTATTATGATTCACTTTTCCGGTTCAAATGGCGGCGCTATTTTGGGGTTTTTAATAACTGTAATTATTTCGTCCCTTTTTCCTTTTAAAAAGCGTCGGTGATTTTGCAAGCTCTTTGCTCGAGATCACTGGATATTTCGGCTGTTTTAGGAAATCCACTATGAGATTTATTTTTCTGCTTAAGAATTTTGTCGTTAAATTTTTTTGTCATGGATTTAAAAAATAAATCTTCATTGGGAGAAAATTTGTCGTGCTTTTGTCAATTTCAATTTGATTTTCACACCTGTTGCATTTTGAAAACCACATTAGCCTCGGAAAAAATAAAAATAGCATGGAAATAACATTCTTGGATAAAACTACCTTCCCCTTTATCTATTTAATTTTTTTTCGTGTGTTCTAAATTTTAACAGCTTATCAAAAGTTGTTAATTTCGCGTTATCACTTCCACTAAGTGTCGAAATTTATTATTTTTTAAATATTTCTAGTTATTAGCAATTGTCTCAAAAAGTATAGTGGTAAGATTTTTAAATCTAAAAAGTTGTAAAAAAATTAACAATTGAGATATTAAACTTAAGTTCTTATTTTTTATTTTTTTTTCTTAAGTTTATAATATGTAATTATATTAAATTTTTTAACAAAAGTATTCTTGAATGTCATTATAACATTATGCTGGAAAATTAAATACTCAACTCTCTAAATGCCAATACTAAATTGATTATGTCATATTTTAATTAATCTAACTAATAGGTCAAGGATCTATTTATGCATGTGAAAGCATCTATAAAAAAAACAAGAAATTATAATGTGATAAAAAATTGTATTGCTAGATTACAACCAAAAATAACTATTTTATGGAGACTACACCTATTTTAAATACATATTGAGTGGTTCTAATAGTTAAGAATGCATGCTTTCTTGTAAAAAGTTCAAAGTTCAAATTCAAAAAATTAGAAAATATACATCTAGGAATCAAATCACTACTCAAATACATTGCATTCAGATCTAAGGAAGGCATTCATATTTAAGTATAGCTTCCTAAGAATTAAGCTATTCTAGTAACGTTCAATTAATCACTCGTAGTTTTTCTATATTCAATTGTAAATAGTGTTTTTTCATTCAATTGTAAATGATGGAGTTAATTTATGTAATTCATTTTGACATTTTGCAGATTCATCTAATTTTTTTTTTTTTTTTGTAAGTTTGGTAGTATCTTTCATTTTTTCACTTTTTTTGTTCGTTTTATTTTTACTCCATCTTCATAACATGTCCAAATACATCACCCCCATCGGAAGGGAATTGAACCTGTGATGAGTGCTATAATAGCCTGCCTCATCACCATTTAACCAAGACCCCACAGACATTCATCTAAATTTTTATTTTCAAGGTAAAGCAGTAATTGTCTCCACATTTTTTTTTCAACATAAAAAATTAATTGTCTCCAAAGAGCAGAATCTATAATCCCTATTATTTCATTTCGTGTATCCACTTCCTTAACAAGGAGTAGAATCCATAATCCCCGTTATTTCATTTTGCATATCCACTTCCTTAGTAATCTCATTTTACTGGGTAAATTTTGCATCATGATTTTTTTAGATACTTGTGGGTTTGTCTAGTACTATCTAAGGATGAGTGCCTGAATTCTCTTTTATATCTAATTATTTATCTTTTATATATGGTTTTCCATTTCCTTTTTATTTTAGAAATACCGAGATAAAATGCTTTCCGCTTTACAATACATTTGAGGTTTATGATAAATGTTTCAAATCCTTGAGATGTATAAAAATAAATAACAAATATTTGTTTTGAAATAAGTGTTTACTATCTAAATATACTAGAATGGAATACAAATTTGTGATGTTTATCCAATTTATACTCAACCTACTTCCATTCCTATTGTACCTCATAAGTCATTATTAAAAACTAAAATGTAGAATTACTACACATAGAAACAAGCCTTTGGACATTATTCATGTAAGCATTGAGCTTGGTAATTGATATTTGTGATGAAAAAATACTATTTTACTTTTAGACTTTCCATACACAGAAAGTCTTTGGACATTATTTCCCTAAGCATTGAACCGAGTAATTGATATGTCATGGAAAAATATTATTTTACCAAACCAAAATTTTTCATAAGTAACTTAGTGAGAAAAAGATATATTTGAAAACAAATCCAATTTTTTTTTTTTTTTTTTTTGTAAATTTAGTAGTGCCTTGCTATTTTCTATTTATCTTTTAAAAGCAGGTTACAAAGATATAAAGTTTGTGGCCTCAACCTGCCCATAGGAAACCAGGTCTATTGGCCACCTTAATGCTTTAAAAGCCATCCAAAACTGAAAAAGTTTCATTCTACTGCTTGTTTCATACGCTATCTGACTATTTAATCTATTATCAAAGTAATTGTTTGGACCTATAGTCCTTTGCAGAAAACCAAAATTCATGCTAAAAAGAAACTAAACTTCTATCCATTTGAAGATTAAATTGGGGCAGGATCCTTTGCAGTGGATCCTGGCATATCAGCTTGTTGCAGTAATTGGATCTGCTTCTCCATTCTTCCAGTACGATCATCAATTCTACCAATACGGTCAGTAGCTTGGTACTGAGTAACCTTAATGTGTTGCAGTTGAATATCAATATCTTGCAATAGTTCTAACATCTTTGGTTCTGGCTTCTCTCTGGTAGGATGAAAACTCTGCATTGCCTTGGCTATCATACATTTGACAATCCAATACGTGTGGACTGTTTGATTAAAAAGTGATAGGCGACCTCTAGTATTTTCGGGATCAGTCACAAAGTCCATAATCTCTGCTTCTACATCATTGCCTTCTTCATTTTGCTAGATTTCTCTTTCCCAGCCATGTATTTCCTGTCTGACCTGTGATGAATTGCCAAGTGAATAGGTGGTTGAGAGGTTCATTAACACTTCTTCCTTTGTCTTCCTCCCTCTTTTTCTGTTCTTCTCTACTGGTTGCACCATCTTTTGTTTCCCTTTGTCAGTAGTATAGGCCGATGAATTCTTGTTTGCCTCTTAAACATTGTGAGCTGACACACAGGTAGCTTGTGCTCTGGAATGAGAACAAGCAAATAAGAAAAGGAAATAACAATTAAACTTTGTAACTTGTTGCCCATAACAGCTTTTGGACAATTTTGAAGCTCCTCGACGTTAGTATGAAAGTTTCTGGTATCATTAAGAATCCGCTGAGTCCAGAAATGATAAAGAACCCAGTGAAATACTGAGCGCCTACGAACAATTATGTCATGACCAAGACTATTTGGAAGGCTACAAGGTTGAGACAACATAGACAGAGAATAAAGTATGCCCAGACTCGTAACCTCCGATAATGATACCTATAGGTTTTAACCAAGATAATAATAATCCCCCAACAATCATACCCCAGACTAAACAAAGCTTTCAAAAGAAAACTGAAGCGGTTGTCCTTGACAGTAAAACTAAAATTCGCGACAAGAAAGCAGGGTATATAAATAAAGCCTTATATGCTATAGCAGACCTTCCTATCAACTCTATTCATATTGGAATAATCCACCATGCAACCTCTGATTTTGAAAATAAAACAAGGATGACACCGCCTACTTTCATACATTTGGTTCTTGGGCTTGTTAAATTAGGGGTCACGGAAGCATGGCTCAACCGGTTGTAACTGAACTAACACAAACCAAACAAAACAACTATTGCAAGAATTTCCTAAACTCTTCCTAACCAGATACATTTCCCATTTCTGGTAATGAGCATGGATTTAGGAAGGAAAATTATATAGCTTCCAAAATATGCATATTTGTAAACAAATCCAATTTATATAGCTTCAAAAAT
This sequence comes from Pinus albicaulis, assembly GCA_034641835.2. Taxonomy (NCBI): domain Eukaryota; kingdom Viridiplantae; phylum Streptophyta; class Pinopsida; order Pinales; family Pinaceae; genus Pinus; species Pinus albicaulis. The sequence continues at coordinate 1,681,232,529 of CM076584.1, forward strand.
ACTTATGCTACTTCAATTAGTACAGGGAACCTAACTTGCCTTTATATTTATGCAACAAATATAGTAACTCAAAGTATATTATTAAAGTAAGGCTAATGTTAGTGTTAGTGGTTACACAACTCATAGACGACAACAAAGACATTATATAGCTTCCAAAATACTTATGGTATCTCAATAGTACACCCAATTTTCCTTCATATTTATGAAATAAATATACTTCTCAAAATATACTAATAACGTACTGATACTGTCATTGGTTCCATTACTCAGAGAACAAAAAAAAGTAGGGCATAATGGCTCCAAACCTGTCACATTATCTATTCTATTGCCTTGTAACTTAGTCCAACCAAAGAGACAGTGTAAGACAATACACACTATAAATTTAAGAAACAATGGATAAAAGGACATAATCATCGCTGCCACTTTAATAAGCCCTCTTTAATTAAGAGGAAATAAAAACAGTGTGAAACGAAATGTTACTACTCGGTACACTTCATTTTTTTTTTTATGTAGAAGGCCTTGATTTCATAAACAATTTCCAAGAATGCAGACTCACTCCATCTAGGAAGAATTGCTTCCTTTGCCTCCTCCGCATTGTTCTCAATAATTGATGGCTTCTTGAGGGACTCTCTAGATATCATATAGGCAATAACATTGTTGAAATTTGTAGTACACGAGAATATGTCGGAGACAAGGAGTCTAAATGGAAGTCCTGCTATATACAGAGGGGAGTATTAGGGGAGTATTATGCGAGAAGCATTAAAAAAAAATCTAAAAAAATTAAATTTCAACAGGGAGGAATTAAGTGGAAATCATTGAGTCAACATTTCAAATTTTAGATATATTTTTTAAGATATTAGCACCCAATTTATTTATTCTTTGCATTCACATAAATCTCTTTTTATTCATCCCAATTCATAGACATGAGTTTAGAAGGAAAATTCATAGACATGAGTTTAGAAGGAAAACAAATGGGCGAGCTTCATAACTTTTTATGTTTCTAATACTATTTCAACTTCCTATCTTCTATATCCAAGACTCTTTGATAATAAAAAATAATTTTGATATTTAGAAGATGTTTAGTCTTTCCTTTTAAAATCAATTTAGTATTGAACGAGAAAGTTTCCACCCTTGCCAGATGTTTTAAGTTATCTCCCACTCAAATTCTATACTCTTTGAGGAAAATGAGGATTACAACTCAAATAACATGTACAATTAAACCATTATCCCACTATAATCACCTCTAAGGCTTTATATTTCAATGCAAGTACTTACAAGTAATGGTCCCATACATACAACCAATGTTCATCCTGATTACAACGTAACCTCATATTCCATATTCAATAAGAAACTATCTTGAATTATAGATTATAACATTAAATTTTAAGCTCTTGACTTATGAATGGTAAAATTAAATTTTAATTGTTACTATTCTTTTAACTTGAAAAATACATTGTAAATTTCTTTGTAAATGTCTCAGTGTCATCTTCCCTTCTTCTTTAAATTGCTTATGGCCGCATTAAGAAAAAATAGTAACATATCTTCTTGTTTCTTCGTTTCAAAACTATCGAGTCCTTCAAAGTCCATCGTGACATAAATACATTTCTTTCAGTACACCTTCCACCTACAACATCCAAAAAAGACCTTGAATTGTATCATAAATTCCAAAAGTTGTCAAATTTGTCATAGATAAACTGTCTGTATAACTCAGTTTTGATGGCATCTGAAACCCATCATTGATAGAAGTCAATCCATTGTTTTCTAGTCGACCTATTTGGATAGAAGCAAGGCACGAAAGCCTCAGAGTCTTTCTCCTGAAGGCCTAGGATTGTATGAACTCAAGGTCTTGTTAAGAATGATTGGAACAAGGAATGGTTTATGTTGTTTCAAAGTTTGGGGCTAACATTCCAATTTTTTTCAACGTGATGTGTCTAGATTATCTTTGTTGAAAAGTTCCAACTTCTGCATGACCATATTTTGCTTCTTTGCAATGAGAAAATGATGGCAGAGACTTTGAGAAAGCAGAGTTTATTAGGAGAAGAAGAGGTACTTGATCAATTGGCTCCAATATAGTTTTAGCTATGATTTTGTCTCCCTAATGAAAAACTAAACTAAATTATATAATATATCTATGTATACTAATTTAGAAGAAAATAAAATATCTAACCAAAAAACAAAAAGTAACTAAGAAAAGTAATTAATTCTTACATTGACTAATAACATATACATTATTATTAGATAATATTTTGTTAGGCTAATTTTGAAATATTAATTAAATTTTAAAATAATAATAAAAAAATTAAAATCATTATAATAATATATTTTTATGATTCCAATATATCTTTCTCATTGAATTGAGTTAGATGAATAACTTGCTAATTAAATTGAGTTGAATTGGGTATAGTTGGGAAAATAATTTGCTAATAAAACTTAGTTGAAAATAATCAATAATTTTTACCTCGCAACTAACTATATATATATATATATATATATATATATATATATATATATATACACACACATTATTATATTAAAATATAACAAATAATTATCGATAATTAAAATAAGATTTTGATACTTAATATTCATTGAATTGCAAAGAAAAATACCTAACAAATGACATGAATAAAGTTTTATATTTCTCAACAATTTAATATTCATTGAATTCCAAAGGAAAAACATAAAATAAATGGCATGGATAAGCCTTATACGCCCCAAGCTAAAGCTTGGAAATGTCTCTTTGTCATTAGTTATTGTCATGTGATACAAAATCTTGTGCATTTGATTTTTTTTCAAGGATATTTTTCGTTGGCACGAGATCGAATCTGTACACAGGTACCATTTGAGAATTTTCACATAATCGAATATTCAGACTCATGAGGGAAAACTTCCACCAATCGATCATAGCCAAAAAGATACAAAATTTAATAAAAATTCGTGCCACATTTTAAAACAACATGACATAACAAACAAACAACTGTCCCAAAAGTTGTGATGAATAAAAATTATGTTCGCATCTATTTTATTGTGATGAATATTTTCTTGCTTTATAAAAACCTTGCGACTTCTTCATCATTTATTTATAATATTTTTGAAACAATGTCATCTAGAGACAAATGACATGAATCAAAAGCTCAAATTTTCACAAGATTTTGAGATGACTACGACGAAATCTATACTGCGAAGATCACAATGTCAAATACATCTTAGTCTATATTTTCCATTAAAAGCTAGGAATTTTATTTTGAAGAGATCTCCAAACACAAACATAAGAGTCTATAATGTAATCTGGCCTAAATATTTCACATTTCTTGGCCATGTTATCACGTGGTGCGATGAAGACCCAATATCATGCATATCCTAAAACGGACAAAAATCTTAAAATACCGGTGTGTGTCCGTAACTTGCAGTACTTTTCGATCACTATGTGTTGCAAATCACAAGCTCTTGTTCAATCTAGTTAATATTATATCAACCCCATGAGCTCTGCGTTTTGCCTGTCAATCTATAAATAATTTTTATGAGTCAGTTATTCCAAGCCATCTGATTCATCTGATCCATATGATTCATATTTTGACTTTTTGTAATGATATTAGTGATCTCTCTAAGGCCTGGAATTTTAAATTTTTCTGGTCTATTAAGTAGAAACGTGATGATGGTTATTTCTTTTTAGTCCCCATTTTTTAAGTTTTATATAGGATAGTGAATGTGAGGTAGAATTAAAAGATATGATGAATACTGAAATTTAATGAAAACTCTCACGCTTCAATGGTGGAAGCTTGAGTAGGCGCTTTCATTAAGTCCTCTATGGGAGCAATTCAGGAGAGTGTTGTTGCCTGATTTCTGAAAATTCTACTAGAATATTTTTTTGGTTGATTTTTTTTCCAAAGTTTGAATTTTTAGTTTAATGATGTATCTTATGGTTTTAATAATAACTTAATGTGTATGTTTTCAACATAAACCAAACCCAAAACCCAAATTTTTCAGCATAAACCAAATCCAAAACCCAAAAGCATGTATGATTAGGCATGTAGCTACAGAGCATGTTCATGATCTGCTAAGAAAAGACATAGCCACAATTTCCATAATAATAAGAAATGACACAGTACCAATTTTCATAATAATGATAAGAAATGATACAGTAACAATTTCCATAATAATTCTAAGAAATGACACAACCATTAACAGTTGAAGCCTCATATCTATCATGGTCATGTCTAGCTAGATATGTTGGCATAAGCTCTTTTGATTTTGGCAGCATAACCTCCCTAAACCATGCCTGAAAATTTAGGAAAAATAAAAAATTCTTCACACAATTTCTTCCAAAAATTTTGGATAACAAATTGGCTAACAACCAAAATGGCATGAACAACTAGAATAGAAATCCCAAATATCAGCTGCAGAATCCAACATTAAAAATTATCCTTTGAATTTTTTAAATATTTCATTTGATTAACTGCACATACACACGTAGTAGTTGTCATTGTTATTTTGCTTCAAGTCTAATCTTGGATGCTTGCACCCTCTTATTTACCATGTGAGAAACATCGAGTTTCCTGCAAGGCAATTCAAACTCGAGACCGTTGGACTTGAAAAGGGAAGCCCCAAGGCAGGCGCTTCATTGAAGCATAATCAACTTCAAAACAAAAAAACTATTTAGTATTTATTAATTTCAGTACAACTGACAATCCGCTAGCCATAACGAATTTTATTGATGGGTTAAAGTTGTGGAAGTAGTGGTGGAACTAGATCACTCTCACTGACCCGTGGTTCCTTCCTTGTGTGTCCTTTTTGTTATCAATAATTAAGGATGGGCAGTGAGATAAGGATATATGTCATGCTAGTAGAGTTCAAGTTATTAGACATATGGCTGTTATTATTCAATAAGGAGGGTAGCGAGATAAGAATAGATGTCATGCTAGCAGAGTTCAAGTTATTGGACAGATGTCACAACCCAGTAAAAATGGTTATTAGACAGATGTCATAGCGTAGTAAAAATGGTTGACAAAATACCCAAGTGAATCGATTCAAAATAAAGGCCCATCTACCTAATTAATAAAGTTTACAAATTGAGTAAGTTCAATAATTAAGAATATATGTTTATTTAGAAATATTACTGATTCAAACTTATAAAAAAAAAAATTCCATAAATTTTAACAAATTGCTATAAAAAATGGAAAAATCATTTATTTTTTCCAAGTAAAATCATTTTAATTTGAAAATTATCAGAAATTTAAAAATATACTTTTAACACTAAAACTATTAATTTAAAAAGTTTTTTATTTTTATAAAAATAAAAATAAAAATTTAAACCATGACAAAATGTCTCGTGATGAGAATTTTATCTTTCAAGTTCCACCATTGCTCACCTCAATTTTAAAATATGTTGTTTTCTCACCGTCATTTCCATGCTCATGTAGCAATCTAAATTGAGCAATTGATTAAAAATAAAGTTTAGATTGATCTAAAACCATTTTTGATGTCTAAATTAATTTAACAATATAAATTTAAATTTAAAAACAAATTTTTATAATAAATGATATTTAAATTATGACTAGACCTTTTTTTTTCTAAGTTATGCTAATTTTTATTATAGTGTACAAAATTACAATCATACTTCAGGACAGGGGTTGCTAGATTAACCAATCCATGTTGGATGAAGACAGTTCAAAAAAGAAGAATATGGGCTGCTCTTTAGGGGGAAACCAACCCTTAATTAATTCAAAAATTCAAAAAATGGGCTGTCCTTCAAGGGGAAACCAACCATTAGCATAAACATGAGTGATAGAGTTTGCAGGAAGAGATAAAGATAGACATAAAAATTATAAAGAAGCATGTATAAACTGAAAAAGAGGAGTGCCAAGGAGCTGCAACTACCGGTTCTGGGCATCATGGTTCTCCTATTGCGAATTCTCCTCCAATATGAAACAACCATAGTTGGACATGGTCTCGATGTCCTTCTTGGAGTGCTAGGGGGCCAACTCTGGGGTCGAAGTGGAGACCATGTCGGTCTGCTTGGCCATCGCTAAGCGAGCTACATTGTCCGCTTCTACATCTTTTTGCCGGGTGTCCTCCGATGAGTTGCTCCCATCGCTTTCTGAGTCTTCCTCCAAGCTTTTGATAGGGAGGCCGACAGATTTTCATGGCAGAGGGGAGGAGGAGTGCGATAATGTGGGTTTACGTGAGCCTTTTCTGCTACTGGAGACAGAGAGGTAATGCTGTTCCTCTGGGAGGTGAATTGAGAGCTCGGCTGAAAGCAATTGGGGATCGAGAGCCTCAGGTTCTTCCACAGCAACGGAAATGGAGAAAGAGCACACATGCATTGCAAGAAATGGAGGGCGTGAGGGAGAGCTTTTGCCGCCACCTCGACGACACTGCTGGTGTCTTCTTGGCATTGAATCGGCGGTTTTGAGGGTCTGCAGGGATGGAGAAGAAAGCTCAAAGGGATGTAGGCAAGGAGCAAAGCTATGTGTAGAGGCGCGACAGAGGAAATCTGCAGAGAATTGAAATTGGAATTGTAAATGAGATTGAGAGCAGGAGTCATTAGCCATAAATGGCCAAATTGCAATTTGCAAGAGTGGAGGTCGAGGGGGAGGAGTGAATGCTGCAGGTGTCCGCGTCCTTCCCTGGATTTTAAATTTAAGGCCTTCACGCAGGAAGCAGGTGCGACCGTATGGAGAGGCCAGGTGCCCCTACATTGAGAAACCAAGTGAAAACCTGCTTTGAGCCTATCAATCACCCACATCCAAAAAATTATGAATAAACTTTAATAATATTTAAAATAAAAATAAAAAAAATTTCTTATAATTTTTATTAAAAAAAATGATATTACATATGTAATTGTTTTTGATAAAATATTCAAAATTTCTCTAAAAATTAAAATAAAGTATTTTAATTATCTTCATTTCAATACCATCTATTCCCATAGACTAGATAAATTGATGTTCACCCATAGTAACTTGCAAATTCCTAAAAATAAATAGTACTACACTAAATCAATGTATAACTCACCTAAAAATAAATGACACTCCACGCTAACTTAGCTTTATTTCCAATTGAATTTCACAAATAAAATCAATGTATAACTCACCTAAAAATAAATGACACTCCACGCTAACTTAGCTTTATTTCCAATTGAATTTCACAAATAAAATCGGTTTATTCGGTTATATATATATGCAAGGAGATGTGTTGATTTTTTTTAATAATTAAAATTTGATAGTCCAGATTAGATATAAAGAAGATGCTTCTTCTTTGTCGCAAGAGTCTGAATCACGATTGTTGTTTAACCGAAAACTCATAGAACTCATAGGTATTAATTAAGGATCTACTAGAAGTGGTTAGAAGTGGTTAATCAGCTTAAAAAACAAAAAAAATGTTTATCCAATGTCCATAGCCGTAAACTAATAACCCTACAATGTTAAATGGGGTGGGTCGTCACACTCCAGTTTTCGTTGCTTGATAATAATAATAATTTGATTTGTTAGGGTTTCTAGATTTTTTTTCCTTGTTCTATGACGCCAACCTCCAGTGTCGGTCTGCGTTTGGATGTATTTATGAAATAAACCTGAGGACTGTGGATTGCATTGCAGGATCGCTGTTGATGAAGTAAAGGCGTCATAGTCTGTGTTTGGATGTATTTATGAAATAAACCTTGGGACTGTGTATTGCATTGTAGGATCGCTGCTGATGAAGTAAAGGCCGTGATAAGCCGAAGCGTTCGTTTTAACCGGTGATATTTTATTGGATTTGAACTATCATACATCATTTTACCTCGAATTTTTTGAAAGAAGCTACTGGTCTGCAATTGTGTATTCGAACGGGTCTGCTGGACAGAATAGGACTGTGTATTAATTAATTGTAAACATAAATCATTTCGCTGCCATCTTTAAGAAATTACTAGTCAATTTAAACTATTAAGAAATTGCTTAGTAATAATACATTAACACTCGTCAATTTGAAATTAATTTAACTAAAATTTACCGGTTCAGAGTTGAGAAGAAAGGATAGATCTGTGAGTTCTATCACAAGCTTGTTTTTGATTCCTGAATACTGTCCCTCAAGTCGACGCACTCATACACGAGGTGTTGTGATGCAGTACTTCGATTTCCAAGTAGAAGTTATGTAAATTCGCTGTAATTAAACATGCTCAACCCTGAGTAAAACCACCAAGTAATAATAGATTAGGGCTGAAACAAAGTTGTGCCCTAAACCGAGCAGCATTAAGAAAGAAAAGTTGGATGAATTAAAAGCTTCGAAATCAATAGATTGGGCCAGAACTATCTGTGCAGAACAAAACGATTATGAGAAAAACAAAGCCGAAGACTCCACTGAATTATTTGGCCATGTCCCGTCAGAATTTGGAACAAGTGAAAGTCACATACTATTTAATTACTATTTTACTAAAAGCTGATGATGTGGGGTGGCCAATATTCACCGCAAAGTTTAATGATTAATTTAGTCTTTTAATTACTATTTTACCAACAGAATATGACATGGAGCCTCCAATATTCACTTGCTTTGCAAAGTTTAATATTATAATGGATGGTACAAACATTATTAAATTTTAATTGATTTAAAACTTAGACTTTTATACCATCCACAACCTTCAACACTTCATAGGGTGGATAAGGCTTGCCATGATGTGACAATTCCCTTGGCAAGTTGTGTGTTACATTAGCTACTTAGATTTATCACTGATACTCAATGTGATGCGCACGAAATTTTACAATTAGTAATAATTAACATGTCAATTTAATGTGTTCCTGTCAAATATAGATTTCAGAACCAAATAATTGCTGCATCTCGTCAAATTCCAGGTTTACATCTCTGTGGCCGTGGAAAAACGCAACCTGTATTAAATTGTATATTGCTACGGCATTGTACGTCTTTGTGGCCCTGGAAGAAAAAATAGACCTGTATTATATTGCGCTTTAATGGATCATGTGCAACTCTCTGTTGGTCATCAATAACAGGACAGCTGGCTATGGGCTTTAATGGATCATGTCCTAGTTTCTAATGGTCATCCATAATAGTACCATTGTTATGGTGAAATAATTTTTGACCGAGTTAGTATTTGAAATCAAACTCATCAATCAAATCTAAATTTGATTCTCGGTATTGTAAAAGTATGATCATTTCCATCGCAAAATCCTATAAACACTCCTCTCAAATTTAATGTTTCAAAATTTGCATTCAGTACCATTAAATTGTCATCCAAATGTCAGCCACACTTTGAACTACAATATGTAGGCTTCGAACAAAAATTTGTATGGACAACAGTTTGCTACTTAACTAGATCGCTTTTAAATGGATGATTTCCTACCAAGCCGGCAATGATTCATCGGACATTTCCAAATCTGATGACTGCTTTAATAGACACAGGGTATTTCGTGGGTTAATTTGACTGCTCTAAATAACGTCAAAGAGGAGTTTTATATTGATAAAAATGAAATTTGATGGTGACTTATTGTTTAATTTATTTAATGTATGGCAGTGGATATTCTGGGTTGGAGCTGCGCTTGCTACGACTTATCACCAATACATTCTAAGGGCGGGTCGTTTTGGCCTGAATAACTCGGCACCATTGCAGAGCCACCCCACCACTGCAATATAGATTGAAAACATTCCATTGCCTCTCTTATTATCGCACGTTGTAGTTTGGTAAGTGGGTATTTATATTCGAAGGTCTCCATTGTGTAATTGCAGTAATAAGAATAATATTGATAAATACCATGAATATAGTGTTGTCGTTGTCTATAGCTCATCTGTCTTTAATATCTATTAAATATCACCGTGGATTATTACTTACTCATCAATTTGGTTTTGATATCAATTAAATATCTTTGTAGTTATCAGTAGTTTTATATAGCTCATCTTTTTAATATCTATTAAATATCACCGTGGATTATTACTTATCAATTAATGGAATTATTAATTATGTTTTTAATATCTATTAAATATCACCGTGGATTATTACATACTCATCAATTAATAGAATTATTAATTATTTTTTGGTTTTGATATCAATTAAATACTTTTGTAGTTATTTCTAGTTTTATAGAATTATTAATTATTTTTCAACTTAGTTGTATATCATGAATATTGTTTTTTTATATCTATTACATATTATTATGAATTATTACTTATTAGTGAACTTGGTTTTGATATCAATTAAATATAATTGTAGTTATTTCTAGTTTTATAGAATTATTAATTATTTTTCGAATTAATTGTATATCATGAATATTGTTTTTGATATCTATTAAATATCACTGTGCATTATTACTTACTTGTCAACTTGGTTTTGATATCAATTAAATATAATTGTAGTTTTATAAAATTATTAACTATTTTTCAACTTAGTTGTATAATTAAATATCATAGTAATTATTAATATTTTTATAGAATTATTAACTAGCAATTGCACCACCTGTACTAAGGGAAACATTGTAAGGTGATGGCATTGATCGGAGTCTGAACTAGGGGCAAAAATTTGCCAAAAATTCAAAGTGCTCATAATCGCACCAAAGTAGAACAACAGGATCCGGTCCATCACCAGGAATCCGATGCAATTGGTTTCGCTCAAAATGGAATCCGTATGTGAAAGTTAGAGCCTACTGATCGTCGTGTGAAAGAGACGAATTAAAAAAAAAAGGTCAAATAGGGGAAAAAGTCAAAATTTGGGTATTTCTCTAGCCCAATGACAAGATGAAAAGTGTCAATTTGTAAGTGGCCCAAATTTTTGGGCACATGGCGCAATTTTATTCGTTTAATTTAAGCTAATGGGAAGAGGACATGTGGCAAGCCCGGAGGCTGCCATGTGCCCCTCCTTCCAAGGCCGAATGTGGTTAAGTTCGAATTTCGAATTTCATTTCCAAAGGTTGGATTAATATACATTGGAGCAAAATTTTGGGCAGAGGTCAGGGTTGAACCCATGACCTCCCAAACACAACTCACATTGCTTACCACTATGTCCACACCAAAGAACTTAACCCATATTGCAATCGAATTGTATTTAAGTTATTACAAAGGTTTCAGCGGAGGTTTAAAGGGCCAGCCCCGAGAGGCCAACCCTTGGTGCACGATACCATGCCCCAGAACCAGGAAGAGGGCCAATGCTAATGGCAGAATTAGCATTTAAGCATGGATTTAATTAACCTTTAAACATGAATTAATTAGCACTAATCTGATTTTTCTAATTCGGATTTGTTTAAACGCACTTAATGCATTAAGTACCAATTAACCCATACTTAACCTTAATTAAACAACACTTAGTTTGGAGGAAAAAATGGCAAAGCCCCTAATTTCGGTGCCACTTCCAGATTTGCCAGTGCTAATTGGAGTTTTTCCAGTTTTAGTGGAGGTTTCCTAGGCTAGAATTGAATGAGGCATAACTAGAGCATTGTTCGACCAATTTTGGCTCAAGAAGAGTCATTCCTAAATGATTTGGATACTCTAAGCATGATGGTGCAGGTTGCAGAGGCATTGGAGCACTTCTATAAGTGATTTTTCCACTTAGAATATTAAAGAAGCCTAGGGCCACTAGGAGAGGAGGCCATGCCTAGATCATCTGAAGACCATTTTCAGAGCTTGAAGAGTCTATTTTGAGGTTTTTGGGTCTTCTAAATCCAATGGAGCTGGTTGCAAAGCCATTGGAGTAGTGTAGATGCATGTAATCAGAGAATTGACCATTAATCCAAAGAGGTCCTAGCCAGTTGAAACATGTCCATGGAGATGTAGCCCAGAAGGGGTGAACTACGTTATCAGCTATTGTGTAATGTGTTTGTTGTGTGTTATTTATCTTCAATTTACTTGTTTTACATGTGTTTCTAACAGCGAATTAACTCATGAATTTCTCATTAAAAAACACAGAACTTGACACTTAAACCCTCACATACATGGCTAATTTGAGACGATCCTTAACACATTTATTTAATATTGATGAGGGAGATAGCACAACAAAACTAGTTTTCCCATATTCAGATCAAGTTGGTATCAGAGCAAAGTTTAGCTCTTTTTTTCCAAGGTTAGCTACAGAATTAGCTATTGGTTTTTGCATTTGTGCAAGGAGAATTTAACTGTGTGCAAGTTTATGTGTGTTTGGAGAAGGTCAAGATTGAGAGATCAGTTCTTAAATCACTGCAAAAAATATTTTTGCATTACAAGTGTGATGGAAAATTCATCAAGCATTGCTTCTAATCATTCTTCCTTAGCAAGACTCTTCGATAAAGAGATGTTGCAAAAGCTCTACATCACGAATGATATGGTGCAAGAGATGTATGAAGATAAGAGGGAGAGAATTATACTTCAAGAGAAATTGATTGCCATGAAGGAGGAGAAGCAAGAGCTTCTTGAAAATATGCAAGAGATGGAGACTCAGCTCCATATTGAAAATGAAACCCTTGAAAAGATGCAGGAGATGGAGAATCAACTCCATAAAGGAAACTTTGGCCAACTATGTGCATGAAAAAGTTTTATGCAATTTAAGTTTATCTTCTATTTCTTCTCAAGATGAATGTGTAGGTTCTTTTGAAAGACACACTAGAGGAATAGGGTCCAAATTATTGATGAAAATGGGATATGAAGGTAAAGGATTGGGAAAACATGCACAAGGCATAGTTGAGCCAATTCTTGTTGGGAAAATGCCTAGGTATTTGGGTCTTGGTTATGGAAAACATGATGGAGAATTCTCCAAAGCCAAGGAGGAACATGAAGCTGTTACAATAAGGACTTTCATTACATGTTCATTACCTCAAGCTTATGAAGTTTGTGTTCATGAGGAATGCAAAATTTTTACACCTACTTTGCAAGAAGATGCTCATAAGCATGCAACTATTGGAAATGACAAACAAGAGGATGTTGAAAGCTATAAATACATTGAAGCCATTATCGGTATTCCGAAGAGAGCCATTACATCATCAAATTCACCTCCTCAAGAAGGCGACAAAGGTGAATGTGAAAGTTATAAATTTTCCTTTAATCAAGTTGCTTTTGATTATCATAAACATGATAAATCTTCACATAATATTTGGAGAAATTTTGCATGTTCCTTTTGTGTTTTGATAACCATGTTTCAAGATGTAGCCATGCATGGGAAACTTTCAAAACAAAGGAGACCAAAATCCAAAGGTCCATTAGACAATGCAAACCATGTTGAAAAGAAGATGCAACTGTTTTTCACTCATTTCCATAAGCAGGGTCATCTTGTAGACAAGTGTTAAAATTTGTATCCAACAAGTCATCCATGACAGTTGAAGAAGGTGGAGAGAGAAATTGGCAAGAATGGAAAAGAGGATTCCATAATCGATGTGGGTAAGGATGAGACACATGATGAAGTGTAGCTGAAAGAAGCACCATTGAAATGGTTTGGAAAGAGATGGTTAGATTGCTTATCCAATTAAGGCCTTTCATATCTTTTGTTCTTTGATGCATTTATTTTCCAAATGAATGCATGTTGCATGTTTACGCTAGGAAGTTGTTTTAAAAGTAGAGTTATGTTGAATCACTTAGATGCAACAAAGATGGAAATTTGCACATGCTTTTGTTTGAATTGAGAGTCAGTTGTTTGAAGAGGCATGTTTTGTCAACTTATGTTTGGTTGATGAGTTTGTACACTGAGATGTAAGAGTACATGGTGATGTTCACATGATATGACATTTTTTTCTTTGAAGGATCAAAAGAAAGGTCATCGAGTTGTATTTCTTGCATAATGTTTTTTTAGATTAATGGCTTTTGCTTGTGACAAGGTGTCGCAGGATTTTGGGAAGGTCCACTCTTGAGAGAGAGGCTCATGATTAGACTTCATTCTCAAATCATGGCATGAGCGACATGTAAACAGAGGAGGATTATGGAAAGAGGGACAAGATTCCAAAAATATTGCAGCCAAAACAAAAACTATTGTACACCATTTGATGTGTTGACACCAAGAAGTGAAATAGATGGCGAATGCATTCTTCCATATGTGGAATTTGGAACTATGGAGGTAAAAAATAATGGTAATTTATTTTCTTTTGATTACTGATATTGGAACTCATTGTTGTAGTTCACTCAGATGGGCTTAACTTGGAAAAGTGGTTTCCAACGAGAATCTTGCATCGTATGCATGTGTGTGCAAAGGAGGAACATGATTCTCAGTGGGAAGGCCATCAATCAATTTTCCAAGCACAGAGAGATCGCTTTGGTATAAAAAGGTGTTTTATTAGTCAGCAAGCAGCCAACAAGTGTTGGATTAGGTTAGAAGCAAAATGAGAACATTGGTTTAAGAGCCAAGCCATTTGAAAGGCAAGGCATGTCAGTGAACCCAAAGTGGTTGTCATGGCAATTTTTCCAAGTAGAATCAAGTTGATAAAACTTGGAAAAGAGAAGAGTATTCAACTATTATCAGATAACCAACCTTTTTGGGTCCTGTTAGGTCCCTATATTACTAGTATAGTCCCTTATTATTGTTAGTGTAACCCATTTATTATTATTGTTGTACCCCTATAACCCCAATATTGTTATTATTGTGCCCTTACATTATTATTGTTAGGTCGGCTAAGATTATATTGTGACCCCATGGACCCCTATATATATAAGGGGGTTTTGTCATTTGTATCATCCAAGAATTGTTCATTTATGTAATGTATTGGAGGTTTCCCCCTCGAAGTGGCTATTTCTAAGGCGTTGATCTCTCTTTTCTTCTATCTTTGGAGCTGGTTTCATAACATTTGGTATCAGAGCTTTGGATTCTAGGGTTTCACTGCTCCAAACAGGTCATCGTGGAATTTTCTCTATAACTTTTTTTCTATGAAGGTTCAGAATCTGAAATTGTTACAGAGCGAAGCTGAAATCCTAAAGAACATCGTGTAAAAATTTTAGATCTTGGTTCGCAATATTTTCAGAGATATGATATGTGGAAGTTAAGGTTTTTTCAGGCTCCTGAATTTCAACTAAAACATATTATCATGGAATTTGCGCTATAAATTTTCGTATACAAAGTTTCAGAAGTTGAAATTTCTACAGAGTGAAGCCGAAATCCTGAGGAACCTAGTGTAAAAATTTCAGATCTTGTTTCACAATATTTTTGGAGATATGATCTGTGGAAGTTAGGATTGTTTCAAGCTCTCGAATTTCATCTCAAAGAGGTGACCGTGGGAAAATCGTCATGACTCTCTCTCTGAGCGTCGAATTTGAATTCTGTAAAAAGCGGCCGCAATTACATGGACTGTAGTTTCCTGTGTATCAATTTCTGATCTGAAGGAGGAAACATTGACACGTGGCAAGTCATACAAGTTCGCTCTACTGAACTAGTCCATAATTAGATCATCGTGGGAGATTGGGTATAACTTTGTCGTGAAGAATCCAAATTAGGTCAGACCTGTGGCATTCAAAAGAAGATTCAGAGGGCTACTTCATGGCTGAATTTCAGATATTAAAGATCTGAAATCACAGAGATAATTCAGTTTCAATATCGATCTCCTCAAAATCAAGAAAAATGTGTGTATTTTTTTCTGAAATGCATAAGTCTTGTGTGAAAAATCAGTTTGAAGTGATTCCAAGGGCATATTGAAGCATAGATATCAATATTGGGTTCTAGAATGCCACCTAAAAATAATTCAACACCCATTAAGCTTTAAAAAGGCTCTAATATGACTCATGAAGAGGAAGAAGTGCTACATGACATATCAAAATTACAAGAGCAAGTGCACCAAATTTCGCTCTCGCAAAGAGCAACAAAAAATGAAATGGAAGTTTTGAAGAAAGGCATGGAAGCTAAGATGGATGGTTTGAATAGTGGCATGGAAGCTAAGATTGATGGTGTTGTACCTCAAGAAACAATCCCTTGGTTGTGGTAAGGAATCAGTGCTCGAGACATTTATAAATGTATGTCACAATATTAAGATATTAGATGGTCTTCGTTAAGCACCTCTGGAAATTAATTATTTATAACCCTCAATGATCTGATATAACGAAAGATTTCACGATGCCATTATTTGCTAATATAACTTGAAATAGAAGGAAGAAAATGGAATGGAAACTAAAAATGATATGTTGGATAACAGAATCTATCACTTTAAATCTTTGAAAGAACTTTATAGAGAGAAAATAGTTGGAGTGAAGGAGCGCACATTAAGGACATTTAACTCTTACTTACAAACTGTAAGAAGAGACCCGCAACTACATTACTTCACCTCATTCATAGAAGAATTAACACATAACGAAACTGGAAAGATGCATCAACATCAACAGGTGCAAGAAACTTGATCTTATTTCATTAACTTTTAGAAAATTCAGTACAAAATTTACATTTCTCGAGAGGTCCAAAACCTGGAACCTATAATGAGATTTTTTCTCCCCTTTTATTATCCCTTCTCAACCTAACTGATTAACTGTTAAAACAAAATCAGTTCAATAACCGAGTTTCTAATATTCTAATAGTTACAAAATTATTTCTCTATTCGAAATAAACTAGATTTTAATGAACCCCAACCCTTTACAAATATGGTTAAACAAACTCACGGGTGCCTTTCTCTTTTAGTTAATAAGAGAATTTAAACAAAAGTCTTCAAATTTTACATTTTTCATATGGTACTATCGCTGAGGTGGATAATATATATATTTGGGTCCCATACTTTGTATTCAATTTATGATATAAAATTAATGGTTTCACAAAACCCAAAACCACCTACAGGACCACCTCTAGCGGTTTATGAAAATGATAAGGGTGTTGCCGTAATGAATTTCAATCGTTGATTTTTGATGCATAGTTTGGGAAAAACCGTTTTGCGGGGCCACTCGTTGTCATAAACTTCCCTCCTTTTGTGCTTCTGCAAACCTTTGATGCAATGATTTCCCTTCCAGCTATGTCTCTACATTCTTATGAAAGACACATTTGATGCACCGCAATTGTCCACACCTTCATCATCTTCTTTGAGTATGATGACACAACCTCCATATATTAATTTTGATGTTATTGTCGAAAATTCAAGATTTTGAAAGGCTTCCTTTGTTGTCTGCCCATTCAAAGGGATGAAGCCCCTTCAGTCTGAGTATAGTCTTCTCCCTAAAAATTTGATTCAACGTTCTGTGATAAAATAAACTGATGAAGAAACTTGATAATAATGCAAATCAAATTTCAATAAATAAAACCCAATTTTGCAAGACGTTTCTGGAAAAATTGGCCTTTGAAGAACTGATGAAATGTCTTAAACCGCTTTGAATTTTTGAACAATTTCTACTTTGAATTCAATTGGGGTCACTCTGCAAAAAACCCATGTCGCGGATTTTTGAAATTGTTCTCCGTTTTCCCGAAATTGAGCCCGAGATTCTTGTGCTGGGAATGTCTGTGTTTTCTGAACTTCAACTTCTCATTCACATCAGCATACTTTCTCAACTCTTTTAAATTTTAAATGCATGTGAAAATATGATCTCCCACAGATCATGTATGATTACTCATAGATCTTCTTTCTGGAATACTCAAGAAAGGTCCAAAATAACTATTTGTTAATTGATCGGACTCCAGAAATAACTGAGATTTTTCTCATGTGTTGCACCTATAATAACTATCTTCATTTTGATCTTGAAATGCTTCACCACTAGAAATAAAAATATGAGCAATACCCACTCATGATGCCTTCCTTCCTTAGCAAGTTTAACTAATGTTCACATTGTAAAATTTTCTCATGATATCTCTCAAGTCTTCTTCATATTTTAAAATACGCTCTCGAACCAATTATCAAAACCAAGGCTGGGGAAATTTGTGGTTTTGTACTTGTCAGCAATAGCCATTCTTGGTGCATACTTTGATTCCTTATTTCTCACCACCTCTAGGGTAGAATTATTTATAGCTAAGGAAGTTGCTGAGTGTCGTTATGCATTTGAATAAATTCCATGAATAAGGTGTTTTCTTCATCGTTAAACCCAATGGACCAGTCTCCTCGAATGGATGCAACAAAAATATTGGAGAGGATGTCATGCTTGTTACAGAGCTCCCTTATCTGAGAATTATGCCCTGCAACATATGATGATGAATTCTCGTTGAGTTTGTGGTCATCTTCTTGAACCTGTTGCAGCTCTTTTTGAATTTTAATAACTGTTTCTAAACAAACTTGAATTACTCAGAACCTCTCTTGGCTTTTAGCTCAGTCAAATTATGCTACAATAGATGGCATGGAAGCTAGCATGGAAGCTAAGATGGATGACATGGAAGCTAAGATCGATGAAAAAATAAAGGACAACATGGAAGACATGAAGAATGATCTAAAAGCAGACATGGAAGGTTTAATGACAAGGTTAATACAAGAAATGATTCCTAATGGTGGAAAGGTAGTAGAGGAAACTCATGATGAGAACAAAATAAATGTTAATCGTGATTTCATAAACTCTAATGTTGGATTGAAGAACCACCATATTCCAAAGATGGATATGAGGAAGGTTGATGGCAAGGATCCCGTAACATGGTTACTAAAGATGGAGCAATATTTTGATCTCAATAATGTGCAAAACACACAAAAGGTACACATTGCATCTTTACATTTAGAACAAAATGCATTTGTATGGTATCGATGGTTTTTCTCCCGTAAAAAAATGTCACTTGGTCAATTTTTATAGAGGAAATGATAGCACATTATGAGGATACAAAGAGCAACACCTTCTTTAGCCAATTTATAAATGTCAAACAAAAGGGTTCAGTGGTGGAGCACATTGAGGACTTCCTAAAATTGAATATAAGGGTAACTGATATTCCAGAGGAACATAGGATTGATGTCTTCATGAGGACTTTAAAGGATAACATATAACATGAAGTTCGCCTTTGGGAACCTGATTCATTGGAGAAGGCGTTTAGGTTGGAAAGAAAAATTGAATGTAAAATTATGGTGACAAGGAAGCCTACCACTCACATCTATAAATATGGAAGTGTTGCTACTCCTGGACATCCACAACCTACAAGGTTGACACCACAACAATTGGAAGAAAAAAGAGCAAAAGGGCTTTGCTACAGTTGTGATATAAAATACACTAAAGGTCATAAGTTTTCTAAGAAGAAATTATTTTACATAGATTGTGAAGAGGAGGAAGAAAATGAACAAGAAACTTCAAAAGAAGAGGATATACACCAGGAACCAACCCTAGAAGAAGAAGAAATGAGTCCTACCATATCATGTAATGCATTGGTAGGAATTACCACTCCTCAAACTCTCAAGATAGAATGAAATATCAAGAAGAAAAAGGTAATAGTATTGATTTATTCGGGTAGTACCCATAATTTTATTCATTGTAAGGTAGCCAAGGAATTAAATTGTTTCCTATACCCAGCACCAGAATTTCAAGTGATGGTTGCAAATGGAGGAACTATAAATTGCTTTGGAAAATGCCATAATATCAAGCTAACCATGGGGTAATATGTATTGAATATTCCAATTCTTTCCATTCCAATGGTAGGTGTTGATTTTGTACTAGGAGTACAATGGCTACAATCTTTGGGGACAGTAGCTTTTAATTTTCAAGAAATTTTCTTGATTTTTTTTCGGAAGGAAAGGAAATAGAATTACAGGGTATCGCAGGGAAGACATGAAAGATAATAAGCTCTAATGTCATGAGAAAGCTTCAGAAGAAAGAAAAACGAGGCGTAATTACACAATTATGCTCACTAGAAGTTCCAACATTAAAATCATCTATTTCTCCAGATCTCCAACAAGTCTTGGACAATCATTCCAAGGTGTTTGAAACTCCCATAGGACTCCCACCTATTCGTGATCATGATCATGCTATTCATTTGATTCCAGGAAGTGTTCCTCCAAACATAAGGCCTTACAGATATCCTTATGTCCAAAAGAGTGAAATTGAATATATGATTGTGGAAATGTTAGAGGCTGGTATAATTCAACCTAGCTAATGTTCTTTCTCTGCTTGAGTAGTATTGGTGCACAAGAAGGATGGATCATGGTGCATGTGTTCGAATTATAGCGAGCTCAATAAGCTCACTATTAAAGATAAATTTCCCATTCCTGTGATTGATGAATTATTGGATAAATTACATGGAGAAAATTATTTTACCATGTTGGATCTTCGTTCAGAATATCATCAAATAAGAATGAAGACTGAAGATATTCCGAAAACAACATTTTGAACTCATGAGGGTCATTATGAATTTTTGGTCATGCCTTTTGGCCTTACCAATGAACCTTCTACATTTCAAGGGTTGATGAATTCCATTTTCAAACCCTTAGAAAATTTGTGCTAGTATTTTTTGATGACATACTAATCTACAATAGGTCTTGGAAGGATCATGTTCAACATGTTGAGAGGGTGCTCAAACCATTGGAGGAGAAACAATTATATGCAAAAACATCCAAATGTTTCTTTGGAGCACAAAAGGTGGAATATCTAGGTCGTATTGTATCTGACGAGGGCGTTAAGGTAGACCCTAACAAAATTAAAGCCATTAAGGAATGGAAAGTCCCCACAACCATAAAGTAGTTGCGAGGATTTCTCAGGTTAATAGGGTATTATCGCAAGTTTGTTAAGAATTATGGGAGAATAGTAGCACCTCTAACAACATTATTGAAGAAAGATGCATTTTCATGGACTCCTGAAGCAATGAAGGCCTTTGAACATCTTAAAGAGGCAATGTGCCTAGCACCAGTCTTGGCTATGCCAGACTTCACAAAAACCTTTATTGTGGAATGTGATGCCTCAAGAAATGGAATTGGTGTTGTTTTAATGCAAGAAGGAAGACCCATTGCTTTTGAAAGTCGTCCAATCAAAGGAAAGTATTTAGAGAAAGCTATTTATGAGAAGGAAATGTTGGCAATACTACATTCACTAAAGAAATGGTGACCTTACCTAATGGGAAGACGCTTCAAGGTAAAAAACGATCATGATAGTATTAAACACTTTTTGGAACAAAGACTAACTTCAGAAGAGCAGCAAAAATGGGTCACAAAGATGTTAGGTTATGACTTTGAAATCATCTACCAAAAAGGGAAGCTAAATGTTGTTGCAGATGCACTCTCAAGAAAGGATGAAGAGGTGGAAGCATTGCTTTGTGCCATTTCTATTATCCAACCAGATTGGATAACCGAAGCAAGGTATGAATGGAAGAAGGACGAAGAAGTGTGGACACTCATTCAAAAGTTGCAACAATATCCTAGTACATATGATACATTTAGTTGGAAAAATGATTCCTTATGGTACAAAGATCGCTTATATATTTGCAATAATTCCCAAATAAAATAAAAGATTCTTTTGGAATTGCACAATTCTCCTTTAAGAGGACACTCAAGATTTTAAAAAACCTACCACAAGGTGAAGAAATAATTTTTTTGGAATGGCCTTAAATCTGATATTCAAAAGTTTATGGTGGAATGTTTGGTTTGCCAGAAAAATAAGTTGAGACAATTAAGACCCTGGGTCTTCTACAACCTTTATCCATTCCAAGTCAACGTTGGTAGGAGATTTCAATGGATTTTATCACAGGTTTACCTAAGTCTGAAGGAAAGAGTGTCATCAGGGTGGTAGTTGATAGACTTACCAAGTATGCACACTTTTGTGTACTATCTCATCCATTTAAAGCAAGTATAGTTGCTACTGAATTTATGGAAACAATTCAAAAGCTACATGGAAACCCAAAGATTATTGTAAGTGACAGAGATCCTATTTTTACTGGAAATTTTTGGACGAAATTATTTTCTTGTTTGGGTTCTCAACTGGCTCATAGCTCATCTTATCATCCTCAATCCAATAGTCAAACTAAGATAGTGAATAAATGTTTGGAAGGATATCTTCGTTGTTTTGTATCTGATAAGAAAACACAATGGGTCAAGTGGTTACCTCTCGTTGAATGGTGGTATAACACTTCCATTATGGAACTTTATGGATATCATCCACAGTCCATCACATCTTCTTTATGAGAAAATTATAAGGTTCAAGTAGTGGAAGATCACATCGAGCATCAACAATAAGTTCTCCAACTCTTAAAGGATAACCTAAATTTGGCACAAAATTGAATGAAACAATAGGCAGATCAACATCGTAGTGAGAGAATTTTTGATGTAGGAGACTGGGTATTTTTACGGCTACAACCATACAAACAAATGTACCTCAAGCAAGCTAAGAAGGATAATACATTATCACCAAATTACTGTGGTCCTTACAAGGTGTTGCAAAATATTGGTACTATGGCATACAAATTGGAGCTTCCTGCTTCTTCGCGAGTGCATGCAGTTTTCCATGTTTCATGCTTAAAGAATGTTATAGGGGACAAACTTCCAGTTCAAACAATATTGCTAGAACTTGATGAGGAAGGAAAAATCATATTGGAACCTGAAGCAGTCACTGAAACCAGAACTCGACAGCTACAAAATATATCAATTTCAGAGTATATCATCAAATGGAAGAACTTACCCATTGAAGATTCTACATGGTAGGATGAGAATTTTATACAGAAGCATCTAGAGCTACTCAAGCGTTGAGGACAACACTTTTTTGAAGGAGAGGGGCATGTTAAGTCCCTATATTACTAGTATAGTCCCTTATTATTTTTAGTGTAACCCCTTTATTGTTATTATTGTACCCCTGTAACCCCAATATTGTTATTATTGCGCCCTTACATTATTATTGTTAGGTCGACTAGGATTATATTGTGACCCCATGGACTCCTATATATAGAAGGGGGTTTTGTCATTTGTATCATCCAAGAATTATTCATTTATGTAATGTATTTGAGGTTTCCCCGTCGAAGTGGCTATTTATAAGGCGTTGATCTCTCTTTTCTTGTATCTTTGGAGCTAGTTTCATAATAGGTCTAAAAGCCTCTCAATGGGTAGGAGTGATCGGAATCTGGATTGGGGGAAAAAATTTGCCAAAAAATCAAAGTGCTTAGAATTGCACCAAACTAGAATGACCGGATTGGTACCGTCTCCAGGAATCTGGCACAATTCATTTCACTCAAAACGGACTCCGTATGTGAAAGTTAGAGCTTGTCGATCATCGTGCCAAAGAGACGAATTTAAAAAAAAAAGGATCAAACAAGGTCAAAGATCAAAATTTGTGTATTTCTTCGGCTCAATGACAAGATGGCGAATGTCAATTTTTAAGTGGCACAAATTTCTGGGCACATGGAAAAATTTATTGGTTTAATTTAAGCCAATGGAAAGAGGACACATGGCAAGCCCGGAGGCTGCCACATGCCCCCCCCTCCAAGGCCAAATGTGGTTAAGTCCGAATTTAAAATTTCATTTCGAAAGGTTGGATTAATATACATTGGAGAAAAATTTTGGGCGTAGGTCAGGGTCGAACCCGCGACATCCCCCACACAACTCAGATTGCTTACCACTATGTCCGCACCAAAGAACTTAACCTATATTGCAATCGAATTGTATATAAATTGTTACAAAGTTTTCGGTGGGGGTTTAAAGGGCTAGCCCTGAGGGGCTAGCCATTGGTCCACAGGACCACATCCTAGAACAAGGCAGAGGCTCAATGCTAATGGTGGAATTAGCATTTAAGCATGGGTTTAATTAACCCTTAAAAATGAATTAATTAGCGCTAATCCGATTTTTCTAATTCGGATTTGTTTAAATGTGCTTAATGCGCTAAGTACTAGTTAACCCATACTTAACCTTAATTAAACATCGCTTATTTTTTTGGAAAAAATGGTAGAGCACCTAATTTCAGTGCCACTTCCAAATTTGGCGGTGCTAACTGGAGTTTTTTTAGTTTTAGTGGAGGTTTCTTAGGCCAGAATTGAATGAGGCATAACTGGAGCATTTTTCAACCAATTTTGGCTCAATAAGAGTCATTCCTAGATGATTTGGATGCTTTGAGCATGATGGGGTAGGTTGTAGAGGTATTGGATCACTTTTTTAAGTGATTTTTCCACTTTGAAGATTAAAGAAGCCTAGGGCCACTAGGAGAGGAAGCCATGCCTAGATCATCTGAAGACCATTTTCAGAGCTTGAAGAGTATATGTTGAGTTTTTTGGGTCTTATGAATCCAATGGAGTAGGTTTCAAATCCATTGGAGCACTGTAGGTGCATGTAATAAGATAATTGACCATTAATCCAAAGAGGGCCTAGTCAGTTGAAGCAGGTCCAAGGAGATGTAGCCCAGGAGGGGTGAACTTCGTTATCAGCTATTGTGTAATGTATTTGTTGTGTGTTATTTATCTACAATTTACTTGTTGTACATGTTTTTTTAACAGCTAATTAACTCATGAATTTCTCATTAAAAAACAAAAAACTTGACACATAAACCCTCACATACATGGCTAATTTGAGACGAACCTAAACATATTTATTTAATACTGATGAGGGAGCTAGCACAACAAAACTAGTTTTCCCATATTCAGATCAGGCATAGAGATAGGTGACACTATCATGATTGGCCCAATGAAATTATGAGCAAAACTTGAGCCAAAGATACCAATATGGGGCCTTAGATTGGGTAAAGAAACAAGCATTGTATGAGGTATGGAAATCGAGTCCTTCATATAATTGACAATAAGTACAAAAATAAAGAAACGTTGGGCCAATTGAGGTGCTAATATATAATCAATTGTTTCAAGAAAAGGTAATGTATAAATCAATTGTTTGAAGAAAAGATAAAGTATGAAGAAAACATAATGTATAATCAATTGTTTGAAGGATTAAGAAGAAAATGAGGGAAATTCAACTAATGGGATTTCTATTTTTGAAGTCAATATGTATTGCTAGAAAAAGATAGTATATTTCCAGTGAAAAATTGAGGATCACATAGAAATCATAAAAATACCATTCGTGTATTGGAAGACAAAGATCATGAGGCAAAAAAACGAAGAGTTATTTCTTAATTAAAGAGAAAAAAACATGTGAACATGAACAAACACATGAATAGGACATGCTGTTAACCAGATTTGTGTGACCTTGAAATTTGTCCCCCTTCCAATAGGTTCAACACATAGGCCTCAAGAGATCATGGTCACTCCACATAACTAGATTCATGCATGGGTTTCCAAACAATAACTCTTTGAGTAGCATAGTGTCAGGAATTCATAAAAAGCACCTTCGTGTAGTAGAAGACAAAGACTAGGAGATAGAAAAATGAAGAGCTATTTTTTAATTAAAGAGAAAAAAACACAAAACCATGAATGAACACATGATCAGGCCATATTTTTAACCAAAATTCTGTGACCTTGACATGTGTACCCTTTGCAACAGTTTCTACACATAAGCCATAGGAGACCGTGGCCACTGCACATAATTAACAGGATGTATGGGTTTCCTAACGATCACTCCATGAGGCATAGAGTACAAGCTGGGTGAATAATAACGGTGGAAAGAATTAGAAAAATCGCTTTTAGAATTATTTCTTCCAATTCAGAGAGAAGAATTAGGGGTTCAAATATTAATAAATTAATCCTCCTCCAAAACTTCCCTATGAAGAATATCGATAAAAAAATCGAATATATCAATTTTGGTAATTGTCGCAGCCATATTGTTTTTTGCAGGGTCCATCTCTTGGTTGTTTCAGTGTAATTCCAGGCCATGAGAGTAAGTTCATTGATGAACATCTCACATGTCTTGGAAAATAAAATAAGATATTTTGTAGATATCAACCTCACATGCTCGTTTGACTTCATTTTTTTCTTGATTCTCTCGAGAGGTAGGCTATGATTTCTGAAATTGATAGTTGGCTTGAATCCCTGCATATGATTGTACCAATGAATCTCAACTTCCTATTCTTTCTTTTGTTTGTGGTACACCAATTGATTCAAATGGGCCGATAAATATAAAGCAAGTTCATTAACATACAAGGAATTGGGAGGATATTGAAACTTTGCATGATCCAAGGGTTGCAGAATATGTGAGGGTTTACAAGGCATTGGCCCGTAATATTGTATCGAAAAGAATCTCGTTACAATTCATAATTGACTAATATCAGTCTTTAATCCAATGGAAGAGAATATTTCAATCGTCTAACACCAAAATCAATGGTGCATGATGACACAGGTGGCCTGGGAGGGGAGTTATTCTCAAAGGAATGCCTTGAGATATGGACTAAAATATATTATCTATCAACTTTGAATCATAACATTACTCAATATTTATTCTTATAAAATAGGTAACTTCATAAGTATGAATTTCAAAAGATCAAAAGTAAAAAAATAAACTAGTTACTAAACACCTTTATATAATATAAGTGTTCACAAATTACAAAAACACCTATGCTACCAAATGTTGTAGTTGTGAGGTAGTGCTACTAAAGCATGTTGAATCACATCTTGACAAACAATGTTCTACCACCACTTATTTCATGATCCTCTCCTTGTTTATTTGACTCTTGTTCAACTTTTGTTTCCACCTTGATCCCCTAGGGACATTAACAAACACCACCTAATTTTGATGAAACTTTCAAATCTATGCCTCAAAATTTTATAGAAAAATATTAACAAGCTTGATCAATGGTTTTGGATTGAGTGAAAGGTATATTTTTGTTAATTCCATGACAAAGAATTTATATAATCAACACCAACAACATTGGGGTTGATATAGGGCTTGTTTCTCTTGATTAAATGTCAATCACATACCCTCATATATGATAGAATTGAATGAAAACATTCCAATCCCATTAGTCTTGAAATACTAAAAATAATTAATTTTTTTGAATTTTTAATGGGATATGATATTCTACTTTCCTATATGAGGTCTGATGAGGTTGGAGCTAAAAAAAAAACTAATAAACCAAGGAGATGATCCAAAATACTAAAAAAATCTAATGATATGTTATTTTTGGATGTGAATTCAATATATAGACTATCTAGGAATTAAGTTAGGGGTTCCATGTGCTTGCACGTAATATAAATAAAAAAAACACTTTCCATAGCTAGAAAGTGAGTAGAAATTTGACTGAGAGACCCAATATTAGTGTAGGTTTTAACCCGGTACAAAAATTATCTGCAAACAAATTCTTAAAAACAGAAAATAAACAATAGCGAGAGTATAAAACATAAAACAAATATACACAAAGATTTTCCCCTTGGATCCCAAATCGGGACTACTAGCTTGATTTTTCATTATATTAATTTTAGTGTTACAACAGATATATATATATTCATGTTGAAGCATTCATAAACCCCAATCCATTAACCCTGGATTAGAACATAACCATAGGTCCCTTGACCCGATATACAAAATACCAGGGGAAGAAAACCATAATGCCCCAAAACCATCTGAAAACCCATGCACAAAACCATAGGCGGGTCTGGCCACCTAAAATAGGGTCCAAAAAAATTTTCCTGGGGTGTTGCCCCAAACCCAGGGCAAGGGGCTACCCACACCCTGCAAACCCCCAGGCAGGGGAGGCTGCCACCCCCTTCTTGCCCCCCACTTCGCACCTGCATCTAGTCATGGAAATAATATAGCACAAACCCAACATTCTCCCACTTGTTGTTTTCTTTCCACATGGGGTTATTGGTCCAACCTTGCAATGCCCATTGTTTCTCTACACCAAGAGAACTTCTCAGTGCTCACTAACTTCATCAATACATCTACAACATTCTTCAGAGTGTCCACCTTTACCAACAACACCTTGTTATCCTCAAACATATCTCTCACAAAGTGATACTGAACATCAATGTGCCTTATCTTTGAATGATAAGCAGGGTGATTAGCCAAGAAAAATTCACTTTGGCTATCACATTGTATCCTTATAGCTCGCTGCACAAACCCCATAATTGAACACAATCTCTGCAACGAAACTGCTTCCTTTCTTGGATGAGTGGTTGCCATGTATTCTTCCTTTGTAGTTGGAAGAGCCACTATAGACTGTCTTTTACTCACCCAATTGACTGCACCTCCAAATAGGCTAAACGCATACCCACTTATAGATCTTCTTTGGTCAAGATCTCCAACCAAATTTGCATCAAAAAAACCACAGATGTCCAAAACTCTATCCAATCTTGGTCTTCCCTGGTAGCAAAACCATAATCACTAGTGCCACGAAAATATTTGAAAACACTCTTCCCTGTTGTCCAATGCTCCTTCCATGGTTTTGAAATAAACCTACTCAATACTCCCATTGCATGTGCAATGTCTGGTCTAGTACAAACCATTGTATACATCAAGCTACCCATTGCACTTGCATATGGAACACATAACATATCCTCCTCTTCTTCTTATGTCTTGGGACATTGTTCAACAGATAGCTTTACACCTACAGGAATAGGAACCTTCACCGGTTTACTATATTGCATATTTAACCTCTGCAATATTGTCTCGACATACATCCTCTGGTTTAACCAAAGCTTCCTCCTTGCCCGATATCTCTTAATTTCCATGCTCAAAATATAGTTTGCAGCACCAAGATCCTTCATGTTGAATTTGGAAAACAATTGGGTCTTCAAATCCTGGATAATTTCTTTTTCATTTCCAACCAACAACATATCATCCAGATACAAGACCAAATAAATAACATGGTCACCAATTAATTTAAAATACACACAGTGATCCTCTTTGCTTCTGGTGAATCCAAGTCCCTGTATATAGGTATCAAATTTTTGATACCACATCCTTGGTGTTTGTTTTAACCCATACAGAGACTTTTTTAACTTGCAATAATTATAGGAGACCATATGGATACAACATATTGTAGATGTCAGTAACTTTAGAAAATATTTTTATTTTATTTTTTTCTAAATATGGCTACTTCTATTATAAAATACAAATCAGAGATATGCATTCTTCATCCTCCAGAATTGTTGCATTAGCCAATTTTGGTGGGAAATAGAAAGTTCAAAATTTCAAAATAGGGGCTTCCCCAGAAGGGGAAACCAGCCCATGAGACCTGTCCATGTATCAGAGAAAATGTTGACCTTATAGGGAAACTAGCTATAAACATCACTATGCAGTGCATAAAAAAAGTTAAGAGAACTAAACAATAAATAGACCATAGCATAGAGAAGAGACAAGTGGGAACCAAGAGGTCAATCTGGTAGCTTCTTATCATCCCACAATGGCGGTTGGGGTAGCTCTTCCTTGATTCAACACCTGTACTTGGAGATGTCATCCTCGAGCTTGGACAAGTAGGCGTCCAACGATGGAGAGGAGATCGAGCGAAGACCTGTCTCAAAGTCCTTGCCATATTCATCAAAGTTGCAGCTGAAATCACTGTTCGAGGTGTCCTCGGCTAACTTAACCAAAAAAGCCACCATTTTGCTAGGAAAATTGAGGGAGGCACAAGACATACTGGATTTACACATTCGTTTCCTGGAGCAAGAGCTAGAGGGCTTAACAGAGGCTTCAGGAAGGTGCATGGACAAGTGAGCGGAGAGGCTATGAGGATCCAGGACCTTAGGCACAACCAGATTTAGAGACAAGTCCAAAATTCTACCATCCATGGCGTGAATGGGAGGATGGGAAGGGAGGTCGCATGCGGTGGTGACGAGGCATGGCTAAAGCAGAGCTACAGGAATGCGAATGAGGCAAAGAAGGAGGACAGGCCGCATGACATAGAGCTGTTCAAACTGAGGGATGATGCGGGGCTTCGGCAGGATCACAATTGGCACAGGAGGAAGCATAACTGAAACTAAGAATGATAGAGAGGCCAAAGGAGAATGTCGCAGATACAACTCCATTGTCCATATATGGCTGCAGGAGGAGTAAAGGTGCAAATGGAGGATTGAATGCATAGAGGACTACGTTAATGCTCACCAGGTGTAGAGAGGACGTGGTAGATGGTTCGAGGGTGGTGGATTTAATATCACCCACGCCCCAAATTTTATTAACCACGTCGCGACCATGTTCCGCCTCGTGACGAGAACGGCTGCCCGACGACGGTGCACCTAGGTGGCTATTGGCTGGATCACTTATGAGTACCCACATATGAGGTCTGAGCCTCTTTGAGCAACAATTGGGTGCATTCTGTTCAAAGTGATTCATCATCAAAATTGTGGAGCCTCCTAGAGAGAAGAGGAGCGCTATGATCCACACCTTTATTAGCCAGGAGATTCACAACTACATTGGCTGATCCGCGAATATGTTTGAAGGAGATAGCTTTTCGGAGATGTAACCATTGCTCGAGAGTTTCAAAGTGGGAAAAAATTCTCCAACTCTTGGAGAGTTTGGAGGCAGAGGAGCCAAGGAGGAGACGGTGAGCGATGTTGATGATGACTTGAGAATCTACTTCAACTTCAAGAGGGAATAAGTTACTATCATGAGCCAGAAAGAGACCTTGCATGAGGCCTTCCAATTCAGCAGAGTTGTTGGTGTCCCAACCTATGGAACCAAGATAAATCAGTAGGGGCCCTCCCTCTGATTTTCTGATGATACCCCCAAATCCTGCATCCCCTGGATTGCCTTTGGAGGTACCGTCAAAGTTAAGTTTGAAGAGGCCTTGTGGATGAGGGCTCCAAGAACATGGAGAGCTAGAAGGATAGTTTGAAGGGGGCTCATCAACTGAGAGGGAGGGTATGGATAGGTTCCAATTGGCCCAGATGAAGATTTCAGGGGCTTGAGAGGGGAAATCAGTGGCCTTCCAGTGTTGCAGAGCTAGAGTTTCCTTAATATTGTTGCATAAATTGGTCCATAGGATCTCTTGAGGAGTAGGTTGATCCCTGAAGATGCGCCCATTTCTCTCTTTCCATATAATTCAGAGGAGGAGCCCTGGGAGGATAGCTCAAAGAGAGTTGAAAATATTTCTGCTGAAAGGGGAGGTTTGCCAGTGTCGAATGACGTTGAGGATGTCCCTTTTTTGCCTGTCAGTTCTTCTACAGAGTATAGCTATATTGTCCCAAAGAGAGCTTGCTATGGGGCAAGATTACAGGAGATGATCGATGGTTTCCTTCTAGTTTTGACAGTTCATACATTGAGAGGGGCCTATGAAGCCCTTTTTTAGAATATTTTCCCATGTTAGAATACATCGTTTGCTGAGCAGCCATAAGAAGGTGGAGATTTTTGGCCATATTCGAGGATTCCAGATCTGAGCCCAGATGGCATCTTGGGGAGCTAGAACATTGGGGAGGAGCAAGTGGTGAGATTCTTTGGTGGTGAAGGTGCCTTGTGTGGAGTACCCCCATCTTAAGATTTCCTCTCCTTCCATGAAACAAAATTTTCTTTTGTGAAGCTCCTTATTGATATCCTCATAAGATTCCTGGTGTCAATTATCCTGCCATCGCTCAGCTGGAAGCCATTGTCTATATACAGAGTTGAGAGGGGTGGTCCAAAAATGTTAATTTGATTATTCTCCCTTTCAAGGAGGATGGATTTCCATCGTGGTGTTTGAAACAGAGTGGCAAGTTTGGGCAGTTTTTGCCACGAGTCCTCCCACAACCTAGCATATGAGCCTGAGTGGACTTCCCAAAAGATATGCTCCTGGATGATGGATTTATGTTGCTTGGATGCTTTCCATATTTCGGAACCTGCTTCTTCTGAGTTGAATCGAATCAGATCCTGGGGAGGTCGGTTACCTGCATATTTGGAAATCCATAACTGAGCCAAGGGATCAGTTGGGTTGGAGAACCATTTCCACCAGATTCGTGCTCCCATTACTGCATTTATATGACTAGGATCTCTAAGGCCAAGACCTCCAGAGATTTTAGGGAAGAAAACTTCTGCCCATTTTACAAGAGCCCATTTCCTGTTGTCTTTCTTGCTGCCCCAAAGAAAGTTTCTTTGCAGATTACAGATTGACTTGAGAACCCATTTGAGGGCTTCCATAACTGAAAATAAGTATAAGGGCATGGATTGGAGAAACGATTTAATCAGGACGAGACACTCTACCATGTTGAGGGTGTGATGAGTCCAGAGGGAGAACTTAGCTTCTAATTTTTCCAGAAGTTCTTCCCAGGAAGAGTGCTTGATGGCTGAGTCAATGAGGGGGGCTCCAAGGTATTTAGAGGGAAGTGAGGAGATGGAGAAGCCTAGGATCCTGGAAATATTGCGTTTGTTTATGTCCGGGGTGTTGAAGAATAAGATCTAATATTTCTCGGTGTTGATGGTGGTTCCCGCTGATCAGGAGATCATGTATTATTCTCAAAATTGAAAGTGATCGAAACAGTACCGAACCTGAGCAACTGGAAAGGTCTCGTCGTTTTGATTCTGGCGCCATGAACGATTTGAAAAACTAATGTCATATGAGGAAGATATCCCGTTCTGTTCGTTTTCCCAAACAACTAAAATTTTTATGACAAGGTTACTGGGATGCCCAATCAGCATGCAGGTATAGTCAGTAGGTTGCATATGCTGGGAATATTCCTTTTGTCATATGCAACTAGGACTGTTGGATGGAGTTGAACTTGTTTTAACTGGAACTATTGGATGGGTGACACGTGGCAAGGTTGGAGGCTGCCATGTGTCCCCAGGAAGTTGGGCAAAAATTTTGGTGGATTCGGGGGGATCGACACTGCGACCTCCGGCCTGCACGCCAAGACTTCTACCATCCCTCTTACCACATTAGTTCTTAACCTATGGTGTTTCCACGTTAATTTATGTTGTTAAAGTTTCATATTTGGGGTGTGGTCACATGAAACATCAAAAAGCCCGCAGCAACAAAACTTCAAACCGGTGCTTACATCCAACATCTACTCCGATGGTTTCGGTGGATGCGGTCACATGTTACGTTGTGACATCAAACTGCAACGAGACGGTTTTCTAAACCATAACCACCAGCGGTAATGTTGCGTTCACATGCGAGGCGGTAGCAACATATGCGACAATTGCGGGCTTAAGGTTTATCCAACCGTAACCTTTGGATTTACCTGTCACATGGTAGGTAATAAAATAGTTTGATGGTTTTTAATGCCATGGGTTTTTAGAACTGTGACTCCGAGTTCCGCTCCAATGCAGAGTTTCAAAAATAGTTAAACCATGGATTTAAAGGTGGGGGGTCGGCATGTGACCACCCCTCCCAAACCACTTGTTGTCAATTCAAACGGTCTTATCCGGTAGAGTCTGTGGAGGCGCCCTAAAATTTTGGATTTTTGCTATTTTTAGTAGAAGTTAAGTGTAGTCTCCACTTTTGGTGGAGCTTTTCTAGCTAATATTGGAAAAAATTCTTTGGGAGGTCAATTTTCGACCAATTTGGGGGAAACAAGAGTCTACTTAGACTAATTTGAGCATTCTGAAGCTAATGGTGTAGAGAAAACAACCATTAGAGGCTTGTAAATATATGTATTTGCAATTTTGAGCATAATGAAAAAGAGGGACATGCCATTGGGAGCTGGACCAGCATATCTAGCCCAGGAGGGGTGAACTGCTTCATAATGCCTGTTGTGTAAAAATTATGTGTGATGTTATTTCTCTATTATACACTGTTGTACAATGTTAATTAGGCTTATTTTCATGCTTAAAACTCACAAATTCATCTATGTTTCATGGTTAAAAAAATCATTCCTTAAGAAAACAAATGGAGACAAATTGTACATGTTTTTATTACTAAAATGACACTTAGCACAATAAACTAGTACACTCCTTTCAGATCAGGTTGGTATCGGAGCTAGAGTTTATTCTCTGGTGTTTTTGTGTGCAAATATTTTTTTAACTGTTTTCAAGGGTTTTCATGCTTACTAGGCTCAAGATTAAGAGAGGAGAAGGAAAATTAGTGGAAGCAAGAGGTTCTCAAAGTGAGCCACAACAATGGAGGGCAAGATTGCCACATTCTCCACCACCTAGCTCACCTCCAAAAGAAGAAGAAGTAGCATTAAGCATGCCTCCAGGAGAAGGAGAAATCCATGAAGAGGTGGATCCCAAAGAAGAAGAAAGAGTGTTCAGGAATGCATTCCTTGACATGACTGAAATGGTGAGAGTCCTTTATCAAGAAAGGAATGAGAGACTAGAAGGAGAAGGATCCAAACTTCACAAGGAAGTTCAGGGATCATCAGGAGGTCATAATGATGAAGATAAATCAAAGAAGAGAAATGGAGGAAATGGAGGCAGTGGAAAGTCACCATCCTCACCCTCATCTTCATCATCCTCTACTTCCTCTTCAGTACACCAGTCACACAAGTCAAAGAACACTAGTAAAATTCCTTTTCTTAAACTTGATGTTAAGTTTGAATTGCCAATGTTTAATGGTGAAGTCAATGCATAAAATCTTGATAATTGGATTAGGCAATGGGAGGTCTATTTGAGAATTCAAAACCTTCATGATGATGATACCAAAATCCAACTAGCTTCTTTGAGGATGGAAGGTGCAGCTCTTGTTTGGTGGGAATCCAAGACAAAAGAGGAGATCAAAAAAATCGCAAGATTATCCTATCATGGACTGATTTCATTACTGCAATAAAAAAATAGTTTTATCCATTATCTCACATGCTAAAAGCCATAATGAACTCACAAAATTTTAGACAATTGAAAGGAAAAAATGTACAAGACTACACCCAAGAATTAGGAGAAGAGATCTCTTATTTGGGGTAGATTTGCATAGTCAAGATACTTTTCTCAAGTACATAGGAGGTTTACATAGCTACCTAAAACATACTATTCTCATGTTTAACCCTACAAGCTTAGATGAAGTTTGTCTTCAGGCCACACATTTAGAAGCTAGAGGAAAAAACATTACTAATGAGAGTAGGAATAAACCTTTTAAGGGTAAAAACAAAGAGAATACCTCAAAAGGTAGGGGAAAAAAGAATGCAAGAAAGAGAGAGAGAAAGTGGTTTGTAAACATTTTTCATGCTAAGGCCATGAAGAGAAAAATTGTTGGAAATTACATCTTGAAAAGAGACCCAAGTATAACAATAACAAAGGGAAGCAAAAAACTACAGCTACAACTCAACATGACTTAGGCGAGGATTCAGGTGATGAAACTAAAATTACAACCATGGGTTTGAAGAACATGAAGGGGAAATAAATTGAAACAAAACTAGTACCATTACTATAAAATTTCACATAAAAGCTCCAAATGAAGAAGAGAGATTTGAATTGTTTCATGTGAGGGTCATATCCAAACATACCAAGATTGACACATTGTTTGACAGTGGGTCAAAAGAGAACTTAATCTCTGAAGACTTGGTCAAGAAACTTAACCTTGAGACCATTCCACATCCAAAACCATATCCACATTGTTATATGATCCAAATATAATAATGTAAAGTTAGGATAAAAAAATGTATTAAATTAGAATATTTAATAAATATTAGAGACACTTAGAAATAGAATATTGTTAGAAAAGATAGGACTCTAGAATAGAGTCGTATCTTAGGCTCTAAAATAGGAATAAACTTAGTAGATTGGATAGAAGATAATTTATTGTAAATGGACACTTGTTTTTTTTTCAAGTAGTCCATAACTAAATTAAGTTAGGACATATAGCTTATAAATAGGTTAGTTTCCTAATTGCAAATTAGTGGAAGTTTATGTTTGTAAACTCTTGTAATTTTTTATGTAATTTCTTTTCCATTATCAATAAAATTACGCGTCTGAGGACACTTCTATATTAATGTGGTATCAGAGCTTCACTAATACAGCCGACAAGAGAAGGAGATTCCAACTCTACAAGCCTATGGAAAACTCCAGAAGATTGTTCATCAATTGAATGGGTATGCAATTTTGTTTTAAGGAAAAGAAATTTACTGATCTGAATATCAATTTTTTTTAAGAAGTCATTTGTTTTATCCTACGTTGCTTCTATTAGCACCGTTGTTTTTATCCTCATCTTTTTGCAATCGAAGGAGTTCTTGTAGATACAAAGATACGTTAGAATGTGAACTTGCTTCATATATCCAACTTAATTTTATAGAATCATATATCAGTTTAAGATTGGAAGCGACTCAAATAACCAACGATTTCAATAAACCAATGGTTGAATTTCCTTCTAAAACCAGCATAAAGTCACTATCTTTCTGAAGCTTACATTATTTCAGTACTTTTATTGATCGAATCTATCATACTCACGGGTGTATCTAAGTATCAAAAGCAGAATTCTGCAATGTTTTCCACATTCACGAAAGGCCTGTCATATTTATCGAATGGTTTTTAAACTTTGTTAGGATTTTATATATTATGATTTCTATTAATGGCTGCAACACTCAATTTATCCCTTTCTTCAACCTCGCAAATGCCATTTTGAGGTTTTCGCTGATCAATTTGCTTCCTGATGTTAGTGGTTTCAATTTGTTTCTCAACTAATATGATTTATGTCAGTTTGACAGTGCCAGACTATATATGAAGTTTCAGCTCGAGCCATCATTCCTTCTAAAAATCAGATTGGAAGTATTCAGAAACGATAAACTGCAAATTCAAGGCACTAATCTTGTGTATGGACTTCAACACCACGTGTGGAACTTCATCTAGGTTTAAGCATATAATGAAATTGGGACTTAAAGATTTGGACTAAAATATTGCTATCTTCACTCTGGGTCATCAGTTGTTGTTTCAAGGAAACACAAATTATTGCATTACATAAAAGTTGAAATGGTCTATGACATGCCAAAAGGTTCCCCCTAAGGGCTGCAACTTTATGAAATACTTCGAAGGTCACTAATTCTAATCAAGTAATTTCCATGCCTCCTGAATCTTCTATATTGTAGAAGAAGATATTTTTTAGTGAATACTATTATTGTATTTGTTTGATAATATTGAGGTGGAAAATGTTTTCATTGTTTTTGGAGGAATATGTAGAATTTTTTTTTTAGAGAAATAAGGGTTATTATTTGTAACTCAAAGTACCTTTTACTTTGAGGGGGGTAGATTTTTTTTACGAGGAAAATTGTAAGAGAGTTTTTCAAGCTGTCAAATTTTGAAAAGATTTCATTGTAAACACTTAACTAGAAATTGACTAGAGCCAAGTGCAAAGCTCAGTAATTTTCTCCTTTTTTTGAACGACTATATGAGGGTCAAGGCCAAGCCCCGATGGATCATTTTTCTTTGCATGGCGTGTGTTGTTTTTGTGTGGCGTGTTTCGTGTGACGAGTTGCTTATTTTTTTCTTGTGCTTGATTCTTTTGGTGCACTGCTTCAACACTACAATGTCGAAGTTAATTAAACTGTTCTCTGAATCTGATAAGCTAGAAGGGGTGAAATCTTATAAGACATGGAAACATCTAATTGAAAACACTCTCATATATAATGAATTGTGTCATGAAATATGCGATGGCAACATTAAGCCTAATAAACCAACAGATGTAGCTTCACTTTCAAAATGGGAAGTAAAAAATGCCAAGGCATTAGCTCTTATAAAGGCTTCAGTTAATAATGAAATGTACATACATATTGAAAATTACTATTATTCATGGACTGCTTTACGTACATTCAAATATCTCTTTGATACACAACCTGAATCAAAGAAGGTTGATCTTCAATTAAAATTTCTTCAACAGAAGTTAACTGAAGGTGGTGATGTCCTTGAATATATTTCACGGCTTAAAAACATCAAGCAAGAAATAATAAATGCTGGTTTTCAAGCTGTCGATGAAATTTTCTTGACTACAGTTTTAATTGCTAGATTGCCATCATCTTATACACATTTTTTGGAAACTTTGCAAGTCACTAGAAACTTAGAGAAGATAAATTTTGATGAATTGAGTGACATTTTAGTCCAACATGATAAAAAATTTGGGAAGAAGAAACATATTGGGGAAGATGTCTTCTGCACTGAAGCCAACTCAAGTAACTCCTCAGATGATAGTTCAAGAAACCGAGGACAAGGAAATTTCAATCAAAGTCAAGTAGCCCAAGGTCCTGGTCACAGTCAAAGCAGAGGAAACAATTTAAACAGAGGCTACAATTTAGGAAGGAGCAAGATTCAAGGAAGAGGCAACAATCAAAGCAGAGGATATAATCAAGGTAGAGGACAAAGTCCAGGCAGAGGAAAAACTTATAATAGAGGCCAAAGCAGAGGCAGAGGATAGTATCAAGGGAGAGGACAGTCTCAAGGTAGAGGCAGAGATTTCAGTCAAATTTTTTGCAGGAGACGTAACAAAGTTGGCCATTAGTAGAAGATTGTAGAAATTATATTGAGAAAATTCCCAAGTTTCATCCAAACTCTGCACAGTTTGCAAATGATGAAGATGATCCTGATGGTTCCGAATATGTCTTCACCGACACAGAATAAACAACTTTATAGGTTTCAACCTTTCTTAGAACTAATTATGAAGATGCATGGATTATGGATACATGCACAACTCAACACATGACTTTTCGACGGGATTCATCAGGGGAATTTTGAGGTCTAAAATGGGCCTCCTAAGGAAATAATAAAATAATAGCTAAACTAATAAAATAATATTTATGAATTTTCAATTCACTTTTTGCACCACAATCCATGTAACCATAGTTAAATTCAATTCAAAAGTTGTATCAAAATAAAATTAATAAAAAAATTGTATTGATTTGAAGCTAAATAAGAATGAGCTTTTCAAGAAAAAGTCATTATCATTGAACAACTAATGCATTTGTCCTTTGTACTTAAATAACTTAAAATAAAATATAAATATAAATTTATAAATTCTTAATTATATTATATGCTATTATTTAAATTGTATAATAACATGTAATTAATATATTATATAAATATAATATAATATAATATAATAAATGTACAGGGATATGCATTGTTTCTTTCAAGAAATATGAGATGACAATAATATATTTTTATTCAAAAAGTGTGAAGTGACATTTATTATGAGTACTTTACTTTGACTTTAAAAGTACTTAGAGCACTACCATGGTTAACCATGAGCTTTTATCCACCATTGAGAATGTGACAAGTAAGTACCTTTAACTCAAGCAATGCCACATCAACCATTATGGATGATGTCATCCCCTAAAATGTGATTGGTTCTCATAAAGTGAATTTTGATTGTAAATTTTCCTTAGGAGGCCCATTTTAGACTTCAAAATTCCCCTAATGTCTTTTGGAGCTTCCAACAATGCCATCTAAATTCAATCTATCTTGTTGATAAAACAAAACATACTCCTTCATGCAAAGGTGTAGTTAAAGTTTTTTTACTAGGCATTGGAGAAAGAATGATTTCAAATGTATGGTATGTCCCAACATTTAAGAAAAAATTGTTATATTTAGTCATGATTCGACAAGCAGGACATATGGTGATTATGGAAGATGGCTTAGTTAAAATTAACTCAGCAAAAAAGAACATGAAAATAGTCATGACAGGTTATGAAGATGGAAAAATGTTAAGGATGAAAGGAACAGTTATTCCAAGAAATTATGACTTTGTAGGAGCAGCAAGTACAGAAATTTCACCGATCAGATGTGGCATGTAAGATATGGCCATCTCAACTTTGACAGTCTCCTTCAGTTACAAAAATAGGGAATGGTTAAGGGGCTTCCAACCTTCAAAAGGGAAAATGCAAAATGTGAATCTTGCAATTTTGGAAAACAACATCGAGAGACTTTTCCTACAAGTTCATGGCACGCAAAAAGGCATTTGCAGTTGGTTCACAGTGATATTTGTGGACCCTTACCGACTTTGCTCGAAGGATGCAGATATTTATTACTCTTTGTTGATGATTTTAGCAGGATGACTTGGGTATATTTTTTGAAGCAAAAGTCAGAAGCATTTGAAAAGTTCAAAACTTTTCGTCAGCTTATTGAAAATGAAGTAAAGGAGAAGACTGGCACTCTTAGAACTGACAATGGCGGAGAATTCACTTCAAATGAATTCAAAATGTATTGCATGGATAATGGCATAAAATGACATCTTACCAATGTCTACACTCCACAACAAAATGGAGTAGTAGAAATAATGAATCGTACCTTGTTAGGAATGGCGCGATCTATGTTAACTTTCAAAAAGTTACATCCTTTATATTGGGATGAAGCAGTTCATATCGTTGTCTACTTACGGAATAGATCTCCCACTGCTTCTTTAGACATAATCACACCTTATGAAGCATGGTTTGGCTTCAAACCTTGGGTTAAACATCTCAGAGTTTTTCGATCAGTGTGTTATGCCTTAGTTCTGAAGGAAAAACGAACTAAGCTTGACTCACGAAGCTTGAAGTGCATAATTATTGGGTATTCTGATGAGAAGAAAGGGTACCGACTTTTGTCAAATGGGAAATTTATTGTAAGCAGAGATGTGATTTTTGATGAAAATGAGAGTAAGAGTGTTGAAGAAGTTGAAAGTCTTCTTCAAAAGTTAGAAACAAAAAGTGATAAAAGAAACGGAAATCTACAAAGTCAACCAAATTCACAGAATTGGTATGAACTTGAGTTTCCTTCATCTGAAAATGATTCATCTAGTCCGTCTTCTTCACCAGTGCCATCTGGGTCTTCTAGCAATTCATCCAACTCTCCTAGCGGCCACAGTTCTTCTGACAATGACTCTCCACCCTCGGAACCTGCGGTTGATCGAAAAACATCAGTTTACATCAACCCTCTTTTCAATGATGGTGATTTTTCACAATCTCAAACCAGTGGACATCAATTTCCAAAATGGGCAGTTCAACTTTTGAAAGATGTAAGGCCTAATGAACAGAATAAAACATGAACAAGGGGATCACAAAGAAATGAAGGAATTTTTTCCTTGATAGCAAATGATTTTACTAAACCTTCTACTTATCGAGAGGCAGTAAAACATAAATAATGACAACAGGCTATGGTTAATGAATATTAGGCAGTTCTTGACAACAACACTTGGAAACTTTTTGATTGTCCCCAGAATATTAAACCCATCGGATGCAAATGGGTTTACCGAATTAAGTACAAGCAAAATTGTGATATCGACAAGTATAAAGAAAGACTTGTTGCTAAGGGTTTTGCACAGTAGGAAGGGATAGATTATGAGGAAGCATTTGCTCCTACAGCAAAATGGAACACCATCTGACTCACACTTGCATTAGCAGCTCAACAAGGATGGAAAGTTCATCAGATGGATGTAAAAAGTGCTTTCCTCAACGGTGATTTACAGGAAGAAGTGTACATGACACAACCACTAGGTTTTGAAATTGAAGGACGGGAACATAAAGTCTGCAAACTGATAAAGGCTTTATATGGGTTAAAACAAGCTCTCCGAGCTTGGTATGCCAAATTGGATGAATACCTTCAGAAATTTTGTTTTCAACGAAGTGAATCTGATGATACCTTGTATGTACGCCAACAAGGTAAAAATATGGTGATTCTGGTTATGTATGTAGATGATTTGATTATCACTGGAAATAATGATGATCACATTACATAAGTGAAAAAGGAGTTATATGCAGGTTTTAAGATGATAGATTTGGGACTACTTCACTACTATCTTGGAGTTGAAGTATTCCAACGTCCACATCATATCTTCATTTCTCAGAGTAAGTATGCAGCATAAATTCTTCAGCGGTTTGGAATGTAGGATTGCAAGCCTGTTCTTACCCCTATGGAACAATACTTGAAACTTTCAAAATTTTAAGGGGGGGAAATGGTGGATAGCACTACTTATCAATAGTTGATTGGTAGCCTGATTTATCTGACAACTAGTTGACCAGATCTTCTTATGCCATCAGTATTCTTTCCCACTTTACGCAGGAACCACGAGACAACCACTGGAATGCAGCCAAAATATTTCTTCGTTATATCCAAGGAACAAAATATTTTGGTCTTCTTTAAAAAAAGACTAAAACCATTGTACTTGGTGGATTTTCAAATGCCAATTTTGCTGGCAGTATTGATGATAGGGCATCAACCTCAGGTTATTTAATGAACATGGGGTCAGCTGCAGTATCCTAGAGTTGCAAGAAGAAAGCTACAGTGGCCACTTCTTCAGTAGAAGCAGAATACATATCAGCATGGGAAACAACATGTGAGATTGTTTGGTTGCGTAGAGTTTTACAGGACTTGGGTATTCCTCCAGTAGAAGCTACTTCGTTATTCATCGACAACCATTCAGCAATAAAGCTTGCCAAGAATCTATTTTTTCATTCAAAGACACAGCATGTGGACACCAAGTATCATCATATTAGATCACTCATTGCAAAGGATGTCATCAAGCCGATCTATTGTCCTTCAGAAGATCAGACCTCCAATATCTTCACCAAACCTCTTGGCAGAATAAAATTTACTAAGTTCAGGGATGAACTTGGTATATGTTGTAAAGTATCTTTAGATCATAGGGGGGAATGTTAGATGATCCAAATATAATAATGTAAAGTTAGGATAAAAATATTTATTAAATTAGAATATTTAATAAATATTAGAGACACTTAGAAATAGAATATTGTTAGAAAAGATAGGACTCTAGTATAGAGTCGTATCTTAGGCTCTAAAATAGGAATAAAGTTAGTAGATTGGATAGAATATCATTTATTGTAAATGGACACTTGTTGTTTTTTCAAGTGGTACATAACTAAATTAAGTTAGGACATATAACTTATAAATAGGTTAGTTTCCTAATTGCAAATTAGTGGAAGTTTACTTTTGTAAACTCTTGCAATTTTTTATGTAATTTCTTTTCCATTATCAATAAAATTACGTGTCTGAGGACACTTCTGTATTATGGATTTTTAAGGATGCAAATTTATAGGTTTCAAAGAAGTGCATATTGCACTTTGCAATACCTGCACATTTTTTTGACACAATTGAATTAGATGTAGTTCCCCTTGATATTACAGGTGTTTTGTAGTTCCCCTTGATATTACAGGTGTTGCAATACCTGCACATTTTTTTGACACAGTTGAATTAGATGTAGTTCCCCTTGATATGACAGGAAAGCGATCTTCCATCACCATGAGAAAAAATAACATTTATTCAAAGATGGCAAGGAGTTCATTGTTAGAGCACATCACAAGAAGAAAAATATTGCAATGGTAAATGCTGGATAGGTAAAGAGGCTGGTGAATTCAAGTAAGAATTTTTTTCTTCTAGTGATTAAGCCTAAAGCTGATGTTAATAATGAGTCATTTGAAGATTGTGATCCTAAGTTGTAATCATATTGATATGATGTAGCTGTTTCACATCATGAGATGTTTCAGGAGCCAACAGAATTGCCTCCAAAAAGGGAGATTCAACATGATATTTAGCTACAAAATTATTGTCCTCCTCCAAACATCGACATGTATCGCATGTCGATATTGGAGAATGCTGAGATAAAGAGGAAAATCAAGGAATTTTTGGACAAGGGACTCATAAGGCCAAGCACTTCACCATGTGGTTCACCCATAGTCTTGATTTCAAAGAAAGATGGGACTTGGCGCATGTGTGTTGACTTCAGAGCTTTGAACAAGATAACGGTAAAGAATCGATACCCACTCCCAAGGATAGATGATTTTCTAGATCAGCTGAAATAAGCAAAATTTTTCACTAAGTTAGATTTACAAAGTGGATATCATCAAGTAAGAATTCCAGAAAGTGACATATGGAAGACTGCAGTCAAAACCAAACAAGGACTCTTTGAGTGGTTGGTTATGTCGTTTGGTTTGTGTAATGCATCGACGACTTTCATGCGTGTTATGGATAATGTTTTGCGTCCATTTCTTGATGACTTTGTGATTTTGTATTTATATGATATACTCATTTTCAGAAAAACAAGAGAAGAACATGTCTTGCATGTGAAAAAGGTGCTTGATGTTTTGAGGAAAGATAAATTATTTCTTAAGATGTCAAAGTGTGAATTTGGAAAGACTTCTCTGGTTTATTTGGGACACATTGTAGGAGGAGGAAAGTTGAGAAATTATCCTTCTAAAGTGGAAGCCATTTTGAATTGTCCCAGTCCCAAAATAGTAACTTAGGTAAGAAGTTTCTTAGGTGCAGCTCAATATTTGAGAAAGTTTATTGCTAACTTTTTTGCCATATCAGCTCCTATGCATGTAGTGACAAGTGTGAAGAAAGGCTTCCAATGGGGAGGCAAACAGTAGCAAGATTTTGAAGCTTTAAAAGGTAATATCAAGTCATCTCCACCCTTGCATTACTGAATTTGAGACAACCATTCAAGATACAAAATGATGCTAGTGATTATTCCATGGGCGCAGTACTTTTGTAGCATGGTAAGCCTATCTCTTTTCATTCTGAAACATTCAATGCTTTTGTAAATAATTATCCTACATATGAAAAAGAGCTGTATGAGTTGGTACAAATCGTCAAGAAGTGGAAACACTACTTTATGGGTAAAGAGACGATTATACATACCGATCACCAACCATTACAGTACTTGCAGTCGCAAAAAAAATTGCAGCAATCACGACATTTCAGGTGGATGGGATTTCTTCAACAGTTTCACTTGGTTATAAGCTAAAAGAAAGGTATTTTCAATAAAGTTTCTGATATGCTTTCAAGGCCAATTATAAGTGCTTCTACTTTACTTAAAAATGATTCTATTGTACATGAGAGTTACATAGAACAATATGCATCTGATGCTAATTTTCAAGATGTGTATGCTAGTTTGAGTGAAGGGAATCAAGTTGAGGAAAATGATTATCATATGCATAACAATTTGTTGTTTAATTTGGGAAAGATGTGTATACCACAAGGAGGGAGACTTAGTTTCATGAGAGAGGCTCATTCGTATCTTACTGCTGGACACTTTGGGGTAAGAAAAACAGTGGCAGATCTACAGAGGTATTGATATTGGCCTCACATGATAGATAGTGTGTCACGTTTTATAAG
The DNA here is from genome assembly GCA_034641835.2 of Pinus albicaulis. Taxonomy (NCBI): domain Eukaryota; kingdom Viridiplantae; phylum Streptophyta; class Pinopsida; order Pinales; family Pinaceae; genus Pinus; species Pinus albicaulis. Next base: position 1,681,277,021 of record CM076584.1, read on the forward strand.
AGGTTGTTCTATGTGTGCAACAAGTAAGCCTAGAAATAGGAAGCTTGGGTTGTACATGCCACTACTGGTACCATCAACGCCATGGGAGAGTGCCTCCATGGGATTTGTTGGAGGTCTACCTATGTTAATAAAACAACATGATTATCTTTATGTAGTTGTGGATAGATTCAGTAAAATGTGTATACTTATGCCACGTAAGAAAACCATTACTGCTGAACAAAATGTTGAATTTTATTTTCAACATGTATGGGTTCATTATGGTTTTCCAACTTCTATTGTTGGTCACAGAGATTCCAGGTTCGTTGGCAATTTTTGGTCCAATATTTGGAAGATGATGGACACAAAGTTGAAAAAGAGTATTGTTTTTCATCCACAAAATGATGGCCAAACCGAGGTGGTGAATAGAATCGTTGTGCATATATTTAGAGGATATTTCAGAAAACATCCCAAGTTGTGGGATGAGAAACTACATTACATTCATCACGCTTACAACCGGTCAAAGCACTCTTTTACAAATACTTCACCTTTTGAAGCCTTCTTTGGGTATTTTCCGAAATCGCCATTAGACTTCATCTTTGAGAAGGATGTTGAAATTGATGGGCATAGTGATATTGACAAGGCTCGAAAGTTCACTGAGAAAATTCAGATTATTCATCAACAAGTTCAATAACAACTTGAGAAGATTCAAATTAAATACAAGGAGAGGCATGACAAAGATAGAGTTGATCACAAATTTCAAGAAGGAGATGTGGTATGGTTGCACATAAGCAAAGAAATGATCCAAGGAGAAGGTAAAAATCTCAAGTCGATTCGCTATGGTCCATTCAAGATCATCAAACAATACAAGAAAAAAGGACATTAGTGAGGGTCATGCTTGTGACGGACCTTTAAGGTCCGTCACCAATGTCACATATGGTGACGGTCCTTAAAAAAGCATCGTTGTAAGTGTATATAGTGATGGTCCTTTAAGGTCCGTCACCAAAGCCATTTTCAATGACACTTTTGGTGAGGGTCATTAAAGGCCCATCACTAATTCTCTCTTTGGTGATGCTTATAGTGACGAACTTTCAATGAACCTCACCGATGTTATTTTTGTTACTTTTGGTGACGATCAAAAAATGTTCGTCACCATTGATCATTCCAATGAGTTTTTGATGACGTTATGTGCTTGTTAATATATTTTTTGTCAAAAGAGAACAATTTAATACCATTATTGTGGAGTATTTTTTATAATATGTCCAAGGCCATAGTGGTTAGAGTCAGTCAATTTTTTATGAAGTAATTAGTGTGTATCATTTCCCTCAAGTAATGACTAGTCGAATAGAGATTTCCTATGAATCAATTCATGATTCATATCTATTTAGTTTAATATATTAAAAATTCCCTTTAGATAAAGTCCCACTAGTGTGTGTAGGAAATATATTATTTAATACATAATCAAGCTCTATCAATTCTATTAATGAGAAAGACCTAACACTCCTGAACAATCCAGGCACACCTTAATTTAATGCTTTGGCACATACTAACATTTCTTAGCACCATACATGTCTTGGAACATCTTTGTACCTAGAACATCTTGTCATGACACTGACACCCAAGCACATGGTGGCATGCGCTAGCACAACATAAAACTCTCCTAACATGTGTTGGCATGCATGTACTCCCTAACATTCCCTAGAACACCTTGGTTGAATGCATTGACATACATTATCACTTGGCACACAATGCCGCTTGGCATATATTGGGACCTATTATTAGTGTGGTTGAAAAAGATAAATTTCCGACTTATAACCCTCTTATTGGTTCTTCTTTTTGTTTCCTTGAAACTTCTTGACACATATTGACACATTGGGGCACCCTACACATCCTTAGCACCTGGCATGTATTGGCATATCTTGGCACTATTGGGCACATATAATTAGCACACCCTAGAACTCCCAAGCACACTTTGAGACTTCTTGACATGCCTTGATATTCCCTATCATTCCTTACCAATCCTTATCATACCTTGTCACTCCCTCCTTGGCATGAAAACTAGCACTCATTAGCACTAGTCCCCAACACATGTTCCTCATATTCATTAACTTCCATGAATTTTGACCTAGTTCTCCCTTAATGTTTTGTCCTAGTACTCCTTAACACTCCTCAACATGCATTATCACTCTCTAGCACACCTTAGCACTCTTCAACATGCCCTTCCACTTCATAGCATGCATAACACTCTGTGACACATATAGGCACTTGGCACATGTTGGTGCTTGGAAAGTCTTAGCATGTATGGAATAAATTGACATACCTTGGTATAATTTGGCATGGTTTAATATTAAATTTATTTGAGATCAATTGTTGGAAAGTAGATGAGAAGCAACAAGGGAAGACTTGGCACTTAGAATTCACTAAGACTTTGCACTTGGCACCTACTGTTGGTGTGCCTAGCATTCCCCTCTGGGAAAAGGTAAATTGATGACTTATTAACCCTATTATGTGTTCATTTCCTTGTAGTTTAACTCAGTTCTCCCTTTTTTTTCTTGACATTCCCTAGCACGCACTGACACACCCTTTCACATCTTGGCATGCCTTATCACTTGGCACATCTTAGCATGTTTGACATGCCTTCACACTATCTAACACATCTTAGCATTCCCTAGCATGCCTTGTAACTCATTTCCTCAAAGCTATCCTTTACATTTTTTCACGACTTGGGAAACCAATCAATTCCTTGGATATTGTGGTTCATGTGACAATATTGGCTTGCTTCAACTGCAATAACTTGACCAATTCCACCTACTACAAGTAGATTGTGCCTTGTTCACCTAAGAACTACCTATAACTCATCTTATGCCACTCATGTCCAAGCTCAACTTGTCCCACTTGACTAGTTACCAAGACAAGGATCACATGATCTAGCCATGGCCATAAAAAAAACTAAGCAACATAGCTTACATAAGAAATATTTCACATGTATGTTCAGTTCATATAAACAGTAGAACATTAACTGAGAGTTTGCAAGAACCACAAGATTCACAAGGCACACAAGATATAAGCTGACACAAGTCGAGTGCCCCAAAACTTATACAAAACAATGTACAATATGAAATTATCTAGAATAGTTTAAAACATGAGCATGTAGCCAAAGTGTGCCACATCTCATATAAAAAAATAGATAAATGAAAAACAATATTGTGCCTAGCACAAAGTGATCTCCCTTTATCTAAAATTGTTATGTCGAGCCCCGTATAACAATTGTAGGCTTGCCTCCTGTAAATCCTATTCTGAACTTCTCCTAACACACTTCATCCTTGGCACACTTTAATTCACTGACACTCCCTGGGACACACTCTTATTCATTCATTTCCATGAATTTTGACCTATTTATCCCTTGATATGCCCCAACACTCCCTAACACTCTTCATCATGCATTAACATTGTCCGACATGTGTTAGCATGAATTTTCATTCCTAATGTGCATACCCTGAACCTCCCTAGCTATCATAACATCACAACTACCCTTACTTAATTTTAAACTTGGGAACCTAACCAAGCCCTAGCTTGACTACAAGAGGTTGACCAAGTTACGGTTACTACAACTAGACTATGTTGTTGAATTTTGTAGCTTGGGAGGTACTCCACAAGCCTAGTGAGATGGGTTTTTATCAGTTTGGTCACAAAAGGATTTGTGGGAAAAGAAACCAAGAAAAGGGATTTTGGACCCAAGATGGGGTTTAAAATCTAAAAGAAAATTAAAAAGGAAAATTAATATTTCCTAAGGTCTAAGTGGATAAAATCTGTAAGTTCTAGAGGGTTTTTAAGAGGTCTAGGAAAAACTATTTAAGGAGGCCTTAAGATGAAGGAAATAACATCAAGTGATAAGGAGCTCATTTGATCAAGGGGGCGAATAGAGTTGTAGTCCTAAAGTAGGTCGAGTAAGAGGCTTGAGTAATGGTTGCTAAAGGGAGGCCATTATCATCCTCTAGGAGCAAGATCATCATGTGAGGGTTCACAAGAATGTTGCATACCTTAATGGTCGGTTCGAGCTAGGAATTAGGATGGCATATTGTTGGTTCTCTTATGGCAGATTGGGCTTAAGAGAGGTTTCTCATGAGAATCTAGGCATGTGATTTCAATGGTGCCTTTGTGTGAAGGATGCATCAAATTCTGAAATGTTTAAATTTGCAACAAGAAACATTGAAATTGGAAAAACAAAAAGGAAAAAAAAAAATGCACCCACACTGGTGAGGAATTTTGATGCACAAGGAGTGAGGAATGTGGGGCATCTAATTTATTTTTCCCTTAAATAAATTGGACAATAAATTGTAATTTCATCTCATAACAACTTGTGTTAGTTAACTAAGTCATGATGACTAAGTTAGCTCAAGAAATTCAAGTTGAGGGTCTAAGATGAGGCATGTAGAGGTATTAATCTAATAATTTTGGAGTCTAGTTGGAGTTGATTCATTAATGGGGTGCATGTGTGAATTATTTAACTCAATTAAATGAGTTAAAATCAATTTAAATAGTTCTAACTAAGTGATGAGCTAGTGAGAGGTTAGTGAGTGAATTAAATTAGATTTAAGTCACAATGAGTGATCAATCAGATAACTGATGATTCACTATTAATAGTTGCATGCATGTCAGTTCCGAGGAAGACCCAGTTGAGACAGAGGTTAAAGGAACATAACTATCAGTTCTATTTATACAAAATTTCCAATGTGCAATTATAAAGTCATGGGGATGCCATGATGGATTGCACAATCAAGGAAGACTAATTTTTCTAATTAATAGGAAGCTAATTCCCTAGGAATTGCATGAGTAAGGCAGGCTGAAGGAAGGTTGAGAATTGGCTAAGTACTAGACCGATTTTGCCTAGATCAGTGGGAGATAATTGGCATAGTGCTGGAGAATCTAATAAGAGATTAAGCATTGTATTGTTTCATGATTCCTTGACTTAATATAAAATAGAGATAGAGTGTTTTTGAGCAGTTTTTTTCCCCAAATACATCTTGTGTTGTGCGATTGATAATTTATTTCTCTTACTTATATTGGATTGTGTGATTGTGTTTTGTTTCTGAAAATTGTAGGAAGGATTCAATATCTTGTTTTAGTACATTACAAGATCAGATTGAATCTCGTTGGTTATATTTTCTACATGATATCAGAGCGAGAATTTTTTGGGCGGAGAGTTTGCTCAGAATATCTGAAATTTTGGTGTAAAAGTTTAAAAAAAATAGCATTTTTGGATTCCTTGCGAAAAAATACCCAAATGGAAAATCAATTCGGAGCTCGGATGAGGGAGATATCGTCGATTTAAAATCAACTCTTTTTTAGAAAATTTTGTAATGGCGGGACAATTACAATGTGCACAAGTCAAGAACCTATATGCACTTGAGGTACCAGATGCATGCAAAGATTTGAGGAGCAAAGCAGAGGTTAGAGACTTGGCTGTTGAGAGGGAGTACAATTACCTCTCAACATGTAGCCTTAGAAGCAGTCTCAGAAGGTTGTGGAGCAGCCACAATTGGAGAAGCAGAGAGGAGACCGAGTGGAAGCATCCACTCAAGCAAATACCTCCATGAGGGGGGAATTTCAAGATATATGGGAAGATGGAGCACATGCAACCATACCTCTAGGTGAAAGGTGGGGTGATGTGTAGACATAATCCCAAGATAAGAAATTTTGGCAGGGTCCATTGAGATGGTGTGTCTCATGGATCGAACCTAGCTATGAGGAGCCCACAATACAACAGTAACATGAAGGATCAGTTAGATTGATGCAGTGAGATGTCAGGAAGACATAAATACTAGTGACAATGTCAGATACTAGAGCGTAGATCAGAGTTGGCAACAATGCAAAGGGCACATATGCAAATGTCAGTAGCATCACAGAGAATCTAGTAGATAGGTGAAGTAGCTAGCAGTAGTCAGAAGACTCTGATGACAAATTAATTATATTGATTCAGTTGTTTGGAGGCTATTCAGTTTCAGGATTTGCAGGTGCAAACAACACTAGAGAAGTGTTGCATGACTAATTCCAAAGGTACTTGTGTTGGTGTGTTTGGCGCACGAATGTACCAAATCGCACTTGCTTAAGAGGGGTGGTTTTTCCCTCTTAAGTTATTGGTCACAAGAAAAAAATAAATGGAGTCAAGCAAGTTAGTGGAACATGCTTGAACATAAACATACTAGATAGAGAAATAACATGCATATTCAAATATAAAAACTAAAGTAAAACTAAAAAAAATAACACAAAAGCTCTAAATAGACTCAAACAACTTCAATAATCCAAACGGTGGCACTTACGTCCCCTATTATTGAGTGCTGGTAGGAAATGAGGATGAAACTTTAACCCACTTGCCAAGGGGCCCTTGGAACTATGGAGCTCCAAGTCCCAATTCAAGGATGTCTTTACTTCCGAGCTGCCTTGGTGCAAAGTATCCCTCTATCTACTATGGTGGACTGGAGTTTTTGGATGGCCAACAACTGAGTCCCCTCTATCTCTGCTCCAGATCACATACTGCTAGTATTTCTTGGGGAAATTTTGGCCAGCATAACAATGTTCTCTCATATTGTTCATCTCTTGGTGGCCTTTTATAGGAGAACTCAAATCCTCCTTCCATCTATTGGTACATTGTGGATGGTGGCCCAAGAGAGGAGGGTGATTCCATTATGTGCCAAATTTATTCCATTGTGTGCTCCTTTGATGTCCTAAGGAGGCTTCGGCGACTGTCCTTAGGTGGCCTCAAGTGTGGGATCAATATCCTGGAGTGTGCCTTGTGGTCTCGAAAAGTGACTCCCGCCACTCTCAGGACTGCATGGATTTTTGAGGAAAAGCCACACAAAGGCGCGCTTATCAAAGAATTCTGCGTGCAAAGGCGCATTTGACTGGTTCTTTATGTGCACAATTTGATTTTTCCTTTCAGACCTTAGAGATTTTTAAATACTTCAGATTCTCTAATGTCTCTTAGCCCTGTAAATCCTTCTGCCTAACATTAAATAATGTCATATTTACTTGTCCGATTTTCCAGTGATAACAGTTACCTCCTAATGTGTGAGGTCTAGGAAGAACTGTATAGCCGAAATACATTATAGTTTCTTTTCTGTGTACTATGTGGAGAGGGAGAGAGACATGCGTGTAGCTTGGAGTTGGAGACACCCTTCACCGGGTTGAAGAGCGACCATGTCCTATGGGATCCCTGCAAGAAATGGTATAATACATTATATACAAATTTTATACGAGGCGGGCATGTCCCATGCTCGTGACGCTTTGGCTAGTTAAACAAACCTATTTGAGAGATAGATGTTATGTAGTATGGTAGTTATATGTTGGTTGATGACGACGACTGCTAACGCCCTTAGGGGCATTTTTTCTTTGACAATAGGTGGAATGTGGTACCCATATGTGTAAAATTGGTATGGCATATAAATTCACATTGTACGCATAGGCACTATCTGGGACCTTACCGTATAAGAATTGTTGAAAGAGATGCTTATAGAGGCATGGGCCTTTGAAATTTTTTATCAAAGCGAAATGGTTGTAAGATACGATACCATCTTGACATGAAATCTTGTGTTGTAGTCGAATTTCAGGAGGACCGATGACATCTGTGGGAAATGATGTCTCCCATAGTGGAGGGCCAAGGATTCCCTAATTGTGGAGAGGGGTGATCCAAGGTACCGCTTCCTTTTTGGAAAAGAGGTATTGATGTAGAAAAAAAGGAAGCCTCAAATGAACAAGGGGGTAACTGATACAGACGATCAGAATTATAGATGTGATGGGTTTAACATAGGCATGATGGCGAGGGGTGACTGAAAACTAATGATGGGGATTCAGTGGCCCAAGGTCGGAGTATAAAAAGCAGCTTGGCGACAGTCATATTATTTCTGATGGGGAATCCCTGGAGAGGGTGTGATACTCTGACCAAGGGTGACGAGGGACTGCTGCCATGGGAGAAAAAATGAATGGGTGGGTGGGGGACATAGTGCACTGTTTGCAGTCTTTGTACACTTACCAAAATAATAAAATAATGGGTTTTGGTTTGTACAAAACAAAGAGACGGGAGCCCCAAAACATGAAAGTGTTCGCTCACTGATGATGTGAGGAAGGTGTTTTGTTGAGGGTGGGGGCCCCATTGGTTGGTCTCATGTGTGAGGTTGATGAAGCGGATGAAAAAAAATGTCGCAGATGGGTTATGATGATGGAGGTATGGTAGGCCAAATGCAAGGCGCAGTAGTGCGCTTTCAATCTGCTTGCACAACCTGGTCATCCGGGAAAGGGGATTTATTTTGATATGTTAAAGCTTGACCTGATGCATGGAAGTTGAATGTGCATGAGGTGCTTCCCAGACTATAGTTGCATGGCCATGGCGTCACTATTTTTTTGATATATGGTTTAGTTTAGGTGAGGAGCGCCATGGAGGGGAGGCTCTACCGATCAACGAGGATGTTTATCATGTGCAAGGTGAGGTGATGATAAATATGGTCGGGTGTTTGGACCCTATGGTTAATTTTTGATGGAGAAATGATGTTAGGATATGTAGAGTTTTTCTGGGACTCTATCATGTTGGGGGTAGAATGATACCTGCTCTGGAAATTTCAGTGGATGGAGTTGTGGAATATGGTTTGCACACTACCTACAAAAAAAATACCACAAGTGAAAGCATCTTATTTATTCAAATATTATTTGAAAGACGTGCTTTAAAAAGAATATGAGAGAGGTCATACCTGTCGCGCACTTAAAATTCATTTTTTTGGAGGTGCACATGTGTGGAATTTCCCTTTGGGCGTTATGAAATGTTGATAGCAGTGTTACAGATTACTACAACCTAGGTGACCTTGGGCCAAAGACTCGATCAAACCATCTACACTAATCGACGCGCGTGGTAACTCAAGAGGATGAGGCAACCAGGTTCCCCTATCCCTGGTAGGTGTATGGTGGCTTGGGGGGAATCTCCGCGATGGGAGCTTGCGTGAGCACAAGGTTGGATCCCCTATTAGGATAGTCAATTTCCTGTCGGTGGAAATTGTGCTTGGTGCAGAGGTGCCTAGATGTTTCCATTAGCGGGCATGCCTCTGGTTTGTGGTTATGGCCAGTGCAAATGGTGCATGGTACCACTGTTCCAACTGAGTAGATTGTGTGAGAATCAACACTACTCTTCATCCCAGATGTGGATTCTTGGAAAGGATCTATTGTAGAAGATGAGGTCTTTTGCTCCCATTTCTGGGTATTTGGCTTGGCTATGTCTAACTCTTTTCGGGGGTGTAGACTTAATGCGTCTCTTGCCGCTCTAAGCTACGGGAGATGCTCACATTTAATTGTATGATGAAAGTTTGAAAAAATATAGCAATAAGTGTGTGCTATTTTCTCTTGGTTAGAGAGAAGTCTTTGTGGGAGAGAAGAGGCTGTGAAAAAACTGTTTGCGAGGTGCTTTAGTTCTTTGCACTGATTGACTCGGTGGCCTATCAGGTCGCATAGTATGCATGTTATCCTAGGTTGAACCTGGGTCATGCTTGGTTGGTGCACCATTCCAGTCTGCGCATTATGTCATTGTGGGTGCGGGGTTGATGGCCTGGGGATGATATACTTTCTATATCGTTTGAGGATATCGTATTGTTTCTTCTCTAATGTATGTATCATATCAATTAGAGGATGAACTTTCGGAATAGAAGTACATCGTTGTTCATGGTGATTTCCCTGACATAATAGGAAAAATAGCCTAGATATGGGGTGCCCATCGTGCTCAGTTGGTGGTGTGACTAGGTACCAGTAGTGTAGCGCTTCTAAGTCAGGGAAAGTGGTGACTGCATGATTGGGCATTTTACATAATGCACATGTTGGTATTCTCTGCAGATAGCGGTTGGGGGTAGCTAAAATTCCCTGATTGGTCACTTTTCAGCTGCCAGAAAGAGAATTGATCTACTCATCACATCTTCTTGGGTTATCAAGCTGTTCATAGATTCCGAGTTTGAGCCATCTTCTTGGGAGAGGCGGACTATGGTTGATCGCATACATGCTAGCGCTGCAAGAATTCTAGGTATGTAGTGACAACGACGCACCGGTTGATTTCCACTGCATATCTGACATGAATACTGGGTGTCCATGTTAGTTCGATATACTACATGAACTGGATAGCATCGCTGGAACATTTCCAAAGCTGGAAATCGATGATGAAATGATCGTGCTCATCACAGAGTACACAACACTTGATGGGAGGATGGGGAATGGTTGGGATTCTTTCTGGTGAATGTCGTTCCCCCTGAAGGTAAAGGATTGTGCGAGGTTCATCACTAGATGACTGGGTGAAGGGATCCTCTTGGTAGGATCACTCGATGGTGTGTAAGGCATCCCTATATCATGGGATCTCTGGGAATTGATGGGTATAGTGTCCATAATTGTTGCAGATAGTGCATGCATAATTGGTACGCAATTCTTTGCCTTGATTTTTGGTGGCAGGTTCCTTTTTACGGGAACGCGGTGTCGCGATATCTGACTTAGAGCTAAGGACCAGTTTTAATTCATCCAAATCTAGGCAGATGTGGGTAGGGTGGCCTACTACGTCACATATGGCGTAGCGTGGTGATTCCCGTTGCGTGGTGGGAGTCTCCACCTTCTTTCTTCTCGCTTCGTTTTTCTCAGTCGTAATCATCGGTTCTGCAATGGGACTTTCCTTTGCAGGGATGTTTTGAACAGTTTCCTGAATGGGTGGGTCCTCCTCGGGACTGAGGGGCACTAACCTTGTAGAGATGATGTGTGTGTCTCCCGTCCCAGTAGGGGGAATGAGGTACCAAACTGGTATTGCAAAAGATATGTTTGGTAACACCATGGTGGCCAAGATCTGCTGGGATATAAAACTAGTTGTGGGGAAGAGGAAAGGAATTTTGGAGTTGGCGTAGGCTAGAGAGATTCTCATGGCCAAGGACTCGGTGTCACTAATTCGCGTCTCTGTGTCTTGACTAGCTTCGGTACTTGATGTGGACATCATGCACACTAGAGCCCCTGTGACATCAGGTGATGAATTAGGTATAACAGGGGGATCTCCTAGGAATGACCCTAGGATGGCCAACAGTTTGAACTGGCTGGGTCCATATTCTTGGTACCATGTAAGCATGTCCACAAATGTGTCTACATAGGGTAGAATGACATCGGTATTTTTTAGGGGCCACTTTTCGGTATGCGTCAATTGGTCGACAGTAACAATGCAGTCCTCATGGGGCAACATCATAGTTCGAAAGATGGAGGAGGCGATGGCTGCCATGGCGTACATATAACTCCAGCCAAGGAGTATATTGTAGTCCAATTGGGTGTCCAAGACTTCAATGTCTATAAGGACCGTCTTTCTGGCTAAGCAAACCAGGATATTTTGGTAGAGATCGATGGGGGCTGAAGGGCGACCATCGTATGCTCTAAGCGTGATGTCTGATGGCTTTGGTTCGGGAGACCCTAACTTCTGCCAAACGTTCTTTGACATGATGCATGTGGATGCACCTTCGTCAAGTATACATTGGCGAATGGTAATGTTTTGGACCAATACTGGTATCTGAAAGGCGATCATTGAAGGAAGCCTAGGGGTAGATTTATCTAAATCAAAATCCATTAGGCGCAAATCGGCAGGGTTGATGGCGCCTAATGCAGAAAGTAAGGCTTTCCGCTACTTTGGGCATGACTGTAACACCTCCAAAGCTGACATAGCGGTGGGAGATTGAGCTAGATCATCCACAATGCTATATTTATGGGCTGCTTTGGAATAGTTTCATGCCCGCCTAGTTGGTCCTTTCATCTCATTGCAACTTGGGTCAGTTAACTAAGTCATGATGACTGAGTTTGCTCAAGAAATTTGAGTTGAGGTGATTGAGGTGGATATTGGTGGCCACCCGCCTATTCCACTTGGGCCCTCGCCATTGTCTCTTTCATTTTTTCAGTTTCCTTAATTATAGCACAATTTAATATTTTTGTTAGTTTTTTGGGTCCTGAACTTTCGAAGCAATTTTGAGGCCTCAAACAACATTTTTTGGGCATGAAAGGTTTGTTGATTTCATAGAAATCATGCTAGCAGTTGTAGTCCTGAGAGAGATATTTATAACGAGGTATCCCGTGCATCAAACAGAGATCATATGACCAAGTTATAACCTCGGGAACTTGGCTTCCCAACTACCCCCAACGAGGCCCATAAACTCTTGGTGTTACATCTCCTTAGGTTAGGGTTTTCTCTTATTTTTCAATAATAAAAAATGCCTTTGAGCCTTATTGTAACACAGTTCAGAGGCATGTAGTTGTCACATATTTTCTCAGAGATAAGCTACATCACTCGAGCTAGCCTTGTTTTCCATTCTGTCTGTAAGCATTTTTCAATATTTGATATTAATGAATTGAAGTGTTATTCCTAGTGCATCTCTGTGTTTATGTTTATTTCTATATTTTATTGCATTCTTTCATATGTCCAAATCATGAGGGTCTAAGATGAGGTATGTAGAGGGATTCCAACATTTTGGGGGTCGAGTTGCAGTTGATGCATTAGTGGGATGTAGGTGTGAATTAGTTAACTCAATTAATTGAGTTAAAAGAAGTTTAACTAGTTCTAACTGAGTGATGAGCTAGTGAGAGGTCCACTCAATTAAATTATATTTATTTCAAAATGAGTGATCAATCAGATACATGATAATTCACTATTAATAGTTTCATGCATGTCAATTTCGAGGAAGGCCCAATTGAGGCAGTGGTTAAAGGGAACATAACTATAAGTTGTATTTATACAAAATTTCCCATGTGAAATTATAAAGTGATTGGTATGCCATGATGGATTGCGAAATCAAGGAAGGATGATTTTCCTAATTAATAGGGAGCTAATTCCCTAGGAATTGTGTGAGCAAGGAAGGCTGAAGGAAGGTTGAGAATTGGCTAAGTACTAGACCGATTTTTCCTAGATCAGTAGGAGACAATTGGCAGAGTGCTGGAGAATCTCATGAGAGATTAAGCATTGTATTGTTTCATGATTCCTTGACTTAATACACAATATAGATAGAGTGGTTTTGAGTAGTTGCTTTCCCCAGATACATCTTGTGCTGTGTGATTGATAATTTCTTTCTCTTACTTATATGTGATTGTTCGATCATGTTTTGTTTCTGCAAATTGTAGGAACGATTCAGTATCTTGTTTTAGTACATTACAAGATCAGATTGAATCCTGTTGGTTAGATTTTCTATATGAAATAGAAGAGAGGGTTGATATGATCTTGTCTTTTGGTAGTTAGTAGGCTGCAAGTTCTATGATAAAGACCAACATAAATAGAGGAGGGCTTGCACTTTAATTTAGAGATAGAACAGAAGTAGACGCAAGCATAATATTGACTGAGGTAACCCTAGTTTTAGGGTCGACATTGAGATATGAATTTAATATAAATATTTAATCAAAGAAATGCCCAGAATCTATGGATTCATATGAGCTAAGTCGAGTCTCTTATGGAGGAAAGAGTCGTGGTTTTTTCTAAGGGTGGATAGGGTTTGTTGTACAACAATTAGAAGTACATAAGTATAGTTCCCTAGTGAGGAAAATTTCCTAGAATTTTTAGTTCATAAGGTATGCCCTTAAGACTATGACAAATTTTCATAGAAGAAGAGCGGTTGTGACCCTTAGAGCAAGGTTTATTTCTGCAATATAGACCGCAGATTTGGAAGATGGTTTGCAGATTCAATATGTGTGGAGATAGCAGATCCAAAGGAGGGTGGAACCTGAGCAAAAGATTGAGCATGAAAAATATTTCAAAAAATTTGAACATGATAGGCTCGTGGTCCTATCTAAGCTTGGAAGAAAATTTTAAAACTTAGTTACACAACATCATGGAAGATTATTATAAAGGTTTTCCATGCATTCTAATCAGCAATATCTAGCGGGATTGGAACAACAACAAAAAAAATTTCACGAGAAATATCCATGATAGTTTATGAATCACCCCAACATATATCCTTTATGCAAGTCATATGATGATATTTCTTCACACTTATTTATATCTTGTCCCAACACAGTGCAGATCATCACCACCACCCTTGCAAAATTGAACATGAAAGGCTTGTGGTCCTATCTAAGCTTGGAACAAAATTTCAAAACTTAGTTAGACAACACCATGGAAGATTATTAAAAAGGTTTCCCATGAATTCTAATAAGAAATGTTTGGTGGGATTGGAATAGAAACACATTTTGTTCACAAGAAATATCCATGATAGTTTATGAATCACCCCAACATCTATCCTTTATGCAATTCATATGATGATATTTCTTCACACTTATTTGTCTCTTGTCCCAAGAAATTATAGGTCATCACCACCACCCTTGAAAAATTGAGCATGATAGGCTCGTGGTCCTACCTAAGCTTGGAATAAAGTTTCAAAACTTAGTTACTTAAAATCATGGAATATTATTAAAAATGTTTCCCATGCATTCTAGTCAGCAATATCTGGTGGGATTAGAACAAAAACACATTTTTTTCACGAGAAATATCCATGATAGTGTATGAATCACCCCAAAATCTATGCATTAGGCAAGTCATAAGATGATATTTCTTCACACTTATTTATATCTTGTCCCAACACAGTGCGGGTCATCACCACCGCCCTTGCAAAATTGAACATGATAGGCTTGTGGTCCTATCTAAGCTTGGAACAAAATTTCAAAACTTCATTACACAACATCATGGAAGATTATTAAAAATGTTTCCCATGCATTCTAGTTAGCAATATCTGGTAGGATTGGAATAGCAACACATTGTTTTCAAGAGAAATATCCATGATAGTTTACGAATCACCCCAACATCTATCCTTTATGTAAGTCATATGATTATATTTCTTCACACCTATTTATCTCTTGTCCTAACACAATGCAGGTCATCACCACCACCCTTGCAAAATTGCACATGATAGGCTCGTGGTCCTATCTAAGCTTGGAAGAAAATTTCAAAACTTAGTTGCACAACATCATGGAAGATTATTAAAAAGGTTTTCCATGCATTATAATTAGCAATATCTAGTGGGATTGGAACAACAACAAACTTTGTTCATGAGAAATATCCATGATAGTTTACAAATCACCCCAACATATATGCTTTAGGCAAGTCATATGATGATATTTCTTCACACTTATTTATCTCTTATCCCAACACAGTGTAGGTCATCACCACCACCCTGGTAAAATTAAACATCATAGCCTCGTGGTCCTATCTAAGCTTAGAAGAAAATTTCAAAACTTAGTTACTCAACATCATGGAAGATTATTATAAAGGTTTCCCATGCATTCTAATCAGAAATATCTGGTGGGATTGGAACAAAAACACATTTTATTTCACGAGAAATTCTAACAAATATCACAATTGAATTGATAAAAAATAGTGTTTTGAAGACAAGATTCAGGGCCTAAACCACAAAAATAAGTGATACTAGTAATTC
The DNA here is from genome assembly GCA_034641835.2 of Pinus albicaulis. NCBI lineage: Eukaryota > Viridiplantae > Streptophyta > Pinopsida > Pinales > Pinaceae > Pinus > Pinus albicaulis. Next base: position 1,681,292,446 of record CM076584.1, read on the forward strand.
CTCCACTCCCTCTTGGATTCCCCTGTGACTTCTTTTATGGTGTTGCACAAGTTATCCCACCTAGCTGCAAAGTGGGTGTGGCACTCTTCCTCTCCCAGTCTTAATTGATCATGATATACCCAAAGTTAAGGCTCCAACAATTGAGTTGATTCCATTTCTCTTTGTACCCTTCTCGAAATCAATCAAAAGAGTCAAATCCCTATAGATCATGGGGGCTTCAAAAATCATGATCAATTGGGTCAATAATTCATGATAGAAAACATCTACCTACATCCCATCCTACAAGATATCATAGATTTCCCCAACTCTTTGGATTAGCTATCTTTTAGACACATTCTCAAGGAGCTAAATACCACAACACACAAGCTTTCAAAATAATCTCTCAAACTTCCCATCGATACCTTTGTGATACTGGACTCCATCGATAGGATGGAGTATGACCAAATGATTATTCATGTATAAGCTCGAAAAACAAGCTAATTTAGATTGATGCACGCACATTCCAATCATAACAATCAATTTCTACATCTTCTCAATAGAAAAAAAAAAGTAATTTTTCTCTCTCTTCTCTTTACAACATAAACACCAAGTTCACCCATAATGTTAGGATAAGTTGAATGATATGACCAAAAAGGACGTGGGAGGAGTATATGAATTAGTCATTTATGTTAGTAATGTTTAATTGTGTCACTCCGGAATGAAAATTTGCAATTTTGATACTGAAGTGTGAGTTGGATGAATTTTATTTTTTGTAGTGTATTTTGGTGGCCCAATGGGAAGTTGCCACGTGGCCCAACCAGAGGCCACTATGCGGCGCCTCATAGGTTCCAGTGCTTTCCTTGTTTAAAGGGAATTTGGCATATTTTTAGGGGGAAAATACATGGCATTTCAAGGTTTTGAAGAGGTTAGACACCTAAGAATCAAACCCAGATTTAGGGGAATTTGGCTCCTGCAATTCCAAATTCCACGTGAAAAAATAGAGATTTTTTTTATTTTTATTTTATTAATAGAATTTGATTTATGAAAGCTAGTAATATCTTGTAGATGTATTTTTCCATAAAGTCTATTATTTTCAATGTAATAGGGGGATTTTGGAGAAGTCTTGTAAAATTTATTTTAGAGAATTTACTTTCATCTAGGCTGGATTTCTATAGTTTAGTCAATCCAGATTGAAAAATAGGCCATATAGTTCATCTAGGTTAGACTGGCAGTTGAGAAATAGGCTTCAACCTTATTTTGTGAAGTCATGCAAAAGAAACCTTAGTTTGTGAAGCAGAAAATTTCCCTAAGTCACACCTTTAATCACACTATGGCCAGAATTCAATCTAAAATAAACATTTTATGAGATCATTGGATCTATAAATTAAAAATTTGTTGAACATTTGCAGGATATAGATTTAAGTAATGGGTAAGTATAAAAAGCTTGATGATGATGAAGAAGACAGTTGTAATGAGGAGTAAGATCCACACATCATAGACAGTTCTTGGTATTTCTAGAGGCATTGTAATTAGATTGGTAAGAAATTTCTAATTCCTTCTTCACCCTTCTTCCTAATCTTGGTTGTTTTATGACACTAGGTGATTGATTCACCTAGCCATTGTAAAGCCCCGCATCTCAGAAATATAGTTAAAACAATGAAACTTCTGGGAAGCATCCAAAGATAATAATATAGCTTTAATATTTTTTCCCGGCGTGCGTTATTCAATCTCTGCTCTTATTTTTCCTTTTATATAAATATTACGAGAGAAAATATATGATGAAATTTCATTTGACATTTCCTTTTGGGCATGATGGATAAAATTCAAGGAAATATGGAAATTAAAGCACATGATAGAGTTAATGGCTCAAGATTCATGCAACCATGAGCCCTTAACCTCCACTCCTTGATAAAATTAATTTATAGTAATAGACTTTTGGGTTGGCATTGACAATAATTACACATTACTGAAATGTACAATGATTTGTTTGTGTCCAAAACATGTGTGATTCACTACGGCGTGCATGGAGACATAGAATCAGGTCATATATTTCCAACTTCATTCCAATAAACACCCTTCACGATGAGGGCATCAAGCATACCCTAACGATGATGAAGCAGAAGACTTCCAAAATGATTTCTTTGTCAAGAGTCGTGGAAAATGCATATATGTTTATCTGAGGAAGAAAGTTTTTCTTTATTTGCATGCTAATCAAGGTTTTCATGAATATTTTGCACAAAATAACAATATGCATCTAGTATCGGTCGTACTTAAAAGAGGGGATGAACTGTCGTGGAAGAAGTGTCGTCCACAAGCGCAATCTCCTCGATCCTGGAAACTGCCATTGATATTCCTGGGAGGCATGAAATATATAATAGTTGTTGTTTTAGAAATCTTGAAATATATGTGATAATCACTGTGACAAACATTTGGTGGACACATGATATTTTATAATTTAGAGAGGATTAATAGCATTACATGGGTCTAGCATGAAAAAATTACCTCGTAATTAAAATTGTGGTTAAAAGAGTCCCTACATTAACATCCATATAAACAAAATATCATATCTATTTATTTATTTGTAATCTAAGTATATTTGTATTATAAATATGGCACCAAACTCTATGGAACATCCTTTATTTTTGGTTGTATTTGTAGAGAAAGGATCATCATCATATGTTTGTTGTTATATATGTACAATATAGTTGCTTCCTCTACTATAGTTATTGCATTTTTTTTTAATTTTTCAATTTGATGGAGCTTCGAGTGTTGTACTTTTATGAGTTATGGAATTTTTCACTATCAAAATATAAAGAAAGGATTTTTTTTTTTAAATAAAACATTACAAATTGTTTAATTTTTTTATGAGGTTGTGATTAGTTTCTTTGCACCTATCTTTCAAGTTTATCTATTAGGTATTAGATATTTTTTGTATTTCTATATTTGAAAAATTGTTTTGCAAAGTTTATGATTATAATAAAATAATAATCTATTTTTATGGTTGTTGTCAAGACAAACACCAATTTTTTGTATGACAACCCTTGCTCGTAAAATTTTATCATACCCATGAGATGTAGACCAATTGGTTTGAGTGGAGTTTAGTCCTCAATTTGTCTCATGTTCAAACCTCATGGGAAGGGGTTGTGGATGGAAGCCACTTATGGGGTAATCAAACTATCCCAAAGAGCATCCTTGCTCAACAGAGCTTCACACAATCCTTGGAAAGAACCATGAATCTTATCTTACAGTTATGTTCATTTTAGAGTCTTGCCCATGTGCATTCTAGATTCCTTAATCGGTGGATTTCAATCTTATTTATTCAATCTTATAAGGTGGTTTCCATTGTTGAGGATGAAATGAAAGAGAAAAAATGATCTAGTGGGAGCTGCACTCCCACCCCATGATGGGAGGCACCCACAAAATGTGTGCAAGCGTTGGAGCCATCAATGCCACGCAACTCAATATGAATATAGTTTCCATGAACCCTTAATACTTGAAAATGGTTATAGAACATAGATAAGGGGCCTAATATTTGAAAAAATAAAGGGCCATGCCCATGGAAATAATGTAGTGTTTATGAGTTTTAAAAAAATATATAAATAATAAATGTAAAATGAAATTGATTGAGAGAAGAAAAATTTGAAGAGGACAGGAGAGCATTTCACTTTAAACACATATATTTTACCTTCGTGTTTCCATAAAAGCTACCATAAAAGAGGTTAAATTATTCCTCTTGAACATGAAAAAACAAAATAGAGCAATACAAACAATGAATTAATTAATAACAATGTAGTAAGAATAAAAGAAATCAATGGTGAAAGTGAAAATAATTATCTAGGAATAGTATAAATCCACTAAGCTTATGCATTGGTTTACTTAGGTTCATTTGCTAGAATCCTCAAAGAATCCCCACCAATTTATGGATTCATGTAACATGTTTTGAAATTTCTTGTGGCTTTTATTCCCGAGTCCTTCAATAGGTGTTTTTTTGTATGGCCCTTCTAGAATTACGAAAAAATTATTTGAAAAGGAAATAGCAAGAGAATCATGAGTTGTTTTCATTAATGTAAGGCTAGCTAATCTAATGAGGAAATGGTTTGGGAATTCCTAGAATCTTGATATGTTAACATCCCTGCATTAGTTTTGTATGAAGTCTTACAAACACTTTCTTGCATTGCCAATATATTTTTTTATTACTTTTCTCTTTCATGATGATAATTTCATACTTGCTGGGTCATTTTTGGCATGTTCTCATAAATTTTTTTTTAGTAGATATCATTAGGATAGTATACTATATGCCCTAATTTATGATATATATGGCTTTACTAGAATTCTCATACATGATTGAAAATAGATGTCTTAGGGTGCTACAATTTAAGGAAATGAAAGGATATCACTATAGATTTATTAAAATGTTCGAGCTAAAAATAATGGTTGTTGATATAGAACCAATCAACTTAGCAACAAATCCTCTCTTTTTGGATTACTTATTGAATCCTGGGGATATCCCAAAGCACAAATTTATAAGGTCTTTTATGTGAATAGATCATTGGTGCACTAAAAACCATCTTTACATTAGATGGTTCAACATCTTGATGATCCATATCCTATTAAACACAAATTTTGTATTCATTATTTCTTTCATCGTATCACCTCCAATAGATATTGATGGCGTTCATGACCCTATTTCTGGTTCTATTATTTATGGAAACAATATTACCTTTGACGCCATTATTTCTACCTTTTCAACTATCAGTTTTCGCTTCTATCCATCAAGAAAGTAGTTTTTTTCAATGAATGGATACACAATAGGGACCCTATGAGCCAATCGTTCATGTCGTTGATGTACTTCTCACACGACACAAACATTTGATGGTATATCATATCCAGGCACTCTATGTAGACGGTTTTCATAGACGCCCAACCTATAGCAATGAGTTTAATTTTATTATCAAATCCTACAAGCAATGAAAGGATTATATTCAAGTCTACTATGACATGTTGCTCTCACATGCTTATCTAAGTGTTGAGAATCATAGAATCATACTTTCTTCACACTTTTTTTTATCCTCTCCTTAAATTATCACCTCAAACGAATGCTTCAATTATATGTGTGAGGTGTTAGATTGATATCCTTCTACCAAATAATAAATACATCTTTTATATCCTAGTTATATTTATATTTTCCTTCAATTTTATCATCTCCTTTTGTTATATGTATGTGTGGAGATGTGAATACCTTTCTTATATTTTATAGGAGCATCACTACATTATAGGTTAGTAAGGAGCCCTAACTTTTTGATGTTTTTGCATATTATTTGATCTCTTTTGGCATATTCTAATAACATTGCTCATCATTGATGTCACATAATCATGGCCTCTTGTGCTCCTAAGAGTTTAATCATTCTTCATTCTATTAATTGAACACTAAACACAGTTGGCAATATCCTTGAAATACATGAACATTAAATAATATTGGCAATATACTCCATCCAAAAGTCACTTTGATTTTCTTGATAAATATTAAAAATACTTTTAATTTGAAAAAACAAACTAAAATTGTTTTTAAATGATTAGATATATATGTGTGTGTGTGTGTGTATAAATAGATTAAATATTTTTTTTTAATATAAAAAAAAATAATTATTGAAAATCTAAATATTCTTAAAAAAAATTAAAAAAAAAATTCCTGCCAAGTTAACTAAACCCAACCCAAAAAAAATAAAAAAAATTAGCGTTTTCCCGAGGAGATTTTGGTGGAACTTGACAAATATTTAACTTTGCGGGAGGAGTTTAAAAAAACCCTATATTTAGGTTTTTTTAAATTTAGCTCTTTTGGGATAGGTTGGAGGAGGACCGACTTTGCCTCAGAGGATCGAATATTTTAGCTCTTTTGGGACAGATTGGAGGAGGACCACCTTTGCCTCAAAGGATCAAATTTTTCAAGAATTTTGAAGGTTGAAGGGTGTTCTTGGATATACCTAGTCAAGAGAGATTGGGAAAAGGCACTAACCTTTCCAAGTCTTCTATGTCAGTCCATAGCTGTGTGTTATTCGTTGTAGTACATGCTAATTACAGTCCATTAAAAGGTACAATGAATAGTTTATGGATCGGGTAATTTTAGTAGGTTCTCGTAGCTACTTATGTTACACTGAAATCTCGATATTTATCATTGCTACGGAGTGCTTTTCATTTCGTATATATTTATTTCAATCTGAATTGCAGTTTGTAATGCTAATCTATACGTATATAATGCTAATCTATACATATTGAGGCAAATTAATGAATCTTATTATCTCCATCTGAAGAAAAAACTAAAAAATTTGAATGGTGTTTGTTTCAAATCTCGGCAACACGTAAAGTGGTAACCATAACTGATATTCTTAATTCAGAGGAAGCACCACTACTCCACTCTTCTTCGCACTTGGATCTAGAGGTTTCTTGTAGTGGAATTTGAAATATTGAATATTCCCTCTGCTCTGGTTTTAAGTTCATTACATTTATTATAAATTAAACGCAAATTTTTCCCTCTATAACAGTGTGGAAAATTGCAGAGCAGGTCGGATTACAGCATTATACGAAGACTTGATACCGATTTCATTTAATTTAAAATCGCGGTAGTTCGTTTTTGTTTCTTTGGCTATGGATCAGGGATGAAACTTTGGCGGAAGAGGTAGAGGTAGAGAGACCATGGTCAGAGTCAAGGCCATGGCCAAGGAAGAGGCAAAGGTAGGTTCTAATATTCCTACAGCTGTTCTAGCTTCCCAAATGAGGGATCTTAATATCAGTACTTAGGAGCCTTCTAGGGTACCTTCCATCCCTACGCAAGTGCCTCCTCCTACAGCTGAAGCCAGCTGCTCGACATCGATGGCTTCTGTGTAGGAGTCTGCTGAGGGATTTCGCAGTGTCGGGATGCCTTCGAGCTCTGTTCATTCGGATCCATTAAAGTAGAAAGAAATTTGGAGAGTGGATAGGAATCTAAGGTGAAATAAGCAAGTAACTCCACCCCTGGAAAATTGATAGTGGAACCTTATGAGTAGCCATGTTTTTTATGGGAGGCAGATTGAAAAATGGTGTCTCTTAAGCTTCAGTTGGGACAGGCCTTCGCCTTCTCTAACCAACATGATTAAGATGTTCACGTCTTCCTTGGTGAGAAGGTGTGGAGACGTTGGAGTGGCCATGAATCCATCTCCCCTAATTTTGGATTATAAGCCCATGTCCTTGTTTAATGATATGAAAGGCCTTCAACAAACTTTTTTAGATGTGTAGGGAAGAGCCAAAGAGCAATTACAGATTTTAATCATTTCTATGGAGGAAAAAAATCAAGGTTATACAACTCTGAAGCATATCGCCGAAACAGATATCGGATTGGTGACACAGTGTTGTTCGTTTGAGCATGTAAATTAATGCGCTGATCGAGTGACCCAATCGCAAGCATCTAAATATTTGGAAAATTTGGCATTGAAGATGAATGCCAAAGTGGGTGGAAGTAATGATGTTCTTCTTCATAGCTTGTCTCGCTAGTTAACGATATTTGGCAACGACCATGCCATGTACATTGGCATGGATGTCAATCATCTTGGATTGGGGGATAGTATGAGTTCTTCCATTACTGCAGTGATTGGATGCATCAACTGGCCCTGGTGTAATTTCTATAATATGAGAGTTAGCTACCAGAGTCATAGGGTGGAACACATCTAATAACTTGAGGAGATGTCTAAGGAATTACTAGACAACTATTTCAAAGCAAACAAAAATCATTCTTATAGGATAATCTTCTTCAGAGATGGTGTCAGTGAGAGTCAATTTGATATGGTTCTCAACTCAGAATTAGATGCCCTCAGAGAGGCAGTGGCCCACTTCAGAAACTAAAATCCTCTTGTTTCCTTCAGAGTAGCTCAAAATAGACATCACACTAGAATGTTCCTTGGCTATCGAGAACAATGGTGGCAATGTTCCTCCTAGCACTGTGGTGGACACAATCATTGTGCATCCAGGACAGTTTGATTTCTATTTGTGCAACCATTATGGGATTCTGGGCGGAGTTGAGTAAAATTAAAGATAAAGATAGCTAGTGATTGGTGAAAACCATTTCCCATGCAATAAATTTGTTTTCCGTGATAGAGGAAGTGTCGTATGGATGGGAAAATTTTCTTATTGCTAGGGTGGAATAAACTTGAGCTGGTATTCACACATTTCCCCCCATTTCCCCAGCATTCGAACTAACAATTTAGACCAGTTTGGACAAACTTGTAGACCACAGACAATTCACTCCTCTCACAACCTACGTAACCACAGACAATTCACTCCTCTCACAATTTCCTAGGCTCTAGTGTGAGAAGCAAACCCATAGCTATTAGCCTTGATATCAACACAATTCTTTTTTCTATTACACATCAACATTAGTGAATTACATCACAAACACAATTAATTTTCTATTTCTATTACACATCAACATCAGTCAATTACATTACATATATATATGGTACTTATAAGAGTCAACAATTCTACAGTGAGAAATTGTTGTTCAAAAAATATGTAAACAACCTAATGTACTCAACAAACCAATCTTACTTACATATTATTATTGTAAAAGTTATTTACATATATACCTATATCATTATATATCAAATATACCTATATCATTATATATCAAATATACCTATATCATTATATATTCTCTTTTATTAGACTTTTCTTTAAAACTCTTCCTTATAATAACATCCTTCATGTCTTTATAAAAACATTCTTCATCTCCTCCTAATACCATTGTAATCACTCGTATTATCCTACCTTAGTGTAATATGATTTGAATAATTTGTATTTGATCCACACAAAAGATACAATGTTCCTTTTTTCATATCTTTATTTTTAATTTTCCCAAACTTCATGATGGGTCGAGAACACAATGTTCTTCTGCTAATTTTGGAATTTCACTATATATAATTTTAAGGAAGTGGGTCTATGCATGCAAAGTATGGCTATTTTGATTGTTATTTGCTGAAAATTGGTTGGTTTTAAAATGGAAAAACATACTTTTCCATAGAATAGAAAGATAGTTGTAGATAGAAGATGGTATTTTTTTCAAATTATTTTTATTTTTATTATTATTTTCCTAAAAATGGATGTTGTACAATGGGTTTGATATCACATCATAGTCTGACAGTGCACCATGCATGGTTCTAATTTTTGAAGTTTTCTACAGAATGTTTAATTCTGAATGTTGTGGCTGAAAAAAAAGTGATATTGTTAATTCTCGTGATCATTTCATTCGATACATGCCAATGAAGGCCATATGATACATGAATTCCTGTGCTTTAATAGTAAATGCTGGAATTTGAAATACTTGACTCCCCGGTATACTTCTCTTCTTATTGAATTTATGTGGTTTATGCAATGAGGGCTTTGTTTACTTATCTTATTTTTTGGGTCACATTGAAAGACGTTAGATCAGTGAAGATTTGTTCATTGTTTTCTATACCCCCACCCTCCAATATCTATTAACTGCAATAAGAATGATTCCTTACCCACAAGAGGTATGTGCTTTCTCTAACCCGTGCATGGAAGGGAGGATCTGAGTTATGAATGAAACCACTGCCCTAACAATACTGTTTGGAAACCTTGGCTCTCAAGTGGTTCAACCCTGAAATACGACTAAGGGATAAGCTGGCCCAAGCGCATAAGCATATTCGATAGTCATGTATTTGAGGTGGATAATGATAAAGAAGTTGGGCTAAGAGTTTAATATATCTCTTGTTACCTTGGCATCACCACCATCCCAAAATGATCCCACTACTATGACCACATCAGTCTCTCTTTACAGAATCGAACATGTGACTGCTCTTTCTCTTGAAAAAATTAAGACATTAGGTCTCTATTTCAAGCAGTTTAGATGGAACAGATGCACATTCAATTTTTCCAAGAGATTTTGATATGCTCATAGCTATGGGACCATTTTGGGACGGTGGTGATATGAAGGAAGAAAGCGATGGAAGCGATAATGTGGAGTAGAAAAAATTTTTGAGATAAAAAATAATTGGTTGCCTACCTTTAGTTGGTTGTTTTCTGAATGCACTCGAATTTTCTGTCAGATGTACAAGAAGTCAGAGTGGCAGAGTAAATTTTGAGGGAATTCTTGAACGATTTTTCTTATGAATGATTCGAACATTGGCATTTGAGCGAACCAGCTACATAGTTTTGCAATGCCACGAATACTTTCACATATGCTTTATTCTCCTATTATTGACAGAATTTGACCATGTATAACCTGCCTAAAATGGTCTTGTTAGCCACCTATAAATTTGTTATAGAAAAAGGTGGCTAAAATCTTTGGAACCTTCAAGGAACAAATTTCATTGCTAAAAATGGTTGGCTCTTGAAGACTCTTGAAGGGCCTCATGCCTCTGTCCAAAATCTTCATTACCTTTGCCATTTTATACTCAGAAATTCTGCTGAAATCATGAGAAGAAACTGCTGCAAAATAATCATTTTCCCCCTTCTTTCACTCCAACTAACCTTCATTTTCTCCCCTTTTTCTCCATAAAAACTCTCTTGTTTTCATGATTTCTTTTCCTCCCTTCATGAAAATCATCTTTACAAGGTTAAAAACTCACTTTTTAACCTTACCGAAACCATCAAATTCCATTGAAAACTCTAAAAAATTCATGAAAATATAAGTTTTTCTATGGACTTAAGCCCCTTGGGCTAAGTCCTAACCACTTCCCCCCCACATGCCCATGCGTTAAAACCAAACGCTAAAACCTTATGGCACTTATCGGCATCATAAGCTTTTGGCAAGTGCATTTGTTGTGTTACATAAAAAAAAAAAAAAAAAACCCGATGCGATCAGCTCCCTTATTATAAACTCCAGACCGCATGCATTCATTGTAAAAAACTAGGAGTTATTACCTCGAGCGCTAATCGCATCGGAAATATCCAAATGCGCAAGTCTTGTGCTGTGTTCAAAAGTTCCGATTGCGATTAAGTTTTGTATTGAAAAACCTCGATCGCATCATATTTTATATATATTTTCCTATGGGCCCGCCTCCAATGCTTAAAACCTTTATTTTTCTTGCCCGACCTGTTTTTCCTTTGAAAAATAAAAAAACCCGCTTATCCAAAGTTTTAACTTAAAAGCTTAAAGTCACATGTTAAAAATAAATGGGTTGATTGAAAAGCGCCGATCGCGCAATCCCATCGGAGAAAAAAAAATGGGTTGATAAAAAAGACCGCATCAAAAAACTTCCGATGTGATTAAGTCTTTTATATATATATAGACCCCGCCCCTCCGATTCCGATGGACCAATCGCATCGGAAACTTTCACATGGCTCCTCTGATTGTTTCCGTTTGAAACTTCCGATTGCGAGGTTCCGATGGCACCATCGCATCAGAGTTTTTTAATCGCATCGCGCAGTTTCATCGCATATGTTTGTTTTGTTTCCCCGATCGGCCATCTCCCCGATTTATTACCCACCGTTGATCTTGCTCTTAGATCAATGGCCATCGCTTAATCGCTTCAGCCCTTCCGATCGCGCAATCACATCGGAATTTTTCCATCGCACCCCTTTTCTCCTCTCGCCGATTGCAAATATCCCGATTATATCTGGAGCGTCCACGTGTCCCGATCCAACGACTACGCTCCTCTCCCGCCTTCTGAAGCAGTTTAACCTATCTTCGCAGGATTTCTTAACTATTTTTGTGTTTTGCAGGTGTTTTTTATGGTTTTCCACTGTATAATGAAGAAGGGCCGAAGGCCGGGAAAGACGTTTTTCGCGCCTTTGGGCTACTAAAGAGAACCATTCATAGGGTTTCATTCAATATTTTATCAATGTTTCATGGGCATTGATACCTTTAAAAAGCCCAGCGGCTTTACACATTGAAAAGACACTGTGGTTCAAAACCGCATTTAAAAAGAGTATCAATTCGAAAGACAGAGCACAACAGAGATGAAGATTGAAGACAGATTTAGGAAATTACGGCTTAAAAATAATTATCAAAAGCTTAATTTCCTGAATTAAACACAGTCAAGAGAAATTATAAGTGTTTGACAGGAAGAAAGGACCTCCACCGCTTCAACTGAGGCGAATTGATTCCTCAGCTACTACAAGAGCCACCTGTTGCCTCAAACCATTCAAAACAGAGGCCGAAGTTATTGCTTAAAGAAATATATGCCTCCAGCGCTACCAAGAAGTTAATTCTGCCACAGGAAAACTAATGCAACAAATATCTGCAGAATTACTCCACATTATGCAGAGCCTCAAAGTCAACAAAGCTCCCATCGAGCTTTGATATTAATTGTAAAACAGTTAATACATAGAAACACCTGTAAACGTCTTCATCAAGCCCCTCAAAAGGCCAAGAAGTCTTGAATTTGTATTAATTACCTTAGGAGATCTTTTATCAAATCTCACCTCCTCATCCTTCTATAAATACTTCTGTAGAAGATGAGAGGTTGGTTGGTTGGTTATTGTTTGATTACAAGCTGTAATATTGAAACTCTCTGAAATAAATACATAGTCCTTTTAAGTTGAAGAAAAAATTTAAGTCTTGGAGGTCTTGATGATGTTGTTGCATGCTTGTTCCTGAGGAGGCTCTATCATTGGATCCATGAGCTTGGTTGTTGGTGAAGTATTCTGAACTGTTTTATTTTTTTCCCCTGTTTTCATTATGTTCCATAATTTCGTACTACAGTAGGCTGAAATTTTTAGGCTAATAAATGACTCTTGGAAGCACCTTAGACCTGTTCACCCTTCACCGTTTATTGTTTTTTTGCTGCTGAAGTATTTTAGAGGCTTTAATCTTTCTCTTTAGTCTTCATGCTTGTTTATTTCCTTAATAGTTTAAACAGTTGGTTTCAGCATGATTATGGTTTTCCCTTCTTGTCTGCCGCCACTTAAAAGTTGTTATTAAAGTCTCCCTTTTGAAGTTTTTTGCTTATAGTGAATCAAAGAGGTCTGTTTTGATCTTGCCCTTTGTCCTCACTTAAACAATTGGCTTAAAGGTCGTTATAATTATGATCATAGATGTTTTTAGATGTTCCCTCTTCTATGACTGCAATTATCAGTGAATCTTTTATGTTTTCTAAGTCATTTGAGATAAAATCTTTGAGGAAATAGGGTGTTCCCCGAATCTTAGATTTCATTTTAAAACTTGTTTTGAAATCATTATTTGCTTAAAGGTGTGATTTGAAGATTTCATGGTTAGCCCTGTCTATCAAAAAGTTCTTTATGGTTCAAATTATGCTTTTGAATCCCCTTTGTTGAGAATTAAACTTCTCTTTCCAAATCATTAATGTTCATCTCATTCCAAAAACAAAAGGATGTTGTGGCCAAGTTAGATTTGCCTTTTGATATCCCTTATCCATTGATGAGTTTGTTATAACCTTTTCTTGACTCCATTTCCCAATGAAACAGATATTTTTTTGTCCTATATATCTTTCCTAGACCTTTCATGTTCTGTTGTATCAATTCAAACCAACCAAACAAACAAACACCTGCACTTAATAACTAGTCTAAAACCAATACTCAAAGCACACAAGATAAACCTTTGCAAACAATATTTTGAGAGATCCCTCTCTGAGAATAGGAGGACTAGATCCTGTAACTCTAAATATTGGTTCTGATTTTTCCTTGTCTTTTGATTTGCCAAACTATCAAAACACGGGACACCAACATAATGGCGATCACGGTGGGACCCTGAGTAAAATCTGTAAAACAAAACACTCACTGTCTAGGTATAACATAAGTAACCTTTTTCAAGCACTACCAAGCAATGGTAATCATGATAGGACCTTTGAATCAATGACAAACTAAGTAACCCTTAGGATTCCTATAAAGCCTTATAAAACCTTGAAGGATTCAGTTACCAAGCCATAAGAGTGAACTCTATACATTTTGACACCCTAGCTAAGTGTTAAGACAGATTTAGGACACTCTCATAACCTGTAAGATCATAAAAATCAGAAAAACCCAAAACATTTCAGTTTGGCTTCATAATAAACCTGGTGGTGGACCATAAAACCTTTTACCTCCAAAAGAGCTAAAAATTTCCACCTGGCGACTCCACAATCCTAAAAACAGACCTTAAGACTCCACTGGGAAGATCCCAAGTCTTTATAAACATCATACAAATTCGGTTAGGAGACTTTAATATTAAGGTTTCCTTCTTCTAAAAAGATCAATTAGCCTCTTAAAGATTGTCATATTTGGTTAAACTTTTCTTTTAAACTAGGTCTGAAAAACATAGCATAGTGGCTCCTAGAAAAATTCATACTAGAGCCCACCCTGACCCAAACCCACCGGAAGTAGTTGACAACCTAAAAGTATACTTAGGGAGTCCCCTAAGATTAAATTTTCAATTGTTTTCAGACCACCCTTGAGAGCAAATTCAGTCCCTGAAAATCTTGCAGCTCTACACCAATCACAAGTTGACTTAAGGAATCCTTTTAGAACTAGGTCGCTTGATGATATAATTCAGATAGACTCTGAGTCTTCACTTTCATCCCCAGAACAAAGTGAACAACCTGGTAGTAGAGAAACCACACCACCTGATTTACATTTCCTTCTAAATTTAGGTGTCTCTCATCCAAGGTCAGCTCAACAATCTATCCCCGGTACATCCACATCTGCCCATCCAACATCCACTGTCCAAACCACTCCACTTCAACCCACTCCCCCTCTTGTGAATCCACCCCCACCACATATCATGGCAGCATGGTATGCTCCCTTAGTCCTTCCTATGCCACTAGTCAATCTTCCACAGGACTATCAGTCCAAAATTCCATTGTATGATGCTAACAATACTACAACTGCATCACAACATGTAGATAAAATGAATGACTACTTTTACAGAAATGAAATTGATGATGATTCTGTCAAGCTTAGGTTATTTTCTCAGAGCTTAGGGGGAGAAGTAAGAAAATGGTTTAAAATTTTAGCTCCCCATAGTATTAATGATCTCCAAGGCTTCCATCAAACATTCTTAAACAAATGGGAAGTGAAGAAGAATCGTCTCCAAGCCCTTTCTGATTACAAGAACCTCCATAGAAACATTGGGGAAAGTGTGCAAGCTTACTACACTAGATTCAACAGTGTGTACAATGCACTTTCACCAGAACTAAAACCTCCACAGGGCTCAGCTTTAAATAAATTTTCTGAAGGGTTTGACTCTGACATGACCTATCAGCTGAGAGAAAGAAATTTTGCAACTCTGGAAGATATGCAACAGGGTGCCCTTTTTGTGGAAGTCAACTTAATGGAGAAGAGAGGAAGAATGAAAAATGAGAAGAGAGTATCTTTTAGAGAAGAGTCCACTCCTTCTACTTCAAACTCAAAAATGGAGAGGATGTTGGAAAAAATGATGAAAGAGATGAGCATAATTAAGAAAGCACAAGCAAATGAAAATCAAACTACTCCTCGAAATATAAATCAGAATTATAGAAGAGAAAACAATCAAGACAAACAGAACGAGAATGACCAACGGATTAGACCCCCCTTCCAACAAAACTATGTGGATCAATATGAGGAAGATAGGGATTTGGAAAGGTTGGAAGAATCTCATGTAAACTTGGTTGGGTCAGACAATGGAGATGATATTCTCCTCATTGAGGAATAACAAGGATTCTTCTCTTATGATCAAAATACAAACACCTTTGAAGATTCTGATGACTATAGGTTGGGTTTTGAAAATGCAATCATGGAGGTACATAAACAGTATGACCTTAGGAGCAAGGGAATTATAGATAATTCGAAAGATAAGAACACTAATACCGCTGTCAAGAAAAAAGAAGAAAACCAACCCAAAAAGATAGTAGAAAAACCCAACATTATAGCCAAAAACCCAGACTTAAACAAAGACAAAGGTGTCCAGCCAAATGTTGAACAGAGTACCCCTAGTACTTTAGCTAGTGGTCCTAATAAAACTGTCCCAGTTACCAGTCCCAACAAGATTCAGAAAATCAAGGTTGCTGAAAGGAATTCAATTGAAAGGGCTGATGTAAATATCAACAAGTCAATTATTCCTTTCAGCCTTGAGGGAGAGATTGCTAAGATAAAAATTGCCATCCCTCTAGCTGAACTAGTAACCCAGGACATGTACAAAAACCAAGTTTTAAAAACTTTGAACTTAGGAAGTGATACTGATACCTTGAACTTGACAGATGACAAACCTGAGTTGTTGTTTTGTCCTGAAGTGGAAGGAAAATACCAAGAAGGGCCTGTCCCTCCCTTCTATGTTAGCTTGAACATACACGAGAAAATTTTACACAATGCCATGCTAGATTCAGGAGCTTCACAAAATCTGATGCCCAAGGTGGTAATGGAGAGCTTAGGCTTAGAGATTACTAAACCATACAAAGATTTGTATTCTTTTGACTCAAGCCGAGTCAAATGTTTGGGTTTAATCAAAGATTTATGTGTTACTTTAGCTCAGATCCCTGCTAAGAATCTGGTTATGGATATAGTTGTAGCTGACATTCCTCCTAAGTATGGCATGCTCTTATCAAGATCTTGGGGAGCCAAACTTCAAGGAAGTCTTCAAATGGACATGTCTTACGCCACCATCCCTGTTTTCAACCAAAACAGAAGACTATACAAAGAATCTCACATGAAGTACATGGTGAGTAACATAGACAAACCGAACAACTCTCCAATCTATTCCATTCAATCAAGTTTAGATTCCTTTATCTTATGTAACGAAGATGAAATTACCCAACAAGATAAAGAGAACATGGACCCAATCAGTTCACCTGAACAATCCAATCTTCCCTTCAATCGACCTCAAAACATTGACAGTCAACACCAACAAGAAAAATAAAATGAGTCAAACATAACTTGGACAGTAAACTTTGATGGATCCTGTAATAAAGCAAGCGCAGGTGCAAGCGTATGGATCCAGAATACCAATCAGAGTTTTTCATATAAATTAGATTTCCCATGCACCAACAATATTACTGAGTACGAAGCACTTCTGCTAGGTTTACAATTGCTCAACCAATTACAAGCCCAAAAGATAACAATCTTAGGAGATTCTGCGCTTATCATAAAACAAATCAAAGGAGAATACTCAGCCAGAAATCTGAGGCTTAGGGAATATCGAAACGATGCCCTCGATTTATTGAAAACCTTTGAAAAATATGAACTTATTTTCATTCCTAGAGCGTTTAATCATTTGGTAAATGAACTCGCTTTCAGTGCCAGTAATTGTCAAACACCTGAAATAAATGAACAGCTTACCGTAAAAGTAAAACACAGGCCTGCTGTGCCTAATAACGAAGATCACTGGTAGGTGTTTGACTCTGACCAACACATAGATGATTTTTTGAAATTAGAAATTTTTTTTAGTATACCAATATCAGAAACTAGCCATAAATAAAACTGTTTATATATCGAAGAAATCCCAGAAGATGAAATAACACACTCTGCTGATATAAATCATTACGAGAATCCATTTGAAGCAGAGTTAATTGATAACGCGGACCAAAAAGACCTAGAAGTTTTAGAATGTAATAACAGTTCAATTCCAAGAGGTCTCTCACCTTTGGAACACCTTTTCGACTTTAATGATGTAGCCAAGGAACCAAAAATGGAGCCTGTAGAAACAAACGTAGAAGAACACAACATAGGCTCCCTAACAGAACCCAAAATGATTAAATTGTCCAGCACTCTTTAAAATCATATGAAATCTCGATACATTGATCTGTTTAAGGAGTTTAAAGATGTTTTTGCCTCGGCATACACAGATCTGAAATCTTATGATACCAGCATCATTCAGCACAAGATCCCCTTGAATGAAAATCAAAAGCCCTTCAAACAAAAACTAAGGAGAATAAACCCACTTTTATTACCATTAGTTAAAGCTGAAATTGAAAAGATGCATGATGCTAGCATTATAGCGCCAGTTAGATTTTCAGAATGGGTATCAAACTTAGTTTCTGTTAGGAAAAAGACAGGGGAGATCAGACTCTGTATCGATTTCAGAAACCTAAATAGAGCCTCCTTAAAAGACAACTACCCCTTACCCAAAATGGACCATATACTTCAGAGGGTAGTTGGGTCAAAAAGGATATCACTCTTAGATGGGTTCTCAGGTTACAACCATGTGTTATTATTCCCAAGTGATCAAATCAAAACTGCTTTTACCACACCTTGGGGCACCTTTATGTATGTCAAAATGCCTTTCGGATTAATAAATGCAGGGGCCACCTTCCAAAGGGCCATGGACATAGCATTTTCTGAAGATATTGTCTATTTCATAATTATTTACCTTGATGACATAACCGTTTTTTCAAAAACCGATGAAGAACATCTGATTCACTTGAGAAAGGTTTTTGAGAAGTGTAGGAAATTTGGCTTATCATTGAATCCCAAGAAAACACTCTTTGGTCTCCAAGAAGGTAAACTTCTTGGCCACATAATTTCAGAAGAGGGAATCAACATAGACCCTACTAAGATAGATGGCATATTGCAGATCAGTCATCCAAGGATCCTCAAAGAATTGCAATCTTTCATTGGAAAGATAAATTTTTGAGGAGGTTTATCCCTAATCTTTCCGAGCTATTAAAAAACATTAAAAACATGCTTAAGAAAGATGTCAGTGTAAAATTGACTTTACCAGCTAAACAATCATTCGAACTGGTCAAACGAGCTCTTACTCAAGCACCAGTCCTGATTAGTCCAGATTTCACCAAATATTTTTACATCTTTTCCTTTGCATCTGAACATACAATAGCTGCAGTTTTACTTCAAAAGAATGATTTGGGGCAAGAACAACCAATATCTTTCTTTATTAGGGCCTTAAGAGATGCTCCTCTCAAATATAACATCATGGAGAAGCAAGCCTTAGCATTAGTGAAAGCATTAAAAGACTTTAGGGTCTATATCTTACACTCTCACATAATTTCTTTTGTTCCACATACCGTTGTCAAGGACATTCTAAGTCAAGACCCTGATGGTAAAAGGGGAAAATGGATTGAAACTATTCTTGAGTATGACTTAGAAATTAGGCCCACCAAACTGGTTAAAGGGCGAGGATTAGCAAAACTTATGGCTGAGTCTAATTTCCAAGCATTAGACATGAATATGGTAGACGTGTTGGAAGAAATAGAAGAATATGATGCTCCTTTTATTGAAGAAACATTTCTAAATTCTTCTTGGTATGCTGACATTATTTATGTGCTTTTATATCTAAATGCCCCTCCTTCTTTGTCTAAAACTAAAGCTAGATTATTGAAACAAAAGGCTTTGAGTTTTTGCATATTAGATGGAGTATTATATTGGAAAAATGCTGTTGGAATTTTGCTTAAATGTTTACTTGAAGATGATGCAGGAAAAATCATGCATGAGTTGCATGACGGAGAATGTGGAGGACACCTCTACTGGAAGGCCACAGGAAATAAAATTCTTAGATCTGGTTACTATTGGCCTACCCTTTTCCCAGACACTCAAAATCTGGTCATGTCTTGCCATAAGTGTCAAATTTTTTATGGAAAAAGAAAACTTCTTCCCTTACCCTTACATCCCATCAGAGTTGAGGCACCTTTTCAGCAATGGGGTTTAGACTTCATTGGGGAAATTCACCCATCCTCCTCAGCTTAGCATAAATTGATCCTCACAGCTACTGACTTCTTTACCAAATGGATAGAAGCTATACCATCCAGGAATGCTAATGATTCTGTCATTATCAAGTTCCTTGAAACCAATATCCTATCCAGATTTGGTTGTCCCAGAAAAATCATAACAGACAATGCTGCTGCTTTTAAATCTAAGAAGATGGTTGATTTCTGTCACAAATACCACATAACCTTGGGCCATTCCACTTCTTACTATCCCCAAGGGAATGGATTAGCTGAATCTTCCAACAAGAGTTTCATCAATATAATCAAAAAGTTGTTGGAACAAAATCAGAAATCATGGCACAGTAAACTGGTTCATGCCTTATGGGCTGATAGGTTGACTACAAATAAATCAATAAACATGTCCCCCTATCAGTTATTTTATGGCATGGATGCAGTCTTTCCCACCTCATTGGGAGTGCCAGTCATGAAGCTTCTTCAAGAAGTGCAGATTGAAGAGAATGATATGCAGAGAAGAATCAACCAGACCATCCATTTACAGCAAACCAGAGAGGAAGTCTATGAAAGAACACAGTTAGTCCAAGAGAATATGAAGAAGCTATTTGATAAAAGGACTAAGGCAGAAAATTTCCAAATTGGAAATGTTGTTCTTAAATGGGATTCAAGAAGAGAAGCGAAGGGAAAACATGGCAAGTTTGAGAACTTGTGGAAAGGGCCCTATATTATTCATGCTGAGGGGGGTCACAATACATTTTTCTTGAAAGAACTGAATGGAGAAGATCTGTATGGAGGTCTTGTAAATGGCAGGATGCTCAAGCATTACTTCTGCCAAGAATCCTAGGTTTCAAAGAATTTTTATTTTTTCATTGTAAATATCATAGTCTAACCATTGCATTCAAATTTAGAAAAATCAAAAATACAAAAACATACAAAAAAAAGAAAAGAGGGCATATTGTGAAAACAAGAAAGGCACAGCCCCATGCCAAAAGGAAAATAAATTCTAAAAGTGTGCAAGCTTAAAAGCCACTCCTCAAAACACACTTCTAGTTAGTCAAACTATTCAATCTTGACTAATTAGCTTTAAATTTTTCTGCTGATAGGATAGTGAATTCGATTTGCCAAACTATCTAATCTTGGCTTATCAGTGGATAGTTTAGGATAGAAATCAAAGGTTCAAACAAGCTAAAAACTGAACCTAAGTTTCCAAAAAGAAAGATGAATCAAATCTGTTTTATTTTTTGATTCAAAACAGATGCAAAACTGGTTCTAATCAGCTCAAAATCTGAACTAGATGATGAAGAAAACAGCTCACACAGTAGTACAAACAGAGCTGTAAAAGATGAAGGAAGTGCTGTAAAAATTCTAGATCTTAAGACTTACATTTTGATTTAATTTTCTGCAAAATAATGTCTATGTGCAGCTTGTTCTTATGCCATAGATCACAGCAAGTCAAACAGCTTAATCTTGACTTGGATGTTTTTAAATTTCTGTTGTAGAGTTTAGAGAATAAAATCTGATTGTACAGTTTAATCCCAAACAGATAGTAGATTAGGTGGAAAATTATATGGATTCAACTGTTTAATCTGAATCCATGGAGAAATAAGAAGTAGAACTAGATTAGATTTTTTTCTTTCAAAAAAGAATAAAATTTTGAAAGAGAGTTTGCCAATCCAAATGCACTCTAGAAGGAAAAAATGTTGGATCAGTAGGATTGAGTAGGTAGAAAGCTTGTTGATGAAGGTCCATTGTTTTCATGGCTGCTAATATGTTTTCAAAGAAGATCATCCCAGCAAAGGAAGGGCAGCCTGATGGATCAGGCACAGGTCCACCTCCCAGAGAATGCAAGTCTGGAGTTCTTGATGCCTTCAAGAAAGCACCATCCCCAAGTGGAGCCACTGTTAGCCACCTATAAATTTTTTATAGCAAAAGGTGGCTAAAACCTTTGGAGCATTCAAGGAACAAATTTCATTGCTAAAAATTGTTGGCTCTTGAAGACTCTTGAAAGGCCTCATGCCTCTGTCCAAAATCTTCATTACCTTTGCCATTTTATACTCAGAAATTCTGCTAAAATCATGAGAAGAAACTGCAGCAAAATCATCATTTCCCCCCTTCTTTCACTCCAACTAACCTTCATTTTCTCCCCTTTTTCTCCATAAAATATCCCTTGTTTTCATGATTTCTTTTCCTCCCTTCATGAAAATCATCTTTACAAGGTTAAAAACTCACTTTTTAACCTTACCGAAACCATCAAATTCCATTGAAAACTCTGAAAAATTCATGAAAATATAAGTTTTTCTATGGACTTAAGCCCCTTGGGCTAAGTCCTAACCACTTCCCCCCCACATGCCCATGCGTTAAAACCAAACGCTAAAACCTTATGGCACTTATCAGCATCGGACGCTTTTGGCAAGTACATTTGTTGTGTTACATAAAAAATAAAAAATAAAAAAAAAATGATGTGATCAGCTCCCTTATTATAAACTCCAGACTGCATGCATTCATTGTAAAAAACCAGGAGTTATCACCCTGAGCGCTAATCACATCGAAAATATCCAAATGCGCAAGTCTTGTGCTGTGTTCAAAAGTTCCGATTGCGATTAAGTTTTGTATTGAAAAACCCCGATCGCATCATATTATATATATATTTTCCTATGGGCTCGCCTCCAGAGCTTAAAACCTTTATTTTTCTTGCCTGACCTATTTTTCCTTTGAAAAATCCAAAAACCCGCTTATCCAAAGTTTTAACTTAAAAGCTTAAAGTCACATGTTAAAAATAAATGGGTTGATTGAAAAGAGCCGATCGCACAATCGCATTGGAGAAACACAAATGGGTTGATCAAAAAGACCGCATCAAAAAACTTCCGATGCAATTGAGTCTTTTATATATATATAGACCCCGCCCCTCTGATTCCGATGGACCAATCGCATCGGAAACTTTCGCATGGCTCCTCCGATTTTTTCTGTTCGAAACTTCTGATTGCGACATTCCGATGGCACCATCGCATCGGAGTTTTTTAATCGCATCGCGCAGTTTCATCGCATATGTTTGTTTTGTTTCCTAGATTAGCCATCTCCCCGATTTATTACCCACCATTGATCTCGCTCTTAGATCAACGACCATTTCTTAATTGCTTCAGCCCTTCTGATCGCGCAATCGCATCAAAATTTTTCCATCGCACCCCTTTTCTCCTCCCGCCGATTGCAAATCTCCCGATTAGATCTGGACCGTCCACATGTCCCGATCCAACGACTACGCTCCTCTCCCTCCTTCTAAAGAAGTTTAACCTATCTTCGCAGGATTTCTTAACTATTTTTGTGTTTTGCAGGTGTTTTTTATGGTTTTCCACTGTATAATGAAGAAGGGCCGAAGGCCGGGAACGACATTTTCCGCGCCTTTGGGCTATTAAAGAGATCCATTCGCAGGGTTTAATTCAATATTTTATCAATGTTTCATGGGAATTGATACCTTTAAAAAGCCTAGCGGCTTTACACATTGACAAGATAGTCTGGTTCAAAACCGCATTTAAAAAGAGTATCAGTTCGAAAGACAGAGCACAGCAGAGATGAAGATTGAAGACAGGTTTAGGAAATTACGACTTAAAAATAATTATTAAAAGCTTAATTTCCTGAATTAAACACAGTCGGGAGAAATTATAAGTGTTTGACAGGAAGAAAGGACCTCCACCGCTTCAACTTAGGCGAATTGATTCCTCAGCTACTACAAGAGCCACCTGTTGCCTCAAACCATTCAAAACAGAGGCTGAAGTTATTGCTTAAAGAAATATCTGCCTCCAGCGCTGCCAAGAAGTTAATTCTGCCACAGGAAAACTAATGCAACAAATATCTGCGGAATTACTCCACATTATGCAGAGCCTCAAAGTCAACAAAGCTCCCATCGAGCTTTGATATTAATTGTAAAACAATTAATACAGAGAAACACCTGTAAACTTTTTCATCGAGCCCCTCAAAATGCCAAGAAGTCTTGAATCTGTATTAATTACCTTAGGAGATCTTTTATCAAATCTCACCTCCTCATCCTTCTATAAATACTTCTGTAGAAGATGATAGGTTGGTTGGTTGGTTATTGTTTGATTACAAGATTTAATATTGAAACTCTCTGAAATAAATACATAATCCTTTGAAGTTGAAGAACAAATTGAAGTCTTGGAGGTCTTGATGATGTTGTTGCATGCTTGTTCCTAAGGAGGCTCTATCATTGGATCCATGAGCTTGGCTGTTGGTGAAGTATTCTGAACTGTTTTATTTTTTTCCCTTGTTTTCATTATGTTCCATAATTTCTTACTACAGTAGGCTGAAAGTTTTAGGCTAATAAATGACTCTTGGAAGCACCTTAGACCTGTTCACCCTTCACTGTTTAATGTTTTCTGCTACTGAAGTATTTTAGAGGCTTTAATCTTTCTCTTTAGTCTTCATGCTTGTTTATTTCCTTAATAGTTTAAACAGTTGGTTTCAGCATGATTATGGTTTTCCCTGCTTGTCTGCCACCACTTAAAAGCTGTTATTGAAGTCTCCCTTTTGAAGTTCTTTTCTTATAGTGAATCAAAGAGGTCTATTTTGATCTTTCCCTTTGTCCTCAATTAAACAGTTGGCTTAAAGGTCGTTATAATTATGATCATAGATTTTTTTATGTGTTCCCTCTTCTATGACTGCAATTATCGGTGAATCTTTTATGTTTTCTAAGTCATTTGAGATAAAATCTTTGAGGAAATAAGGTGTTCCCCAAATCTTAGATTTCATTTTAAAAGTTTTTTTGAAATTATTATTTTCTTAAAGGTGTGATTTGAAGATTTCATGGTTAGCCCTGTCTATCAAAAAGCTCTTTATTGTTCAAATTATGATTTTGAATCCCCTTTGTTGATAATTAAACTTCTCTTTCCAAATCATTAATGTTCATCTCATTCCAAAAACAAAAGGATGTTGTGGCCAAGTTAGGTTTTCCTTTTGATATCCCTTATCCATTGATGAGTTTGTTATAACCTTTTCTTGACTCCATTTCCCAATGAAACAGATATTTTGTTGTCCTATATATATTTCCTAAAACTTTCATGTTCTGCTGTATCAATTCAACCCAACCAAACAAACAAACACCTGCACTTAATAAATAGTATAAAACCAATACTCAAAGCACACAAGATAAACCTTTGCAAACAAACTTTTGAGAGATCCCTCTTTGAGAACAGGAGGACTAGGTCCTGTAACTCTAAAGATTGGTTCTGATGTTGCCTTGTCTTTTGATTTGCCAAACTATCAAAACACGGGACACCAACAGGTCCCACAGCTATGATCATATCAACATCTCTTGGCAAAATTTAATGTGCGTCTTTTCTTTAAACTGCTAAAAATAGAGAAGGAAGACGTAACACCTTAATTTTGTCAAGAGAGAGAGCAGACACACGTTCGATTCTGTGGGATCATTTTGCGACGGTAGTGATGCCAAGGTAGCAAGAGATATATAAGGACGTACTGAAGCTGCCCATGTAACCCCTTAAATAGGTATCCCACCCCGGAGCTGGGCTGAGAGTTTAATTTTTGATGGCAGAGAATAAAAGGAGGATGAGTTAATCGTATTTTTTATATTCAATTTATAGACTTTTTTTCAATCTCAAAATATACAAATGCTGATGCACACTATCCATGTTTTAATTAATATCTGGTTTTTTTTTTAGGATCAAATCTTTCAAAGATTGATTTTGAAGGGTGTTCTTGGATATATATAGACAAGAAATATTGGGAAAACCCACTAACCTTCCCAAGTATTCTATGTCAGTCCATGGTTGTGTTCTCTTAGCTTAGCTATAGTACATTTCAATTACAGTCCATTAAGAGGTACGGTGAATTAGTTTATGGATTTGGTAATTTTAGTAGGTTCTCGTAGCTAGTTATGTTAAACTCAAATCTCTATGTTTATCGTTACTACTGAAATATATCAACATTTCAAGCTAACGATATGATCTAAGAAACCACAACAGGAAGATCTCTAAAACCTTAAGTTCTTTATTCTGGGTCCAGTTATTCAAAGCCTCCTCTATAGTCTGCACTTGTCCCCCTTCCCTACAAATTTTCAGTTACTTCATCTCTTCCCATACCATACCTGCATATTTGGAATTGTTAATAAATGATCAACTAGTTCTCTTTCATTCTTACATAGTGTACATCACCCTCGACCATTCTTGATGCATTTTCAAGTATTTTCCAATTTATAGATTTGTTCCAAAGAAATAATGACATCTAAACCTTTTAATTTAGAGGGTCATAAGAACTCCATGGAATCTTTCACATCTAGGCCTCCTCTTCCTAGGTTGTATCTACAATTTTTTCTTTGTACCCTAACATGGGAGCATATTACCCCAGGGAAGGGTTCCTTGAGTATAACAAAAAATCCTCCTTGCTTATTCTGATATCAATATTCTTATGTTGATCCACAAATGCCTTCTAGTGGCATATTTCCATCTTTCTCAAACCAAATTCCTTTCCTTTATTTCATATCTACTAAAAAATTGAGGCAAATATTGCATCAACTCCCTAACCCAGGGTATGAATTCCTTGACGTTGCAAAGTAGAAATCAAATCCAATGGAAATCTATAGGCTTCTCCATATTAAACTTGTGGATTAGCCCCTATTCCGATCTGATCCCCTTTTCCAACTCCCCATACTAACCCTACACCTACCAAAGTGAAAGTTAGTGCCAATGATTTCTAGAATATAGACCCATTTTGGATAGTGTTGTTTTCCTTCCTATCTCATTGTTCCATGTTAAGGTGTTCAATGTGATTTTGGTATATCACCTACCTCCAGAGTCCATATTTGGAAATAATATTCCATGGACCTTTGATAGCTATATATTTTCCAAAGAAGTGAATGTATTTGAAATATCAACCTCTAGTTTCTTTTGGTTTAGACAAGGACTACCATTTGAAATTATGCACTTTGTATAGATTGGGTTGGGATAATAAGAATTTTTTTTTAATATCCAAAGGTGGTAAAAATCAAGTACATTCTATTGACAAGTAATCTAAAGATGAGTTCTTGTTATGAATGAATATTGGTAAAGTGCACTCTTAGAAATTAGAATAAACAATATACTTGTTAGCATTGGAAAGCTGAACCATGCAAGTTTATTTTAGATATTAGACCTTTGCCATTTGTTCCAGTATTTCCATGAGATAATGATTAGTTGGGATGTGGAAAGGTTGTTGTTATAGCCTACATACACTAATCTGTGCACATTATGGACTTCCAATTTCAATATAGTGTGGGCAACCTTAACACAGGTTCATACCCAATTTCGCTATAAATATCACTCTAAATTTTATTGCTAATATTATGTTATTATCTAATTTCCTTAGTGATGTAAACCTACTTCATCGAAGTCAATAGATGTTAGGAGCTTCATTATTTAGATCCTATACATTTCAGCAATTCAACATTTGTGGTTGACATTAATTGTGCTCCTTCCATTCCTAGATTACCATTATCAACATGGTGGAGTTTGTTAGAGTTATTTTTTTTAGTGAACTTGAAGGAAGCACTACACGAAAAGTCCCCAATGCAAGTAATTCAAGAAGACATAACTTCTACAGAGCAACGACCAAAAAAAGTGACATCTATAGTTTTGGAGTGGTGATCTTAGAGTTGCTGATGGGAAGACAACCAATAGATCGAGAAATTGGAGAGGATGAAGATCTTGTGTAGTGGGTGTGCAATAAAATAGAGAAAAATAATGGATTTCTTGAAGTGTTGTATCTTGAGCTTGTGGACTGATTCAAGGAGGAAATTACCATGGTTCTGAAAGTAGGACTCCTTTGCATAAGAACCTTTCCCATCAACTGGCCAACAATGAAGAGAGTCGTACATTTGCTGCAGGAAGCCACTACCGAGCACAAGGCCAAGGCAACTGCTAAGGATGAAAAATATTCTCTTCACTAGTATGTGGAACCCACAATTTGCATTGTATAAGCATGATGGTAATTGTACTTGGCCTAGAATTTTCTTCTTTACATGGCCTCCATATTTACTTCCACTTTGTAGCTTCTAACTTTGTTTAGAGTTTTTTCATGTATAACCTTTTGAATCTAACCTAATACTAATAGCCAAAATAGAAGCTTGCCTCTGTAACTATTTGGGCATCATTCCCCATGACAATCCAATGGTTAGAGGGTGCATCTATATACCCAGTCATGGGCCATTGTGTTGTTGTGTTTTTGATAAATCTACCCTCCAAGTTAATAATTGTGGTGGGCTGGCTAAGACATAGAATTTTCTCCCTATTAAACACCATGAGGAGAGCACAAATAGATACCATTGTCATCATTATCTATGTTAGCGTTTTATTATTGATCTCCTCTTGCTCTACTAGGCACAAGCATTTAATTGTAAACCAAAACACTGAAGCTTTCAATGTAATATAGGTGGAAATCAAAATGATTTTAGTGGTTGTTGCGCGAGATTCTCATTATCCTATTGTCATAAATGGTTATTTTGTAGAAGTTTAATTATGGCCTATGGCTATTTTAAAATCGTATTGTAACATGAAAATGTTCATTTCTAAAATTTACATGTTTTTAAACACTCCTTGGATTAAATCCCAATCAGTGTGTATTTAACAATTTTCCGTATTAAATCATGACATGACACGACAAAAAAATTGTAATAGGAAAATCATGTTCCTTCTTGAAATTATAAATGTATTTAATCATTAGTAGTTTTGGTAAATATTAAGTATTT
Organism: Pinus albicaulis; assembly: GCA_034641835.2. Lineage (NCBI taxonomy): Eukaryota > Viridiplantae > Streptophyta > Pinopsida > Pinales > Pinaceae > Pinus > Pinus albicaulis. The sequence goes on from CM076584.1 coordinate 1,681,320,742, forward strand.
AATCATGAATAGTTTTGGTAAATAATAGGTATCATAGAGGAAATTAATCAATTGAGTTATTGTCTTTTTATTATGTATATTGAATATCATATTTATTCTTATTGTCTTTTATTATCTATATTGAACATGTTATTTCTAGCAACTTTGATCTTCCTAGATCTTCTATTTCTTTGGTGTATATTTGCACCTTTAGGGGCAATTGCTGGTTTAAAGTCTAATTCTTTAAAGGGTGCTAGCTCAATGGAAGAGCACCCGCTTTACAAGCAGGAGGTTGGTGGTTCGATTCCATCGTGCCTTGATATTCATAGGGAATGTAGGTGATCATTTTTTAGTGATGGATTCTCTTTTGAACATCACCAATGAGCTTATGGTGACATTTTTCGACCCTCACCAAAATATGCAATGGTGATGGTCAATGAACGCCAACATATATATGCACCAATAGTGACGACCATGAAAGGTTCGTCACCATAAATCGTTATTGTTGATATGAAATGGTGAGGGTAATTGTTTGTCATTATATTAATTATTTGTGACGGACCTTGATGTCACCAACGAGCTTACCATGACATTTTTTGACCCTTACCAAATATGAAATGGTTACAATCAACGAACGTTGCCATATATATGCACCAATAGTGACGGCCATGAAAGGTCCATCACAAAAAATCGTTGTTGTTCATATGAAATGGTGACGGTCACTATCTGTCATTATAATCAATATGTGACGTACCTTGAATGTCACCACAACACATACTTTCGGCGATGCCACCTTTGGTGACGTTCAGTGTTTTGGTGACGAAGGCTATTGTCCATCACCATTTCTCATATGAAATGGTCACAGTCACTATCCGTCATTATAAATCATTATTGGTGACGGACTTTAAATGTCACCACAACACCTATATTTTCGGTGACTCCACCTTTGGTGACGTTCAATTTTTGGTGACGAATGCTCTTTTGACCCTCAATAATGAGCTTATGGTGACATTTTTTTCCCCTCACCAATGTCCTTTTTCTTGTAGTGAAACAAGTTGGTAATAATGTATTTCAACTTGACTTGACTTCATATATGCAAATGTATTCTGTTGTCAATGTGGAAAATTTACGTTTGTATGAGACTCCTTTGATTGATGATCAAGGGAGTGATATTCAGCTTCCATCTATAGAATATTTCTCGCCAGAATTTCTAGACGCGCTCAAGGAGGATTCCATCCTTGATAGGAGGACACGCACTTCTAAGAGGGGAAGTGTCGATTATCTTCGAATTGGGCTCAAAGGCAGAAAACCAAGTAAGGCAAGGTGGATGGAAGTTGAAAAGGTGATGAACTTGTACCCTCATCTTCTGAACAGGTAATTAAAGTCTTTTGGGGTCTAAAAGCTTCCCAATGGGGAGGTGTGATCAGGAGATCACGTGTTATGCTCAAAATTGAAAGTGCTTGAAACAGTACCAAACCTGAGCGACCAAAAAGGTCTCGTTGTTGCTATTCTAACACTATGAATGGTTCAAAAAACCAATGTCGTATGAGGAAGATATCGCGTTCTGTTCGTTTTCCCAAACAACTAAAATTTTTGTGACAGGGTGACTGGGATGCCTAGTTAGCATGCAGGTATAGTTAACAGGTGGCATATGCTGGAAATATTCCTTTTCTCATATCCAATTATATTTCACCACATGGCACAACCAGGACCATTATATGGGTGACACATGGCAAGGCCAGAGGCTGCCACGTGTCCCCAGGAGGTTAGGCCAAAATTTTAGTGGAGTCGGGGGGGATTGACCCCGTGACCTCCAACCTGCACGCTAATACTTCTACCATCTCTCCTACCACATTAGTTCTTAACCTATGGTTTTTACGTGTTAATTTATGTTGTTAAAGTTTCATATTTGGGGGGGGGGGGGGGGGGGGGGGCAGCTAGTGGTCCCAACCCGCTAGCGGCCCCAAGCTTGTGGTCACATGAAACATTAAAAAACCCGCAACAAAAAAACTTCAAACCAACGGTTACATCCAGCATCTACTTTGGCGGTTTTGGTGGATGTGGTCACATGTCACGTTGTGACATCAAACTGCAATGAGACAGTTTTCTAAACCGTAACCTCCGGCGGTTATGCTACGTTCACATGCGAGGCGGTAGAAACATATGCGACGGTTGTGGGATTAAGGTTTATCCAAACGTAACCTTTGGTTTGACCTGTCATATGGTGGGTAATAAAACAGTTTGATGGTTTTTAATTCCATGGGTTTTTAGGACTGTGACTCTGAGTTCCGCTCCAATGCGTAGTTTCAAAAACAGTTAAACCGCGGATTTAAAGGCAGGGGGTCGGCATGTGACCACCCCGCCCAAACCACTTGCTATCAATTCAAATGGTCTTATCCGGTGGAGTCTATGGAGGCGCCCTAAAATTTTCGGTTTTTTCTATTTTTAGTAGCAGCTAAGTGCAATCTCCACTTTTGGTGGAGCTTTTCTAGCTGATATTGGGAAAAATTCTTTGGAGGTCAATTTTCGACCAATTAGGGGTAAAAAAGAGTCTACCTAGACTACTTTGAGCATTCTAAAACCACTGGTGCAAAGAAAACAACCATTAGAGGCTTGTAAATAGATGTATTTTCAATTTTGATTATAATTATAAAGAGGGACATGCCATTGGGAGTTGGACCAGCAGATGTAGCCTAGGAGGGGTGAACTACTTCATCATGCCTGATGTGTAAAACTTATGTGTGATGTTATTTATCTTTTATACACTAATGTAGAGTGTTCTTTAGGCTTATTTTCATGCTTAAAACTCACAAATTCATCTATTTTTCATGGTTAAAAAATTCATTCTTTAAGCAAACAAATGGAGACAAATTGTACATGTTTTTATTAATGAAAGGACACTTAGCACAGTAAACTAATACACTCCTTTCAGATCACCTGTGACATCAGAGAAGCAGTCAAGAATGGATTTGAAGGAGTGATATTCTTGGACAGATGGATGACCAAACAACATATTATCATCTACAAATTGTTGATGTGAGATGGGGGAATTGCAGTGGATATCTAACCCTTTGAGAGAGTTGGATTGATGGCTTGGCGGATAAGCCTCCCTAATCCTTCCGCCATGAGAATGAAAATGAAGGGCGATAAGGGATCACCTTGACGAATTCCTCTAGAGGGAGAGAAGGGGAGGGAGGGAGATTCATTGACCAAAATAGAGAAAAAGAGGGAGGAGATAAGGCTCATGATCCATCTGACCCAAGTTGGACTGAATCCAAATGCTAATAGCATTTGTTGGATGTAATTCTAGCTGAGTTTATAAAAATATTTTGAGAGGTCAATTTTGAGGAGCATACCTAGTATTTTCTCAGCTTTCAATGAGTGAGTGACTTCATGCGTGAGGATGATGTCATCCAGAATTTGGCATCCCTCCACATAGCCTACTTGTTCAGGAGATACCGATAGCGGGAGAAGGTGTTTAAGCCTATTGGAAATCACTTTGGAGATGAGTTCGTATATGACATTGCAAAGCGCAATCAGTCTGTATTTGTTTGGGGCGGAAACATGCTCCTCCTTGGGAATGAGAGTGGGAAGGTGGCATTGAGGGCAAGGAGGATCCAATGCATGCATCGAGACTCCTCAACCAATTCCCAAAATTCCATCTTGATTTTTTCCCAGAAAAGACGAAATAAATTGGATTTGAAACCATCCAGCCCAGTTTCCTTCCTGTCCTTGAGCTGCAACATGGCCTGATCCACTTCCTGCAGCAGGACCGATTTCAATAACATTTGTTTATGTTCCTCCGTAATGAGATTAGGGATGTGCTGAGTGATTTTGTTGATAGCAGGCTGACGCTCAGCGTCTGGTTCAGTGAGAGTTTCCTTGAAGTAGCTCAAGAGTTCTTGCTCAATGTCTTCATGAGCTTCTAGTTTAACTCCTTGATCATTTTTTAGGACAAAAATACAGCTGATCATTCTTCTCTGAATGGTGGAGTGATGGAATAACTTGGTGTTTTTTCCCCTTCTCTGAGCCACCATATTCTAGATTTTTTCTTCTAGAGGATTTCTTCCTGAAGTATTCGGTCTTCTAAACGACTCATTAGATCTTGTTCCTGAAGGGCACCTTTCTCAGTGCGCCCTTCGTGGATGATGAGTTGCTGAAGATCGGCCATTTGGTTTTCCAAATCCCTTTGACTTTTGAATATGTTTCTGAAAGATGTCTGGTTCCAACGCTTCAGTGATTTTTCAGGATCTTCATTTTTTGGTGAAATTGGTACATTTTGGAGCCATCTGGGGGGTGACACTACTCCACCAGGCATTGACCATTTCTTTGAAACCGGGGTGTGAGAGCTAGAATTGGTCAAAGCAAAATGGTTTATTACTATTTGTCCCCGGGCGTGACCATTGAAGTTGTATGGGCTAGTGATCAAAGCCTGAAGCTGGAAGGATGATGGAGAAGATGTCGCCTCCCAAGTGGATTGATTTGTCCGAGATTAGGAAATGGTCCAGTCTCAAGGCAATTTGCTGAGCTCCTCCTCGACGGTTATTCCAGGTGTGGAGGCCATTTGAGGTTGGCAGGTTGATCAACTTATTTTGATGAATGAAGTCCTTGAATTGAGTTTGTCTGCATCCAGTTTGGATCTGCCTCCTTTCTTTTCATCTAGATTGGTGATCATGTTAAAGTCGCCTCCCACAATCCAGAGTGGGTGGGATCGCTGAGAGTTGAGGAGTTCAATGGTGTTCAAGATTTCGATTTTCTGGGAAATGGATTACGGGGAAAAACATTAGTGAGATGGCCATGGATGTTGGTACCGATCAGATGAAAAGAGGCTTGAATGAGGTTGTGCGAGGTGTGGAGGTCGTTCAGAGAGATGATGAGAGGATTCAAAGCTATGTAAAGACCCCTAGAGGCTCCAATGGCATCAACCGCTACTATATGGCAATCAGGCCAGAGCCTGGATATAATGGAGTTCAGAGTAGTGCTAGTACATTTTATTTCTTGCATGAAGAAGATGGATTGATTGTTCTTCTTAATTCTATTTCTAATCATTCAGTGCTTTGAGGGGCTATTCAACCCTCGAATGTTCCAAGATATGAGCTTCATCATTGAGAACTATGAGGGATGACCTTATAAAACCTGGTCAGCTTGGGATAACGTCTCGATTGAACTAATTGGATTCAGAGCAGGATGAGGCACTAAAGATCTATGCATCTAACTCTTTTCCTTGATTCTCTCAGGATCTTTGAAGTATCTTGAGAGAAAATCCCTCCCTGTATACCTAGGGATGGAAGTTGTTGTGATCTGGAGAGAAAATCCACTAGGCAATCAATCTCTCCAGCTAGGATCGTGTGATACTCACGATTTTTGCATGCTATTTCCATTCCAAGGATGTCAAGGTCACTGAAATATATGCTTTCTGGTTCTTCTTCCATATGGGTAGGCTGGTCCAGATTTGTAGTCTTGCCATGATTATCCTGCTGAGTTTGGTGCGGCTGAGTATCTTCCTCCATGTGGGTTGTTTCCTCTTGGATCTGAATAATTGTTTTCTCCTTCTGTTTGACCTCTTTATCCTTGATCTTTTCTTTGTTGGGTTTTTTTGCTGGGATGAGCTTTGGATCGATCGTCATTTTGTAAGGATGAGGTGGAGGGATTCAAAGGTGATGAGTGGGGATGAGAGGGATTGGGGAGGGGAGTGATGACAAGTGGGATTGGTTCAGGGGTGGAAGAGGGGGTACCTTCCGTCATTGTTTGACTGGCTAGATTGTTAAAGCTATTGCTGGTAGATGGTTTTGAGGTTTTGGGGGCTGAAGCAGGTTTTCTAGCATGCCTTTTGCGGTTGGAGACTTTGGTAAAGCCACCAGGATCAGTGTTATCAGAGGTTGGGGAAGATTTCAGAGGTTGGTTGAGGGGTAAATCTCGAAAGAGATGCTCATGTTCACGGAATTTGCGTCAACGGAATGACACATGTTCATAATCAATAGATTGGAACCATTCAAAATCATCATGAAAAAGGCTTACCGAGTTCGAGAGAGCTTTGGCCAGATGCATGTAGACGAAGATCTTGTGGCATAGGTCGTGTAACGATTGAGTTTGGTCTCCTCTGTTATTTTGATGAATTCTCCAAGGTGACTACCGATCTCCTTGAGGGATAGCTCGTCCCAATAGTCTTGGGGGAGGAAATACAGCCTGATCCATATAGGAGCCCAGTTGAAATCTTCTTTATTGGGGTTAAATATCTCGATCTAGTTCCTTAGATAAAGGTCTTCTGAATTAAAGAAATAGGGACCTCCATCTATAATGTGATTTTTTCCCTCTATGCAGGTGAATATGATGTTGAATAATCCCTTGGGCCCAAGCTGGAGCGAGATTTGTCCCCTGGGCTTCCATTTCGAGGCGATCCAATCGTGGAGAGCTTAATCAGTGGGCTAGAAGCCGATGAACTTCCCAATGATGGCATGGTATTTCATGAACTGTATTCTTCCATTGATATAGTGGGTAGGTAGATAGATCTTGGATCTATTAGAAGAAATAGGAATGCAGGTGGAGGAAGAGGCTTTTGTCTGCCCATTTTTGTGCTTTTTCTCTTCTGACTAAGATTCAAGCTTTACTGCAGGGTCAGAGTTACCTACCATTTCGTTGAGAGGCCCAGAGTTAGTACACACGACGTCATTGACAATAGTAGAACTTCCAACTGGGGGGGGGGGGGGTGGGGTCATGCCTCCCCCCCTTCAATACCCGTCATTCCGTTTGCATTCTCCACACTGTGGGTCGTGATGCCTTCAACACTATGGGGAGAGTTCCTTTGAGATGGGTTCAGGGGCTATGTTGGCACCCGTCATAGGGGCGAAGGAAACCCTAAGTTTCCATGACCTAGCTCAGCTGCTCTCCTCTTCAATATTTCTCTTGAAAATAAAAATATTATTTGAGATCACCGTTAATGTTTCTCGGTCAATCCTTAGTGAGACCGAAAGTAAATGGTGGAATCAAATTTTAGATAGAAGCTATTAAAATATGTGTCTCGATCTGTGTCTTATGACTTCATGAAATGGATAGTACACTTTTTTTTTGGGTTAATTAACATAGGACATTACATAGGGTTTGATTATACCATATGTTACACCTCTTCAAGTCTATTGGTTGAATAGTTTTGATTTAGTTGCAGTAGTGTGTGTATACTAAGTGCCTTTATTTCGATATTATTCACTTAAGGTGCATCCATCTCTTCTTTCATCCTTCACAATATGGCTTCTTTATGAAGTGGAATCATCTCATATCATTTAACTTAAAAGTTTCTCATGTCCTTATTTTCTTGCATGCATATCAAGGACAAATAATTCATGTGGCTACCATTTGCACTAACAGTGAAGATAATAAAGTATTGAAAATTCATTATTATTAGGGACACTTATGACTAGAGAAACACCAACCCAAACAGAGGAGTAATTAGTGTTGACTATAGACTAATTACTCAATTATTTCCTAGGTTTTCTTGGAGCATATCAGGAAGATAATAGGTCCACAAAGCATTACCCTCTGTGGTATCATGGGAAATTTGGATACCATATATGTAATATTATTTAAGGTTTTTTTCTTTTCCCCTTTGGAAGTTTTCCAAAAAATTAAATATGTTTATGAAGATACAAAACCAACTCCAAAGTTGAAGAAATTTCGAGACCTTGAGCCTAAAAATTTGACAAATCGAGAAGCTATGTTTTATCTATGGACCAAGACGGGGTAAACTTGGACCATGGTACCAGTGGGATGTTACATATTGTTGACCAACAATACTTATCATTCAAGATTGGATTAGGAAGACATAGAAACAAGTGGGTTGAATTTCATGTCCTCTTAAATCTACTAAACAGTAAAGATTGCAAGGAAAAAGACTTTCCAAACTACAAGTTTTTGGATATTCAAACATGGTTTTTGAATGTGTAAAAGGCTCTTTAAGGCTTCAAAAATTCACTTTAAACCCTCTATTGGACCAGGTATTAGTTGTTATTCTAGTTGAAGAAATATAGTTTTATCATATAAGGAGAGTTTTCAATCGGGATGTAGATAGGTTGTCAAAACAACCATTGATTGATCAAATGGTTTTGTTGAATTTGTAAAACATATTATGGGGAAACCCCCCTCTCCCCCACCCCTGAGTTCTAATATCATTATATATATATATATTCATGGGTTTCACTGAAGTTTTGGTGTTTCTTCAACTCACAATGGTAGTTCCTTTTTGGGTTTACAATTACCTAATATGAAGTCTTAGGTAAATTAAGATGTTTGAGGTTCAAATCCTTCAATTAGTCTATATCTGCAATATGGTCATACCGTAAACACCTATAATTATAATATAATAGTAGAATATAGAGATGCTTCTTTAAATATTTTCTTGGTAGAGGAATAATAAAGTTCCTCCTTTTTGAAAAAAAAAATTCTATCATGTAAACACATTTACCACTACTTACAGTTACATTATTATTGGTTGATATCCAATAAGAAATCAAATTTTTATTTTTCACAACATTACCAGAAAACAATCCAAAAAAACCATGAAAATATATGCATGACAGTAATGGATGTTCACACTTCAAATACAATTTACTCTACTGGTGGCTACACTACATTCTTTACATATCCAGTATAAAAACCCTCAAATGAGAAAACTGAATATATTTTTACACAAAATTACTAGAAAATAATCTAAACCCCATCTATGAACATGTATGCATAACAATAATTGTTTTTCACATAGAAAATAAAATTTACTCTGTCCATGGCTATACTACATCCCTACACATACATATACAAGGGAATGGAAAGGATTGGGCAACATCTACCCACCCATCCACAAAACTGAAAATGTTCTTGTTTTCAGCTTACACAAATTAGGATTCTTACTCAAAATAGGATTATTGTTGTCAACTTACATAAATTTGCTATGCACAACATATACAAAAATAGTCAAATCAGATATCCTTCTCTAGTCTTGCGAACAGAGAATTGTCTTGCCTTAAATACAATAGGCACAACATATTAAGAAAATTATAAGAGAAACCTTCCTCTGACCTTTCGTCTAGGTACCTCAAAGGGAACTGTTGAGCATGCATCAAATAGGAACCATCTACAAATATTATCAGTGTTATCCAAGGAATATGATGAGATAATATGTTCTAATGAGAGGAATTCTATTAATTGCAAGTTTCAAATGTTATCTATGAAAAGATACACTCATAATTTTCTTCACGGTATTCAAAAATATAAAATCAACTATCATTTTAGAAATGCTCTAGCAACATCTGTCTACTAGTAATTATGTTTTTCTGTTAAGGTAAGGTATGAAGAAGGTCATAATAATTTCAAATGAAAATAAAAAGTCTACAATCATTTCTACAACAAATAAGCCTCCTTTCTGCTCCTTAATAAACCCAAACTCAAATGGTGAAACCCTCCTTTCTGCTCCTTGATAAACCCAAACTCAAATGGAAACAACCACACTAAGTAAATCACTATAAATATCAAGAACATTTCCCAGGCCCTACAAGTATAGAAAGTTCAATATAAATCACTCTCTGCAACAATTCAGCCTCTTAGAAATTATAAGGATTTGTTCTAATAAAAATCAAAGATTGTTACTAACCACAAAAGACAAAGACATTTTCACTTATTTTGATAAGGGATCAAGGAAGGTACAAATCAATCAAAGTTGTCCCTTGTTATTTTTTGAGAAGAAATAAGGTCGAGTAGGAGAAAGTAAGATTAATATTGATTTGGGGAAACCTAGTCAGGGTACAGTCATGGTTTCTCTAGTGGTTTATCTTTTTGCATTACATGAAAATGACAGGAAAGCTTACAGAGGAACAAATATCTGAGTTCAGAGAGGCTTTTATATTATTTGAAAAGGATGGAGGTCATTGTATCACAACAAAGGATCTCGGGGCCGTAATGCATTCTTTGGGTCAAAACCCCAATGTATATAGGAAGTGGTCCAAATGTTTTATATTCAATAATCTAGTCTTGAATACAATCTACCATAGAAGAGCTTTGTTGGAACCTTCCACTTCCATATTTTCATAAACCATTTGCTGAAGGAAGAAAGAATAGGTGGTGAAATGTAATAGTATGCCTCTCTTACCTTTATTTGACCCATCACCAAATTGTCGTTCCATACATATTTATCCTAATTTTTAGTGAGAAATATTCTTGCACGTGAAAGGTATCACACGTATATATTCCATATATCTGCAAGGCCCCCATATAATCCAATGTCGAAAGCCATGAGCCAATAGGGATTAGAAAATATAGCTTGTATAAATATTTGACTAACATAGTGTATGCCCAAATTGTAGATTTACCATAGAAGTTCTGATAGAAAGGTGTGATCACCTGTAAATCCACAAATTAGATCTAATCCAATGTCAATGTTTGTGCCTTTTCCAATTTTCCACTAAATATTGCTCATAAGCCATGGGTGAACCTTCATAAAGCTCCTCCAAATATAGGATATATTGTGTGGGATGTGCGCACCATCCTTTATCCAGAATATCATCAATTTATTTTGGAGGTATTTATTTTTGACAATGTTATGCTAGAGGCCATCTCAATTTTGAGCCCGCCAAAAAATTTTCATAAGTAATTCCCAACTCATACGCTCGAGATCAAGGATGCCCCATCCTCCTTCCTCTTTCCTCCGAGTCATAACGACCAAGTTGTCCAAATGATATATGTGCTTATCATAGTTACCATCACAAATAATTTGAAGATGATGTAGCAGATCCTTTTAATGATATTCTTAGGCAGAGCAAAAAGATGAAGCCAACATACAAAGATGATCTGAAGGACTGATCGAAATAGAGTGAGCCTGCCTCCTGGGAAGAGTCACCTATGTTCCCATGATAAAAGTTTACTGTGGAATTTCTTTATAAGCCAGCTCTAGTAATTAATTCCATAAAAATTAGGTTTGAGCATAAATCCAAGATATTTAAAACTCACATCCAATGCAATGCAAATAACACTGAAAATATGAGAAATCTCCAGTACAAGTGCATCATCTGGGTAAGCATAAATCACATGATATTTAGTATTATTCATAAGGATTCTAGAGACAGATATACAGAGGTCAATAATACCATAAATGTTTCTCCATTCTAGAATAGATAATCCACAAAAGAGTAACACATCATCAGAAAAAATCATATGAGTAATCATGACTTGTCTAGTAGTAAATATACATGCCAGTGACCCATCCATATGTGCATTCAAGAGAAATATGCTAAGTCCCTCAATAAAAAGAATGAAAAGAAAGGGTGACAAGGCGCATCCTTGTTGGATACCCCGAGAGGCAAAAAAAAATTTAGTAGGAAGTCCATTAACCAATACAACAAAGTTTGCAGTAGATACACAGGCCATGATCCATTTTGAAACTTGAAATGAAATGCCAGTTTTGTGTCGGACCAGCCGAAGAAAGGTCCAATCTACACATTAATTTTATTTTTTTTAGGTATAGCTTCATAGTTATCGCCCCAAGCTTATTATATTTTATAATATGTACATTATCTTATGCAATAAAAACCACATCTTGAAATTGCCTTTGACGAAGGCACGTGAATTGTTCCTGGGCGAAACCATCTGACAATGCAGGTTTTAGCCTCTTAGCAATGATTTTGGAAATCATTTTGTATAAGGTGTTGAAAAGAGATATAGGCTTGTAATCAACAAAATTTGATGCATGTGAAACCTTAGGAATCAATGTAATGAAGGTGGAATTAATATCACGAGGGATATAACCAATCTCTTGAGCCACCAGAGAATATACAAATTTCAATGGACAACCCCCGTCATAGACAATCTCTGATATTCCATGTCATTGATTTCCAAATATACTCAGGCACTCGACCATAATATGTCCAACATTATGACAATGTAGGAAGTGAAAAGGAATTTTCCAATAGTAAATTTGCTGCCTAATATACAAGCCACCTCAATTGTGCTCCTCCTATGCACGAAGACTAGAAACGAAGTCCACCTCCACTGAAATCCATGCGATATGTTTATCCCTATGTAACAGGATTTCTTCCTATAGGAAAGCAAATTTACCAATGAAATTATTGATCATCTTCAATGATTCACATGACTAGAATATGAGGGGTAAACTGGGGAGTTTAGCCCAAACAAAATTCTTTTGTGGCAATTCTAAGCATGGATCAAATCCCATATTCCAGTGATGTAAAGAGAGGAAACCAAAACCATGAACCCAATACGATCCAAAAATATTCGCAACATCGTCATCATTAATAAAGTGGAAGAAGAACCATTTATTGTATAAAATGATGAAAAGAGGAAAGTACTTACGAATAGATTACTAGTGTTATTCAACCCGGTATGTCATCTGAGAGACATCCATTAGCAGATAAGACAACTTACCCACCAAAGCTCGTTGTTGTAATCCTACCACCCATTCCCAAAAACCATTAGAACCAAACATGAGTTTCTGATAATCAAGATCAACGTTAACTTCCTTTTTTTTTATGCGAATGATGGAAAAATATTTTCCATGGATTACCACATTCAGGTTCAAAAACGGGTGGGGATACTGAAACATTCGAATCCATGTGTATATCTGCATGTACAGAAAATTTTCTAGAGGGTTGGACTCTAGACTTGGGGCAGCCATGACTCTCCTCCTCAATAGTCTCATGTACCAATGCATCGAGTAATGACATGTCACCGCCCAAATTTCCTTCAGTATCAAGAGATATCCTACGAATAGATGTAAAGGAGAGTTGTACAGTTGACACCACTGCCACTTTGTAATCCCTCCTATATGTTCACCAAAGTAAATAGCATTACCAAAAAATAACTTATGTAGTGGTGTTTATAAAAGCCTGAATAAAATATGTAGACAAGGTAAATTAATGTAACTTATCAATTATAGACCCCACACGATGTAGGTCATCACCAGCTCAATCCACTAGGAAACCCCTTCAAATCTAATAGGCGGATCAATCATCGCTGACCAATTTCCTTTAGAAAATCTCGTCAAGCACACAATGGACAAATATATTCAATGATGATACAAACCATTAGTGGATTGTCCCTCATATAATTAATGGACAAATTAGAAAATAAATATCACCCCAGATCAATTAATGACCCCAAGAGACTCCTTTGCGATTGAATTAAAAATTCAAATATGTTACCAACTCCACCAACAAAAATGAATGCACTTAAGTAGCAGTAAAGATCCTTGGAAATCCCCTGATCGACCAATGCCAAACCAGAGAGGAGTAGGAAGAACCATAGGAACAAAGGTTTAGAAGAAAGACCATGCAAAACAACCATCTAGTGCGTCTCAGATAGACCACAAAGAATACCAATATGTAGCAACTAAGAACCTCAGAAATCCATTGATTGACCAATCCTAAACCTGGGATAAGGAGCAGAAATAACCACAAGAGAAAAGGTTCAGAAGAATGACCACATAAACAACCAACTAGTGTGTCTCAAATAGACCACAAAGTATACCAACAACCAGAGTGGAAAAAAAATTGTTATTAATGTACCTTCAAACAAAAAAAAAACCAATAGAGATCCTTGATATCATCAGAATCAGGATAAAAACCGAATCTAGCTCAGATAATTATTCTTAGATGTATTGCACCCAATAACACCAAAAACTACACTAGTGAAGGGTACATTTAATCCATCTACCTCCACACCTGTAACCAAAGTTACCGCCCTTGTGAATTTTGTGACTAATGCTTCCACAATCCAATATTTTATTCTGAGCATTTGCTTCTCACAAAAGTTGTCATAGATATTTTGAAGTAAGTATATTTTTTGCCAACATATATTCTATAATTTTCCTCCACCATCCTTGTAGAAATTATGGTGTATATTTGCAACTACTCATGAAGTTTTAGCCAAAATAACAAGACAAAAACCTACTCTACCACTGTGCGGAAGTTAATTCATAATTTAGAACAAAAAATTTAGACATGCAATAAGAAATAGCACATGCACACAATATTTTTCCTGGGGAAATAAATCTACAAAAAAAACCAATGCTTGCTTACATTAATCTGATGAATAGAGATGTATTCCAATTTCTTTGCTCAACTGAACACAACCTGCAAGTGAATAACATATCTCTCTGCTCACTAAGAAGATCTGACCTAGAATTAATCAATTTTAGCCTCTTCTAGAGACCTTATTTCCTTACACAATTCCTTGAGAAATTAGGCCCTTATTATTTAGGAATTTTTCCGAAATGGATTGCACAATTCCCAAGGTTGATCATCTCACTGCATGCAACACTTGTACCCTCAATACTAGTCTACAAATGATGTTACATTGCTTTGGAATATCCACCATAGCTGAGGAACTCGAATTCTCTGCATCCACTAGTTATTTTGGGTTGATTGATTAGTTAACTAGATGATCATTTAGTTTGATTGAAGTCCCACTCCACAATTCACCTTCCACTAGTTCCTCCAACCGTTGGAACTAGTTTAAGTGAAAACAATTTGAGATAACTGACTTTGATTGCTACAAATTAGCAATAACACATTCTTGTTGAGATTCAACAAGATGATGATCCTAGTGAAAATTAAGCACCTTCACTAGGTGGGGCCCTCAGGCTATTTTTATGTGTATGTCTATTTTTAGAATGGTGAGCATATTCTAAAATTAGCAAGATGCTGATTCTAGATGGTTGAGAAAATTCTATCTTTAGATGAATTTATATTTTTAGAAGATGGGCGAAGTCTATTTATAGATCTCATATCTAAAAATAGAATGCATGAAATAGAATGCATGTCAATTATTATTAGCCCTTAATGATAATCAGACAATAAATAATAACTATTATCTTGGAGCACTTGATTTCAGTTAACTAATGTGGCAAACCAGTTAGCTGAAGGAATTACGCATTCCGAGGTTGGTTGGTGACTCATGCATGATGGAATTCATTGTAACTGAGTGTGACACAGTTGTAACCGAGTTGGAAGAGTAGTTATGGGAGTTGTTATTTAGTTTAACTCAGTTAAGTGAGTTAAACTCAGTTGTGCTAGTTGTAACTAAAGATGCACTAGTGAAAGATGAGTGAATTAATTATTTAATTAATTCACAAGTAGTGTCTTACTTGCAACTAAAGAAATACAACAGTTAACTACTTGCATGTCAGATCCAATGGAGACCCAGTGGAGAGATAGGTGAAAGGGTGTGTTTGACTATCAGTTGTGACTATAGTGATGCATTCAATGCATCTACACACACATTAGAGTTTCCAATGAGGATTTCGCAATAAAATCAAGGCAATATCGAATTCATTCAGGGATATTCTTCAGCAGAGATTACTTTGTGGAGGCAGGCTGTCAAGAGGCAGCAAATTGGTGCATAGATATGCAAATTTCTGCATGACAATGTGAGACGATTGTATATTGTAATAAGAGCTCTATGAGCAAAGCTTTGTATGAGATTGTTTCATGATTCCACGATATACATAATATATGATAGTTGGGGTTTTTAGCTTTAAGCTTTCCCAGTAAAACATCTTGTTATGTGTGATTGATTTTTCTTCATATGTGTTTTCAATTGGCAATTTAATTTCTGCAAGAATTGAGTAGAAGGATTCTATATTTAACAGTGGATTTAATTATTAGATCAGGGGAGTCCGGAAATACATTATTGTGTTTATAAATTTCTATATGGTATTGGAGCAGTGTTAAGCACTGAAGATTGCAATATTGAAGTAGTGATGAGTTTTGTGCTGGTGGATCAATTCGAATTTGCTGCAAGAATTTCTTGGTGCGACAGTTGAGTAAACATTGAAATGGATTTCAATGGGTTGTTGTTGGAGTATGCACTTGAGGGCATCTCGAACAACATATCCTGGAAGGACAGGATGGAGGCGGTGCTTGAAGATAATGGCTTGAAGGAGTTCATTGATAGTGATGTTCCTAAGCCCACTTCGACGGATGTTGCATTACTTAATGTCTGGCAAAAGAAAGTAGCGAAGACAAGAAGAATCCTGTTGGAAGGTGTGAAAGACCATATTGTGTCAAGCCTACAAGGAAAGCCACTCCATTTTCAATGTGGAAGGCTTTGACAGATCTTTTCTAAAGAAGCAGCGACCATAGGAAATTGGTGCTGAAAGATAAACTTAGAAAAATCAAAATGGAGAAGGGTGACAGTATTCCAAAGTATCTCACAAAGTTTTTCCAATGTAGGGATTAGCTGGGGAGTGTGGTAATTACAGTTGCTGATGATGACTTGGTGAACTTGGCTTTCCTTGCACTTCCGAAGAGTTGGCATAGTTATCAAGACTCTGTTAATGGGCGAGAGAAACTGTCGGATTGGGAGCGACTTTGGTCAGATCTAGTGCAGGAGGAGATAAGGTGGGGTACCAAGGATGGCTTTTCATCAAAACATGATGATGAAGAGGATTGTGCTTTGGCTGCCAAAGCGAGGAAAGGGAAGGGGAAGAAATCCCATTCAAAATCCGAGGCTAAAGGAAAGAAGATAGATCTATCCAAGGTGAAGTGTTTTCACTATCACGAACATGAGCATTTCGCCACTAACTGCCCACAAAAAAAGAAGAACAAGAAGGCTGTTGGAGCTGCAGCTGGTGAGGCCCTTGCCTCACAATTTGAACTTTATTTCTCTTTGATCGCATGCTTGGTTTGAAGCGCAATGGGATCGGTGTGGTATCTTTACAGTGGTGCTTCCTTCTCCATGACGACATATAAGGAGTTGTTCAGCGACTTGGAGGAGAAAGATCTCCAAATGCATATAGGGATGGGCGACGATGTAGGATACAGTGTGACTAGAATTGGTAACATTACCTTTGAGAGGGAGTTAGGTAAACCATTTATGTTGAAAGATGTTATGCATGTTCCAGGTCTAAAGAAGAACTTGGTCTCAGTCACGATGTTGGAGGACATAGGTTATGACGTTGTTTTCAGCGATGGAAAAGCTTTCCTGCGACATAAAACAACGGGTCAATCCAAGAGGATAAGGATTCGAGTTAAGAATCTCTACAAGCTACAGGTAGATGGCTATGCTGCAATGCTGGGCAAAGAATAAGAAGTGGTAAGCTGGGCTAAGGGCAAATTATGGCACAGGATATTGGGCCATCTTCACCATGGCGCCCTGAAGATTTTACAGTGGATTTATACTGGACTTCCCAAGGGTACACTTGCGTAGATAGATTAGTGCAAGGGATGTACTATGGGTAAGTTTGTGAAGACCACTTTTCATGAAAAGGAGAATCGTGCTTCGGTGATCCTGGAGAGAGTACACACAGACATGTGTGGACCATTCTCGGTTTCTTCAACAACAAAACACAGGTGTTATGTTATTTTTTTTTATGACTATTCTTGTAGATTTTCGATCTTCTTCATGCAGAAGAAGGATAAAACATTCTCAAATTTCTGTGAGTTTAAAGCATTGGTGGAGAAAGAGTTGGGGAAGCAAGTGAAGGCTCTGCGAAGCGATAATGGTGGTGAATATATCTCAAATGAATTCATATACTTCTTTAGCAAAGAAGGAATTCGAAGAGAACTCATAGCGCCTCATAACCCACAGCAGAATGGGGTCGCAGAGAGGAAGAATAGAACGATTGTGGGTGTTGCACGAGCTATGCTTCATGATCAGGGCCTACCAATGCACTTGTGGGCGGAAGCATGTAACACTGCGGTTTATGTGCAAAATGCTTGTCCTCATAGAGTAATTGGCATGAGTACACTTGAAGAAGCTTTTACTGGTAAGAAACCGGATGTTTCTCACTTTAAGATTTTTTTCTCATCTATTTATGTTCATGTGACCAAGAACGCTAGGAAGAAACTAGAGCTGACTACTGAATTTGGGATATTTGTGCGGTACATAGAAACACCCCATAATTATCGTGTGTATTTTCCAAAGAGTCGAATGACTGTGGTGCGACGGGATATAAAATTCAATGAGGAGAAAGCCATGAAGTTGTAACTTGAAAGGGAGCTACACTTGCATGAAGAGAAGGAACTAATTGTTCCCAAAGATGAGCCTCAAGATGTGGATCAGCCACAGGAGAAGGATCATGGAGTGGAGGAGTCCACTCACGTAGAGCCAAACATCAGAACTGGCAGAAGGCGTACCATAGAAGTTGAGAGGCTAAAGCTTGATGCAACACATAATGTAGGAGCCCCTACTTCACAGCACAGATAGAGAGAGTCTCCTGACCGATTCACTGGATACATAGCTCTCATGAGCAAGTGTATCGTGACAGAGCCATATTCTTTTCAGGAAGCAGTGTAGGAGCCCACATGAGTAGATGCAATGGTGGAGGAGTATGACTCCATTGTCAAAAACAGTGCTTGGGAAATTGTTCCAAGGCTGGTTGATAAATCAGTGGTAGGTTCAAGATGGATCTACAAGGTAAAGCAAGCTGCTGATGGGAGTGTTGAGAATTATAAGGAAAGATTTGTTGCCCGAGGCTTCTCACAGATAGAGGGGATTGATTATGAAGAAACCTTTGCACCTGTCGCACGATATTCTTCCCTAAGGACCATCCTCACTCTCTCAGCACATATGGGTTGGAACATTCATTAGATGGATGTGAAGACTACGTTCCTTAATGGGGTCATTGAGGAAGAAGTGTACATTGAGCAGCCTGAAGGATTTGAGATCTTTAGCAGCGAGTTGCATGTGTGTAGACTCAAAAGAGCGATGTATAGGTTGAAGCAAGCACCCTGTGCTTGGTACACTTGGATCGATAGCTATTTCACTAGACTTGGCTTCACCAAGAGTGAGGCAGATGCAAACCTATACCAGATTGTGGTGGAGGGTAAGCTTTTAATCATTGTTCTTTATGTTGATGATTTAATACTAACTGGTGATGAGCAGCTAATACACTCATGCAAGGAGGACCTTGAAAAGGAGTTCGAGATGAAGGATATGGGCCTCCTTCATTATTTATTTGGATTGGAAATATGGCAGCGAGAAGGTGAATTGTTTGTGTCTCAAGGCAAATATGCACGGGAGATACTCGGTAAGTTTCACATGGAGGGCTGCAAGCCCATTGATACTCCTCTTCCATGAAACTAGAGGAAAGAGGATACTACATTGGCAGAGGTGGTGGATGCTACCTTCTATCGATAATTGGTGGGTTCGCTCATGTATTTAGTTAATACAAGACCAAACATATGCTATGCGATGAACCAGCTTAGTCAAGCGATGGTTAAGCCTACCAAGCTCTTTTGGAAGGTGGGAAAGCATGTCCTGAGATATCTCAGGGGCACATCTGAGTATGGCTTATGGTACAGACAGATGGATGAGGTGAAGTTGCATGGCTTCATGGATGTAGATTGGACAGGCATCCCAACGGACAGAAAGAGCACATCAGGAGGGGTTTTCAATATCAGATCTATAGTTGTTTCTTGGTACAATAGGAAACAGAGATCTGTGGCACTCAGTTCAGCAGAAGCGGAATACATGGCAGCAATTCAAGCTGCATGTGAGGCTATCTGGACGAGGAAGATCCAGGTCGGTTTGTTCGGTTCTCATTTAGATCCTACAGTGATTCATTGTGATACTCATAATTGCATTAAACTCTCGATTAATCATGTGTTTCATGATAGATATAAGCATATAGATATCCGGTATCATCATATCAGAGATTGTGTGCAGCGGAAGATCATGTTGCTTCAGTACATTCCTACGTAAGATCAGGATGCGAATATTCTGACGAAGGCGCTCACCAGGAGAAAATTCGAATACCATAGAGACAGGATCGGGGTGAAGGACAATCCCTTTCTTGTTGAGAGGGAGTGTTGAGATTCAACAAGATGATGATCCTAGTGAAAATCAAGCACCTTCACTAGGTGGGGCCCATTGGCTATTTTTAGGTATTTGTCTATTTTTAGAATGGTGAGCATATTCTAAAATTAGCAGGATGTTGATTTTAGATGGTTGAGAAAATTCTATCTTTAGATGAATTTCTTTTTTTAGAAGATGGGTGAAGTCTATTTATAGATCGCATATCTAAAAATAGAATGCATGTCGATTATTATTAGCCCTTAATGATAATCAGACAATAAATAATAACTTATTCTCTTGGAGCACTTGATTTTAGTTAACTAATGTGGCAAACCAATTAACTGAAGGAATTACGAATTCCAAGGTTGGTTGATGACTCATGCATGATGGAATTCATTGTAACTGAGTGTGACACAGTTGTAACAGAGTTGGAAGAGTAGTTATGGGAGTTGTTATTTAGTTTAACTTAGTTAAGTGAGTTAAACTTAGTTGTGCTAGTTGTAACTAAAGATGCACTAGTGAAAGATGATTGAATTAATTATTTAATTAATTCACAAGTAGTGTCTTACTTTAAACTAAAGAAATACAACAGTTAACTACTTTCATGTCAGATCCAATGGAGACCCAGTGGAGAGATAGGTGAAAGGGTGTGTTTGACTATCACTTGTGACTATAGTGATGCATTCAATGCATCTACACACACATTGGAGTTTCCAATGAGGATTGCATAATCAGAGCAAGGCAAGATTGAATTCATTCAGGGATCTTCTTCAGCAAGGATTGCACAGTGCAGGCAGGCTGTTAGCAGGCAACAAATTGGTGCATAGTTATGCAAATTTCTGCATGACAGTGTGAGATATTGTATATTGTATTGAGACCTCTATGAGCAGAGCTTTGTATGATATTTTTTCACGATTCCATGATATACATAATCTAAGATAGTTGGGGTTTTTAGCTTTAAGCTTTCTCGGTAAAACATCTTGTTATGTGCGATTGATTTTTCTTCGTATGTGTTTGCAATTGGCGATTTAATTTCCACTAGAATTGAGTAGAAGGATTTTGTATTTAACAGTGGCTTTAATTGTTAGATCAAGGGAGTTCGGAAATACATTATTGTGTTTATAAATTTCTACAATTCTTGACTGAATTCTAACTCCTCCAACTCAAATTTACTGAATAAACTGGGTGACACAAGCCATGTCACACAAGTTAATTGCATCCAAGTTTTTTGCTGATGTGGAGATTCAAATTTTCTCAATCTAATCAAGGCAAAATCAAATTGAGAAATTCTTGCTGCATTTTTCAACAATCCTTCAAGAAAATCTAATCCATGTTGTTGATGACAGTTAGGAGTTCCAACACAACAATGTGTTGATAATAGCAACCAGTTAATAGAAGTAGCATTCAAAATAAATGAAATAGTCAAAAAACAGATTAAAACACAATCGATGTAGACCCTGAAAAGTAATACAACTATGTTATTGTCTATCCATGTTCAACGAAAGTGCCTCCATCGCTCCTCTCACCAAGCACACCTCTGTTTTTGGCCTCCATCTCCCTAAATCCCATCAATTTTTGTTGACCTCCATGGCTCTGCTTCATGAAGGACCCATCAACAACGTAAAAAGGAACCCTTAATCCTTTACCTTTACCTTTTTTTACTAGCATATTGTATTGAAAAATTTAAGACAAACAATTTCTTTTGTCTTAAAAAATTGCTTTAAAATCTCCCTCTGTATAGTAGTGTCGAATGCAATGATAGACAAGTTGTCTCTAATTGTATCATCAAAGATCGAAGGGACAAAAGAGGAATTGATACATTCGAAAAATCTCACCAGGAAAAGTTGTCGTGTTCTTGAGAGTCAACTACCCACACAGAACAAAGAGTCCAACAAACTGTTGCCTTTATAAATGATAACGTGAATGGTAAGTGAAATAAAAACATCTATATAGGCACGAGAAAATAGGTGCGAGACAATAGTATCCTGCAAGCTACCGGGACTTAGGGCGCACTATCAAAGTCAATTTTGTAGTTTTTAGATAACATTGTCTTAAATTAATATGATTTTGTCTTAATTGTTAATTGTCTTAAATGATTTTTGTCTTAATTTCCATTGTCTTAAGTGACCATTGTCTTATATATAAAGTCTCGTCTCAAAATATTTTTGTCTTTAACTATTTTTGTCTTAAATATAAAGTTTTGTCTTAAAATATTTTTGTCTTAAAGTGTTTTTGTCTTAAATATAAAGTTTTGTCATAAAACATTTTTGTCTTAAACTGTTATTGTCTTAAATATAAAGTTTTGTCTTAAAAATTTTTTGTTTTAAATTGTTTTTGTTTTAAAAATAAAGTTTTGTCTTAAAATATTTGTGTCTCAAACTGTTTTTTTTGTCTTAAATATAAAGTTGTCTTAAAACTATTTTTGTGTTAAATATAAAGTTTTATGTTAAAATATTTTTGTCTCAAACTAATTTTGTTTGAAATTTTATATTTAAGACAATTCAATTGATATTAAATTTCAATGTAAAATAACTAAAATAAAAAGTGATTTTTTAAAATAAAAGATTTCTTTTATCTCAAAAAAAATGTCCTTGATGTAGTAGTGTTCAATAATTAAGAATATATGTTTATTTTAGAAAGATTACCAATTCAAACTTATAAAAAACTATTTCCATAAATTTTAACAAATAACTATTAAAAAAACCAAAAATCATTTATTTTTTTCAAGTAAAATCCATTTTAATCTGAAAATTATAAAAAATGTAAAAATATACTTTTAACACTAAAACTATTAATTTAAAAGATTTTTTTTATTTTTATAAAACAAAATTTTAAACCATATTTAAGAGGCAAACACGTCTCCTGATGAGAATTTTATGTTTCAAGTTCCAACATTGCTCACCTCAATTTGAAAATTTGTCGTTTTCTCACCATCATTTCATTTCCATGCTCATGTAGTAATATAAATTAAACAATTAATTAAAATTTAAAATTAGAGTTTAGATGGATCTAAAACCATTTTTGATGCCTAAATTAATTTAAGAATATAAAGTAAAATTTCAAAAACAAAATTTTATGATAAATAAAATTTAAATTATAAAAAATCTTTAATAATATTTAAAAATAAAAATAAATATTTTTACTTATAATATTTATTTTTAAGAAATTTTATAATACATATTTAATTGTTTTTTATAAAAGGTTCAAAATTTATGAAAAAATTAAAATAAAATATTTTAATAATATGCATTTCAAGACCATCTATTCCTAGAGAAATTGATATCCACCAATAGTAACTTGCAAATTCCTGATGAGTTGATCATGTAAAAAAATCTCTTGACCAAATTTAATGGCTAGCCTATTCAGCATATTTATTGAGAAAATAATTCACTTGCTGATATCCTCTTCTCCAAAATTTGAGAGGCCTATCTGTTCCTTTTGGCAGTATACACATTTCATATTTCCGTGATGCCCAGATGCTTCGGAATTTTGAATTACCTTTGCCATGAGCGCTCTGAATTTGGTTTATGGTTAAGGCTTTAAGTTTATCTACCGACATCGTAAGTATCTGTCAAGTGCACATAGGGGTGCTGGAGGTAAGTTGTCGGATTGGTTTTGTAGAAGAGTCTCGAGCAGGCGAGCCAGTTCACTTGCAAGCTAGCCGAGTTTTTCATCAAGCGAGCCTGATATAATTTTTCTCCCTTTGCTCGAATGCTGGATATGGTCGGACCATGCGCATGGGGTTCTAATCTATCCTGCCATGGGTTTTATGGTTTGATGTTCAAATGCTTGGATGCTGAAATTTTTGGTTCTTGTATGTATAGCTTTTATCCTTGTAAGTAGTTATTTCTTTATCTTGAATGTTGTTTATGGGATGATCCATGTTCATGTTTTAGTTTTCTCTTCTTCTTTTTTCTATCTTCTTTTTCTGGAGGTTATGTTGGGCTGAAAGTTTATGTTTATGTTTTTTTTAGGGCCCTGGATTATGCCAATTGACATATTTATATGATAATGTATGGTTTATTTACTTACTATAAACAACATTTTTTTCTTGTCGCAACATTTATGTGTTGACTTTGTTTTATAAATAAAATTTGATGGTCCACATTAGATCCAGAGAACATGGTTCATGTTGTCGCAATCCACAATTGTGGTCCACATTAGATCTAGAGAACATGGTTCATCTTGTCGCAAGGAGCCCGAAGGGACTAGAAGAAAATATTTAAAAGGGAAAATAATTTGGCATGATGACACGTGTGAATTGACAATGAGATTGGCATCTGGTGTGGCCTGCGGATCGACTGGAGATTATGGATATTCGAACTGAAAAGCAACCTCAACCATATCGGTGATGGCCTTGGTTAGTCGTGGAGGGATGCAGTTGGAGCGCAAAAGGTTTCGCTGAAGATCAGGCCGGTTCATGAACAGATCCATTAGAACGGAGGTCGTCGGTAATAACATGATCGCCTAGAGTTTCGTGTCTTTAGTTATAAACCTGCTGCTACCTTTTGCATTGGCTACTAACCAAGGCCGGCTCTCGAACTGCTCCAGTCCCGAATGCGCATATAAGTTACGATCCTATGGGTTGGTTGGGAATCGTTATTGTGGTTATACCAAAACTCAAAACTCTTAGGTATTAGTCAAAGATTGTATGGGTAGAGATAAGGATACATGAGATTGTTGAGAATCACTATTTTCGTTGGACCAAAATTAGTAAGTATTAATCAACAATTGCCAGATTGCCCAGATCCACCAGAAACAATTAATCCATATCAACTAAACACAAAAAATATTTGATTTATCCAATATCCAATAAAACTAAATTGCCAACCCTAACCGTAAATTGTCAACCCTAACCCTGAGTAAAATGACTAAATAATAATAGAGTAGGGCTGAAGCACCGTTGTGCCCTAAACCGACAAAAAATATTTGATTTATCCAATATCCAATAAAACTAAAATTGCCAACCCTAACCGTAAATTGTCAACCCTAACCCTGAGTAAAATGACTAAATAATAATAGAGTAGGGCTGAAGCACCGTTGTGCCCTAAACCGAGGAGCATTAAGAAAGAAAAGTTAGATGAATTAAAAGCTTCGTAATCAATAGAGCTGGGCAGAACTATCTGTGCTGAACAAGTCAACGATTTTGAGAAAAACAAAGTCGAAGACTCCACCGAATTATTTGGCCATGTCCCATCAGAATTTGGAACAAGTGAAAGTCACATACTATTTAATTTAATTTTTTAATTACTGTTTCACTAATAGGTGATGATGTGGGGTGGCCAATATTCACCTCCTATGCAAAGTTTAATGATTAATTTAATTTTTTTATTATTAATTTTGTTTGTAATATTAAATTTTTACTAGTCTAAAAGATTAGTTTAATTGGTTGAGTTCTCTCTTGTAAGTACTCTCAGATTGAGAGGTTCAAATTGAAAGGTTACATGATCAAATTTCCTAGAGGACGGAGTTAGGCCTCAGGAATTTGCTACGATTTTATTAATCTCTCGTGTTTTCAATATTAATAATCTCTTATGTTTATTAATATTTTGAATTTAAAATATTGATTATTATGGTTTATTAATTTCTTAATTTTTTTTAGTGTAAAATATTAATTTTTAGGATTTTTTAATTTCTTGTATTTTGAATATTATTCTCTTTGTCTTATTGATTCCTTAGGTTTTTAATATTTATCCCTTGGGTTTACCAATTCCTTTGGTTTATAATATTAAACTCTTGGGTTTATTAGTTCTTTTGGTTTATAATATTAATAATCCTTTAGGTTTATTAATATTTTGAGTTTAAAATATTTATTCTTAAGGTTTATTAATTTCTTAAGTTTTTGAGTTTCAAATATTAATTCATAGGGTTTATTAATCCTTTGAGTTTTCTAATTGTGACAACAATTGTCATCATGTTTAAATCAAGCATGATCAACCACGTTTATTTTATGGTTTATAGTGTTTATGTATGGTTTATAGTGTTTATGTAAGGGTTTTTATATACTTCAGGTTTATAATATTAATCTTTTAGGTTTAATATTATTTCCTTGGGTTTAGAATATTAATAATCATGTGATTTTATCAATCCGTTGTGTTTACCATATTAATTTGTAAGAATTCTTAATATCTTATGTTTTTAATATTGATGCATTAGTTTTATTGATTCCTTCATTTTTTAATATTCGTCCCTTGGGTTCACCAATTCCTTGGGTTTATAATATTAAACCCTTGAGTTTATTAGTTCTTATGGTTTATAACGTTAATAATCCCTTGGATTTTTAAAACTTTTCAGTTTAAAATATTAATTCTTAATGTTTATTAATTTCCTAGAGTTTTGAGTTTAAAATATTAATTGTTAGGGTTTATTAATCTCTTCACTTTAGAATATTAATTCTTAGAGTTTATTAATTTTTTACTTTATAATATTTATATTGATCCCTTGGGTTTATAATATTTTTCCTTTAGGTTTACTAATTTTTTGGGTTTATAATATTAAAAGCTTCTGTTTAATTCTTCCTTAACTTTCTAATATTAATAATTCCTTTGGTTTAACATTTAATGCCTTTTGTTTTTTAATCCCTTGAATTTAAACTATTAATGTTGTTTTCATGGTTTATAGTATTTATCTAAGGGCTTTATACTTAACGGTTTTTTATACTTAAAGATTTACAATATTAATCTCTTATGTTGAATATTGTTCCTTTAGGTTTATAAACCCTTGGTTTCTTAGTATTAATCCCTTGGGTTTATTATTTCCTTAGTTTTTTAATATCAATACATTGGGTTTATTGATCCTTCACGTTTTTAAATCATTAGGTTTATATTATTAACAATCCCTAAAGTTGATTGTTCTCTTCTGTTTATAATATTAATAATCATGTGAGTGTATCATTCATTTTTATTTAAAATATTAATTCTTAGGCTTTATTAATCTCTTCTCTTTTTAATATGGATCCCTTGGGGTTCTTGATCTCTAAAGTTCTTAATATTTTTCCCAGGGGTTCTTTAATTCCTTAGGTTTATAATATTAAACCCTTGAATTTAATAGTTATTTTGACTTATAATATTAATAATCTCTTGAGATTTTGGTAAGAGATCTCTACTTATTATAAACAGTAATAAAATATTATTATTATGTTATATTTGAATTTTAGTATAGTTTAAGTTATAACTATTGTATTGAAATAATATATATATATATATTGATTTATCCAATTCGCAATGAAACTAAGTTGCCAACCCTAACCGTAAATTACCAACCCTAACCGTGAGTAAAATCACTTAATAATAATAGAGTAAGGCTGAAACACCGTTGTGCCCTAAACCGAGCAGCATTAAGAAAGAAAAGTTGGATGAATTAAAAGCTTCGAAATCAATAGAGCGAGGCAGAACTATCTGTGCAGAACAAGTCAACGATTTTGAGAAAAACTAAGTCGAAGATTCCACTGAATTACTTGGCCATGTCCCGTCAGATTTTGGAACAAGTGAAAGTCACATACTATTTAATTTAATTTTTTAATTACTATTTCACTAATAGCTGATGATGTGGGGTGGCCAATATTCACCTGCTATCCAAAGTTTAATGATTAATTTAATCTTTTGATTACTACTTTATTGACAGAATATGACATGGAGCCTCCAATATTCACTTGCTTTGCAAAGCTTAATATTATAATGGATGGTACAAACATTATTCAATTTTAATTGATTTAAAATTTAAAGACTTTTATACCATCCACAACGTTAAACAATTCATAGGGTGGATACGGCTTGTCATGATGTGATAATTCCCTTGGCATGTTGTGTGTTATATTAGCTACTTAGATTTATCACTGATACTCAATGTGATGCGCACGAAATTTTACCATTAGTAATAATTAACATGTCAATTTAATGTGTTCCTGTCAAATATAGATTTCAGAATCAAATACTTGCTCGTCAAATTCCAGGTTTACATCTTTGTGGCCGTCGAAAAACGCAGCCTGTATGAATTTGTATATTGCTACGGAATTGTACATCTTTGGGGCCATGGAAGAAAAATTAGACCTGTATTAAATTGCGCTTTAATGGATCATGTGCAACTCTCTGTTGGTCATCAATAACCGGACAACTGGCTATGGGCTTTAATGGATCATGTCCTAGTTTCTAATGGTCATCCATAATAGTACAATTGCTATGGTGTGTCATTTTTTGACTGAGTTATTATTTGAAATCAAACTCATGCATCAATTCTAAATTTGATTCCCGTTATTGTAAAACTATGATCATTTCCATTGCAAAATCCTATAAACCCTTCTCTCAAATTTTCGAATGTTACAAAATTTGCATTCAATACCATTTAATTGTCATCCAAATGTCAGCCACACATTGAACTACAAATTTCGAACAATAATTTGTATGGACAACATTTTGCATTTAGAGTTAATAAAATCTGGTACATATTTATTAACTAGACCCCTTTTAAATGTATGGTTTCCTACCAAGCCTGCAATGATTCATCCGACATTTCCAAATCTGATGACCGCTTTAGTATACAAGCTATTTCGTGGGTTAATTTGACAGCTCTAAATAACTTCAAAGAGGAGTGTATATTGATATAAATGAAATTTGATGGTGATTTATTGTTTAATTGATTTAATGCATGGCAGTGGATATTTTGGGTTGGTTAGCTGATTGGAGTTGAGTTTTGTGACAACTTCATTAAAGTTAACTAGCAATTGCACCATATGTTGCAAAAGAAACGTTGTAAGGCAATAACATAGGAAAGAGTAGCCTATAAGAAATAAGAAGACAATAGCATAGGAAAGAGTAGCCTAGAAGAAACAAGATGTTGCAGAGAACAAGTCATCGTGAAGGAATGAAAGGAAAATTTGGCTTCCATGGAAGCAAGTCGTGGATGTTTCAAAGATATTGATGATAAGGGTTATCAACCAAAAAATTTTGTTATAGATTTTGAAATACTCAATTGGGGGTGAAAACATATATGTAAACCAACATAATATGTTCACATATATACAAATTTTGTTATAGATATTGAAATAGGAAATTGGGGGTGAAAATCCTTTGGTGATTAATAATCAAACATGTAACTCAAATAAGATATTTTAAATACATTCAAGTACAATCTATCTAGCATAGATGTCAATAAAGAAAATTTTTATTAACAAAAATAGAGTTTACTTCTAGTTCATCTACATATTTTAAATACATTCAAGTACGATCTATCTAGCATAGATGTCAATAAAGAGAATTTTTATTAACAAAAATAGAGTTTACTTCAAGTTCATCTACATATCTGAGCGACAATTGCATGCTTATAAGAAATTGTATACGAAGAACAATAGTCTTGGTATACAAGAAAGTGAATATCATTTTAATATGGGGACATTTTTGGAAGGAGATATTGTTCTTTGTGTTATGGTTTATTTTCTTAACTCCAAACTTGGTTTATTCTTTCTCTATATACATAAGAAAAAAAATACAAAGTAAATTCACAAATTTAAGTTATAGTTTTATATTTCATAATTACAAATCTAGTTCCTTATTAAAATATTTTACACATCCTAGGTTATTCTAAATTGATCAAGAATATAGAATTATTAGGTGGTGTTCTATGTGCACTAAAATTCCCATGAGGTCCATCACAATGTATGGGGTTCATTGCAACCTTGGATATATTCTGTGAGTTGTTGTGATTTTTTGCTTGTGGCTACAACTTAGTTTTGGTTTTCACCTAGTTATCATGATTCAAAACTTTGTTATAATCTTAGATCCTTATAGCATTATATATATTATGTGATTTAATGTGATGTTGTGTTTGTCACAATGATTCAAAAATCAGTTATTATACCACAATATTGAGTTTCTTGTTGTATGTTTTGTTTATCTTATTAAAATATTTTACACACCCTAGGTTATT
The DNA here is from genome assembly GCA_034641835.2 of Pinus albicaulis. Taxonomy (NCBI): domain Eukaryota; kingdom Viridiplantae; phylum Streptophyta; class Pinopsida; order Pinales; family Pinaceae; genus Pinus; species Pinus albicaulis. Next base: position 1,681,350,433 of record CM076584.1, read on the forward strand.
CTAAATTGATCAAGAGTATAGAATTATTAGGGTGGTGTTATATGTGCACTAAAATTCCTATGAGGTCCATCACAATGTATGGGGTTCATTGCAACCTTTGATATATTCTGTGAGTTGTTGTGATTTTTTTCTTGTGGCCACAACTTAGTTTTTCACCTAGTTATCATGATTCAAAACTTTGTTATAATCTTAGATCCTTATAGCATTATATATATTATGTGAGTTAATGTGATGTTTTGTTTGTCACAATGATTCAAAAATAAGTCATTATTCCACAATATTGACTTTCTTGTTGTCTGTTTTGTTTATCTTATTAAAATATTTTACACATCCTAGGTTATTCTAAATTGATCAAGAGTATAGAATTATTAGGGTGGTGTTATATGTGCACTAAAATTCCCATGAGGTCCATCACAATGTATGGGGTTCATTGCAACCTTGGATATATTCTGTGAGTTGTTGTGATTTTTTGCTTGTGGCTACAACTTAGTTTTGGTTTTCACCTAGTTATGATGATTAAAAACTTTGTTATCATCTTAGATCCTTATAGCATTATATATATTATGTGAGTTAATGTGATGTTTTGTTTGTCCCAATGATTTAAAAATCAGTTATTATACCACAATATTGACTTTCTTGTGACAACTTCATTAAAGTTAACTAGTATTAACTAGTTAAAAGACAATTCTTTTTATTATTATGTCAGGAAAAGACTCAAATAATTACTATTGTCTCAAAGTTATTTGTTTTCTAAGTAATTAATTATGAATAATTAATTAATGGAAAGAATGTTTTAAAGAAATTAAAAATCTGATGGTAAAATGTTTCCAAGAATTGGCAAGTGGTTGGGGACAATTGGAAAACAGTTACCTACTTCTCTGAGGATAAAGATTGATCCCAGTCAGGAGTAGGGGTTTTTTTCTAGTGGAGAAAAAGGTTGAGGAATTTCCAGAGCTGGTAGAGACCAGTGGAAAAGTCGCTCAGAAAAAATCTAAAAACTAGATTTCTGAAATTGACTGAATTGGCTATCATGAGGTCACAGCAAAAAGTGAATCCATTGTTAACCCGTGTCATCCAAGTCTGGAGCTAGCTGAAATTGACTGAATTGGTTATCCTAAGGTCACAACAGAAAGTGAATCCACTGCTAACCTGTGTCATCCAAGTCTAGAGCTAGGAGGCAAGTAGAGGACATAATCACCTCACTTGATGGTTGGGAGGACCGTAACTTAAAAAAAAGTAATACAGATAAGTACAATAGTATTTATGCATTCTGTTTATATGAAGTGTTTAATAGTTGAGTACACAGGTGTTTGTATTCTGTTAAAAAAATAGGAATGCTAGTTCTGCAGGTATTTTGTATTCTGCAAATATATAAATAACTATCATTTGAATATACTGATGAACGTATTCTACTTGTAAACAAGAAATGTATGATACACAAGTATTTTGTAAATCTGTTATAAGTAAACAACATTTGATTTCATAGTTTATGAGTCTATTTATAAACATGTATTATCTTTATTACATGTCTAAAAGGACTTAGAAGATAAATCTGTGACTATTGAAAAGAGGCGAACGTCTATTTGCTATAATGGTTCTTTGCATACAGTTTTTTAGTAATATCATAGATTAAACAATTCTATGGATAAATATCATATGAAATTATGAAAGAATATTTCAACTATTAATTCTAACTCTGATAAAAGTTATACCAGAAAAACTTATGAAGTCTAGCATAAATTTTAAATAGATTTATGCAGAGATTAGAACTGTCGGTCTTAGGTTTTGGGCAACACCCTACCTAAGACACATTGTTCTTTATGTTATTATATACTATACACAGAATTCCGTAAGCGGTGGTCCAGACACCGAATGTACTAGAATATTAAACAGAAACCTTAGAAGAATTTATCTAAGCAGTTCTACGGTAATATATATTTGAGGGAAGAGTATAGTATTACATAACTAAAAACTATGTAAATTCCCACTTCTAGATTTTTTTTAAAAACAAAAACCAAATACAGGTAAGGAAATGGGACAAAGATAATATCGATAAATGCTATTGTTGAGGAGGTAAATCCCCTCTGCGGACAGCGATCCCTACTAGCCCAGATCGGGTCTAGCAACAATCAAACACGCTACAGTGCAGGTTCCTAATTGTAAATAAACCGACTTGCGAGGAAGGCTTACCTGGAATCCAACGTTATCGTTTGTAAAAGAGGTGGTGCTCCTGTTCCTTTGCCCTGGCAGATCACAATCCTCACGTGATCCAGGTGGATATCAGTGGCCACCCACCTATTCCATTTCGACCAGCACCATCAATTCTTGCAGCTTTTCATATTCAACACAACTTACTATTTTTAGCAGGTTTTCGGGTCCTCCACTCTCGGAGCCGTTTTGGAGGCTTAATGATCCAGGTGGATATTGGTGGCCACTCACCTATTCCATTTGAACCCCCATCTTCAGTTCTTTCAATTTTCAAGTTGCAACAAAACTTACTATTTTTAGCAATTTTTCGGGTCCTGAACTTCCGGAACCGTTTTGAGGCCCTAAACGACGTTTTTTGGGCATCATTTTACCAGCGAATTTGATGGAATCAAATTCGTCCCAAAAGTTGTATTCGTCGGATAAATCTTGCTAACGAGCTATTGAGCGCGTCAAACGGAGATCGGATGCCAAAGTTATGCCCCCGAGAAGTTGAACCACCAATTTACCCAAACGGGCGCCCACAGTTTTGGCGCCTCATCTCCTACGGTTAGGTTTTTGGACGTTTCAGATTCTACATTGTTTCTCAACAATAAATAGGCCCTCGAGCCTCATTGTAACACAGTTCAGAGGTTTGTAGCCACCACATCTCTTCTCAGAGATTCGCTACCAGCACCCTAGCTATTTTGTTTCCATTATGTCTGTAAGCATATTTTTGTTATTTGATATTAATGAAATGACGCATTATTTCTGCTGCATCTCTATGCTTATTGTTATTTCTGTATTCTATTGCGTTCCTGCATAAATTCGGATCAGTGGTATCAGAGTGGGTCTGCTCTTTCTTTGTTTTCCTTTGCATGTCCCCAACGCGGTCAGGGTATAAGGAGTTAGGGCTCGATCTTGTTGAACCCTTGCAAGATCAGCCTCGCAAACCCCAACGACCTCCCATGGCGGAAGAAAAGAAAGACGAGGGAGCAGAAGATCCAACAACATCGTCGAGGAGGCCCTTTGAAACAAAGGAACGCGATGTTGTATAACTTTGCTCAAATCCTTCAGCGACTGCCCACATATGGCGCATTTGCATCCAACAACCACTCTGGAGGCGCCAATCCCTTCAAGTACAACTAAAATTTGACATTCCTATATTTGAAGGAAAAATAGATGCAAATGCCGTAGACAGATGGTTAAATTTGCTGGAAGGGTATTTCTCGGTCCATGACTTCTCTCACCGAGAAAAGATTACTTTTGCACTCCTCAAAGCTCCCCCCATGTCAAAGACTGGTGGGAAACCTACCGTGAGCAAGAGGGCGACAACTCGTTTCTCGGCCACACCCACTTGGAATTCGTTCCGAGACGGCATCAAGGAACAATATTACCCCGTGGGGAGCTATGAGGACAAATACATCCAATGGACCACGCTGCAACAACAAAAGGATCAAGATGTGCACGAACTGACGAATCTGTTCCATACCCTGCGCACAAAGTTGGGTATTAAAGATTCAGAGAAACATTTGGTGCTCAAGTACCGCGGCTGTCTGCACAAACACATTCAGGAGGAAATGGAGTTCCTCGACATTACATCACTTGGCACGGCATATCGCTATGCCACCAAGATCGAGCAGAAATTTAAGCAGAAGAAGCGAGACTTTGGATCTGCAAATCCGAAAGGTGCCCCTGAACCAAAGAACAAGGAGCAAGGCCAAAGCAATGCAGCTCAGAAAAACACCACAAATCCAAAGAAGGACACAGGGAAGTGTTGTGAATTTCATAACAGCCCCACTCACAGCACAAGCAAGTGTCGGGCCAAACAGTCTTTGGTGGCCGAACTAAAGGCACCCTTATCAGATGCATTTGCTGATCCTGAGTTAGAACCAGATAAAGGCAATGACAAAGGGAAGAAGATCATCGATGCGGATCCCAGTGCCATTGTTGCCACCACCAAGATCCAGAAGGAGGGTCCAGAGGATCCAGAGGAGGGGGAGTGCCACTTCCAGTCGCAGATGTGGGTAAAGGGTTCTCCGCTGCAATTTCTCGTCGACAGCGGAAGCCAAAAGAACCTCATTTCAGCAAAGGTCGTGAAGCGGCTCGGCCTACCAACCATAGCACACCCGCAGCCGTATACCATCGGATGGCTCCACCCAGGGAGAGATCTCCGCATTCGCCAGCAGTGCCGCCTTCCGTACAGTATCAAGCCATTCACGGATGAGGTATTGTGTGATGTTGCTCCTCTTGATGTAGCTGATGTATTATTGGGCCAACCATACTTATGGAGGCGACATGCTGTGTATGAGTCTAGGCCTCGTGCTGTTATTATTACTTTGGGAAATAACCTGTACAGGATACCGGAGGTAGTACCGCCTCCTGCCATCTCTTTGACTACTGCAAAACAACGCAGTAAGATTGTTTCCCAGACCAGGAAATTCATTTTCCTTACGACTCGCTCACAGGGAAAGAAGAATATTGTGGCCACAACCTTGAAACAGGGCTCCCTTTCACGGCTGCAGCAGATGGACAAAGTCATGGAGGAATACGATGACAATTTCTCCTCACTCATAGAGGTTCCTCTACACTGTCAGGACAAGCACTCCATTGATCTGACTCCCAATGCACCACCACTTGATGTTGCCATACATCCTGCAACTACACATACAGAATCCAAACATGTACTGTATGAGGCTGATAAAGAAACCAAATTTACTAAACGCATCCAGCATGTCCACCCGCAGGTCCATGACATCTTCAACACATCTAATACTCAGTTCAACAGAATTTGCCGCATCTCATGGAGGATCTCAACGCAATGGGGACCATTGCTTCCCAAGGAGGGAGGAATGATCCAGGTGGATATCGGTGGCCACCCACCTATTCCATTTGGACCAGCACCATCAATTCTTGCAGATTTTCACATTCAGCACAACTTACTATTTTTAGCAGGTTTTCGGGTCCTCCACTCTCGGAGCCGTTTTTGGGGCTTAATGATCCAGGTGGATATTGGTGGCCACCCACCTATTCCATTTGAACCCCCATCTTCAGTTCTTTCAATTTTCAAGTTGCAACAAAACTTACTATTTTTAGCAATTTTTCGGGTCCTGAACTTCTGGAGCCGTTTTGAGGCCCTAAACGACGTTTTTTGGGCATCGTTTTACTAGCGAATTTGATGGAATCAAATTCATCCCGAAAGTTGTAGTCCTCGGATAGATATTTCTAACGAGCTATTGAGCGCGTCAAACGGAGATCGGATGCCAAAGTTATGCCCCCGGGAAGTTGAACCACCAATTTACCCAAACGGGCGCCCACAGTTTTGGCGCCTCATCTCCTACGGTTAGGTTTTTGGACGTTTCGGATTCTACATTGTTTCTCAACAATAAATAGACCCTCGAGCCTCATTGTAACACAGTTCAAAGGTATGTAGCCACCACATCTCTTCTCAGAGATTCGCTACCAGCACCCTAGCTATTTTATTTCCATTATGTCTGTAAACATATTTCTGTTATTTGATATTAATGAAATGACGCATTATTTCTGCTGCATCTCTATGCTTATTGTTATTTCTGTATTCTATTGCGTTCCTGCATAAATCCGGATCATCATGATCTCCGTGATCGGACACCTGCACATGCAAGAAACAACACAAACGCAAGCATAAAACCCATAATATACAACTATATGTCAGTCAAAGAGGACATAACTCATGAACATGATCAAGAACAAGATTCGAACCATAACCAATAGTTGCTTAATATTAATGAGTCAAAAAGAAGAATACAACCAAAGCTTCGACGCCGAATTCTCCTCTGGCGGGTCGTCAGCAGAACATGTCTCAATAAAGCCTGTCAAGGATGGGACAAGCCTCTCTCTCTGGATACTTGGCAATAGTATCCTTGCTTGGATTTGGCCTTAGCGAATCAAGAAGGCTTTTGCAGCATGAAAGCTCTTGGGAACTTGGAGATTTTGGAACTAGCTTGCAATGGAAATGGGCAAGCTTTTATAGAAGGAGGAAGGGGAGTTGGGATCCCTATAATTATGGGATTGGCCCTATCATCAAGGAAGCTTCCATGAGAAGTGGCAAACCACTTCCTCTCTATGGAAATCCATAGCCAAACCACCCAACTCAAGATAGATATCAGTCCAGGAATTTGTTAGGATGAAACTTCCGCCTTTTATTTTTAAAAAACACCTCTTAATATGGTTGGCGCGGGTGCGTCTCTATGACAGAGCACCAATTGGCGCACCCTCTTTGGAGGATTTTCCCTCTTGGTGCGAGGGCTGAACTATGGAACCGCGCCAATGGAAAAAGAGCTATTTTTAGGGTCTTTTGCAAGGAGATGTCTTCAGGGCAATGAAAGCTCATCTTCAGAGGGATGCAATGAAAGTATTTTCAAGTATTGTCTCTGCTCACAGGTCACGGAATGAACCCTCCAATGTGCGGGATGGGGATTGCAGGGATGGTGACAAATTGCTGTGTAACAGATGCCCCCTAAAGCATGAGGCCCGAGAGAGAGAGAGGGGTGAAATGCTTTACGAGAACATGCCGACTGAAAACACTGCCATTGGAAAACCTGCGGAGCGAAGTACAACTGATGTCTCAGATACATGATATATATACATGGTATGGGCACAACCATCCATAATAGAGTTTACAATAATCTAGATCCAAGGCATGGACGCAACCATCCAGTGAGGATTGATAAATAGACTCAGGTATGGTCGCAGCCATCCAATCAGTGAGTCATGTAAATAATCATAATAATCCACAATATCGTGTACCGTGATTAAGTGGGGCTGCACACAACCTTATGGTCTTGCGCTCCATCTCGACCTGAACAAAGTACAAGTTCAAGCATGTGAATGTGTGAGCTGAAGTCGAACATGCAAGAACATCGTCTGATTACTAGCCAATGATGAAAGTTGTTAATAGACGCGAGAGGAACCACCAATAATGACAATGGCTCTCAAGGTACTACAGATACAATCTACGGCATGTGAATCAATGAGCTGGTGTCGAACACCCGTAGAATCACTCGATCGGAGGCCAATGATGAAAACCTCACGTCGAATGCGACGAACCTGCCATTGAGGCATGTAGGCTCCAAGGTACCATAAGGGAGTCTCTAGATCAGCTTCCCGGATAATGAGCTGAAGTCGACGGGAAGTGACCTTGATCGAAGGTGGGCCATAATGTTTCCCACATCATCGACACGAGACAGAGGAACATGATGTTTTTTGTGAATCGGAATCAAATGAGAATCAGAGGGAGGTTGATACTTGCAGAGGTCAACTTCTCTTGAACATGTACGTGACACGACAGTGGACTTGGCAGTATTTGACATCAACGGATCAGAGGTCATGGTGACGAGGCAATGAACAGATGAGAGGTCAAAAGGGATTATCCAAACCCATGGAGGCAAGTGAAGAATGAGATGAGATGTCCCCAACCCGACACGAATGCAGACAAGTGCCATGTTCAAGAGCGACATACTGCCAACACGACAATGATACTAGTTCCATTTTCCCCCACCATTTCTGGTGAGTACCCCAATTATTTTTGATAAAAAGATTGAAGGGGATAGCATATGCTTGTAATATAAGTCCGCCCTTCGGGCGAATCCATCCTAGTATGTTTAACGAGCCCTAGGAAGGAGGAACTCGGAGAATTTCATTTTGACTGAGTCCAATGTCATCAGGGTTTAACGAGTCTGACAAAGGGGGAACTCGACGTCTTTTCATATTTAGAGAGTTTGAAAAGACAGTAGAAAAGTAAACTCCAGCGGTCCCTTTTTGTAGATAGTTCCTCAGACCAAAAAAGGTAGAAAACAATACCCAAGGAAACCTCCTAGTCGTGATAGGCTAGGGTATTGCTTTTTCGTAAATAATCCATCCCAGCCCGAAAAAGGGATAAACGTATATTGGGTAGATGTCGATTCGTGTCCACTTTAACGAGATCGAAACGACAAGGGCCTCAGCAATCTTTTCATGTTTAGAGAGTCAGAAAAGAGTTGAAATATGACTCCAGAGTGACTTTTTCATGTATTTACCGAGTCCGAAAAAGTATAAAATACAAATCGTTTCGCCGTCTAAGTTGCGTGAAAGACCTGTCGCTGCACAAAAAGGTAAGTGTAAAACCCATTTTCGACAAAATATATTAAAATATTCTGAAAAAATAACTTTCAGGACCTAAAAAGTTATAAATATGTCAAATGGTAAAAGTAAAATTACTTTTTACTTTTTACCTCACCGAAGAGCAGCAGTGGCCCAGTTTGTGTGCGAACTTCTGACAGCGATTGCGACCGATCCGGGCTACTATTCAAAGTTCTGTCAGTTCCAAGTAAGAGGCGATTCCTTGTACTCCATTTCAATTTGTTTTTTAATAGTTTTCCATCATGCATTAGACTTCTGTGGCAACTCTTTAAATTTTTAGGGCTCCGCTCATTGGCGCGGGTATCGGGCACGGACCCGTGCCAATGGGCTTTTATATGCAAAGGGCTCGCGCCGACTGGCGCGACTGTTCAAGAAACAACCGCGCCAGCGGCGAAACCTAAATTTCTGCCTAAAAATTCGAGATTCTAATCAATTTGGAAGAAATTTGAAGCTCATCAGAGATCTAATTAAGGGTTTGTGACCATGTTGATGCAGGAAACCGAGCAAAATGGTGATTGAGTGGAAAGAGAGAGAGCACGGTGAAGAGGATGAACAAGCCATGGAAAATGAAACTTGCATGAATGCCCTTAGGAACTGTGGGCTAAAAAAATTCTTCCTAACGCCCTGCTTACGAGCTCAGCCTGAGCTTCTACAGTACCTGATCAATATGTGGGACACAGATGAACAAGTATTCAAGTTGTGGGATCAAGAGTTAGAACTAGAGGTTGCTGACGTGTACTTCATAACCGGATTATCGCGTAGAGGTCCGGTACCCATATTGATAGGGAGCAAACCGTCTGGTGAGAAAATGGAGCAAGTGATGGCACGAGTGTTCCGAGGGGCACAAATGGGATCAGGAAGTGGAAAGGTGGACATCCACACCATTCCTGATCTGGCACTGAGAGTGGTGCTGCATACCATCACGCGGGTTGTGGGGTCGCAGGCACCGCACAAGGCCACAAAGGCCCAAATTTTGTTAGCCTCAGAGTGTATGACTCCCCTATTGTTTGACTGGGCCACAGCAGTGACGATAAACATGAAGAGACAGCTCACGAAGTCAAAGCAGGCCAAACTGAAACAGTTCGGCTACGGTTCCATCCTGGTATCGTTCATTCTGGAACGATTACCAATCTTCCAGGGCCAAGGGGCCATAGTAGCCGAGCCGATTCCATGAGAGCCGAGAATGGCTCGCTGGGCAGCACTGATGCCCAGAGCTGGAGGAGGCCAACAGATGTCCTGGAGGCCGGAGTTTTTTGGGTGGTTGCGGCGTCAGTTGATCGTGGTGGAAGACTGGCCATATGCAGGAACCGATTTCACTGGAGACCCAGATCTCCCACTGCCGGAAGGAGATGATTGGGACGAGGAGTTGGGTATGACCTCTCCTCTTTTTGATTTTTATATTTTATGATTTTTTTTTGTTAATACATATCCATCCTGACACATTTTATATGTATGCAGACGTGGGCCCAGGGAGACCATCCGGTATGTCTCCTATCGCGCGGAGGACTCTACCCGCACCTGATCCTCAGGCAGAGGGTGCAGAGGGGGGGGAGTTAATCCAGAATCTCGAGGGCATTGCCCGAGGGATCCCAGACTATGCCCGGCTTGCGGATGTACCGATGGCATACCAGAGACATACGGTGGGAGTGCCTAGTCGCCTCCACCATCTTCTGAGATGCTTAGTGCGTGCAGTTACCTGCTATCATGAGCACCATGCGGATTAGACTCCCAGGGGTTTTATCATGCATATTTTTTGAGAGACATGTCGTCTCCGGATGTACTAAGACAAACATATATATTTTTTGATTCTATGTGACGCACACTATGTAAACATTCTGATATCTATATATACATATCTATTTCTGGATGGATTTTCCTTTTACATGTGATGATGATTTACAAATTGCACAAATGTCTATCTAACACCAAATTAGCTACTGCATCTGTTAATGTATTCATATGCTTGGGTATATGCTGATATGTAATATAGTCAAAATTTCTTTCCAGTAAACGAATACGCAGATACAGACGTAAAATGGATGGGTTTCTAACCGAATAATGACCGTTCAGTTGTAATACTACAAGTTGCGAGTCTAGATACACAAGTAATTCACGGATACCAAGGTTTACAGCCTCGGTTAATAATTCTAATACAGCACTATATTCCGCGATGTTATTTGTAGTACGTCCCAGACACACACCTTGCAGGTTGACCAACTCACCAGCAGGATCATAGATTACACAGGCCGCCGAAGACAGGTTCCTGGTACTGTGGGAGGCACCATCCGCGAAACCAACAAACAGACGAATGGACATCTGCACAATCAGGAAGACCCGATCAGCAGAAAGATGTTTACATCGCACACCACACCACACATGCACACAAATGAAAAAAACACACCTATGTACACACACCACACCAAAAATGACTTTAAGCGTAGTATTTCTTCAGGTACAGCCCATTTCTGGGCTGTGCCAGTGGAACTCCTTCATAATCTATAAGCTCATAAGCCCCATTCTTCAAAACGTGTTTTACTATGTAGGGCCCATGCCACATAGGTTGGAACTTGCCAGCCCCAAGCTTGTCATGTGCTTGATCGTACAGGAGGACGAGGTCCCCTTCAACAAAGGAACGAGGAGAAACTGATTGATCGAAGTGAGCTTTGACCCGCTTCTTTTGTGCTTCAATCACTAAAGCAGCTAAACGGCGGTTTTCATCTAACCGTTCCAGGTACAAAAGACGCTCTTCCTCAGCAGAAGTGTCGGGTAGAAGTTCCACAGCTAATTTCAACGAAGGAATCTCGCATTCAACCGGAAGAGTTGCTTCCATACCATACACCAATTGAAATGGTGTGAATCCAGTTGCACTCTTTGCAGACGTCCGGTATGCCCATAGAGCTGAGAACAGTTGGAGGTGCCAATTGGATTTGTGGATACCAACTGTTCGTTGAAGCATAGTGACCAGAACCTTGTTCACTGCTTCAACCTGGCCATTTTCCTGCAGGTAATATGGCGTTGAGCTATCGTGGCGTAAGCCCAAATTTGAAGTCAGCTCGGCCATCATATAATCTCAGAAATGAGTACCGTGGTCAGTAACGATGGCTTGCAGGACCCTGAAACGTGCAATGATATGGTTGAATATGAATTGGGCAGCTGTCTTACCGTCGGAAGCTAGTGTAGGCATCGCTTCGGCCCACTTGGTGAAGTAGTCGACAGCGACAATGATATACGCATGCCCCCCGGCCGAGTGAGGGTTACACGTTATAAAATCCATGCCCCATTTTGCAAAAGGGCCGACGGTAATAACAGGATGCAAAGGGAGAGGCGGCGCACGCATCTTGCGCTGAAACACCTGGCACGCGTGACATTTACAGACTGCAACGATACAATCTTTGAATATTGACGGCTAGAAATAACCTGCTCACAGAATTTTCTGGGAAGTAGCATATCTGGACATATGTCCACCACAGGTGCCACTGTGGCAGTAATTTAGAACCCTTTCAGCCTCTTCCAAGGTTAGGCACCGACGGAGCACTGAATCTACTCCAACATGGTATAAAGTATCTCCTACAATGCGGTAGGTTTGAGACTGATGCCGAATTCTACGTCGGGCATCTTTAGTCAACTCAGACCGAAATGTGGAGGTCTGAAGATACACAATTATGTCACCATACCAAGGGTCGCGAGTACTGATGAGGAAAAGAGTTTCGTCCGGGATATGATCCTCGGAGTGCGAAGGAGTGGAGTCTGTCGGGAGTGAGCATATAAGATCCGCGAAAACAAGTGATTTGGTTGACTTAGCAGTGGTGAACTCTAAGTCAAACTCCTGCAGGATGACGATCCATTTGGAGTATTTTCCCCCTAGTAATTGTCTAGAGAGAATATATGTCATGGGGTTGCAATCTGAAACCACTGTTATCGTACGCAACAGGATGTAATGGCGGAAACGCTGCACATCGTGTACTGCTGCTAACGCCAACTTCTCGACATGAGCATAACGCGTTTCTGTATCGAGAAGGTTTCGTGATAGGTAATAAACGACATGTTCATTACCATCATCATCATCCTGCACCAGGACCATAGCTATGGTGTTAAACGCGGCGGCGAGATACAAAGTGAAATCACGACGATAGTCCGGAGGACGAAGCAAAGGAGCATTAACGAGTAACGTCTTCAACTTCTCAAAGGATTGTTGAGAAATTTTGTCCCAATGGAAGGGAACATTCTACTTTAATAGGCGCGTGAATCCTTTGGCCACCTCGGCATAGTTCGGGATAAAGCGTCGAAGGAAGTTCGCTTTTCCCTGCAGACTTTGCAACTGATAAATGAGGAGGGTGATGGGAGGTTGATGATAGCCTCGACCTTTAAAGGGTCAAGTCAAATTTCGTCTTTGGAGACTATGAATCCCAAAAGACGTCCAGAATCCACGCAGAAGACGCATTTATGAGGATTAAGCCTAATATTATAGCACCTACAACGAAGGAAGATCTGGCGGAGTTGTTCAGGGTGATCCTCTTGCCTAGCTGAGTGAGCTGGCAAGTCGTCCAGATAAGGCTGAACAATGTGGCGAATGTCATGGAAAGCGTAAGACATCGCACGTTGAAAAGTGGCTCTAGCGTTCTTCAAGCCGAACGGGAGATTTTTATACGTGAAAGTACCCCACGGACATATGAAAGTAGTCTTGTGTTGATCCTCAGGTGCAATATTGATCTGATTATACCCTGAGAAACCATCCATCAAGGAATAAATCTCACTTCTGGCACATTCGCCGATAATCTGGTCTATGAACGAAGTGGGATAGTTATCTTTCGGACATGCGCGATTAATATCGCGGTAATCAACAAAGACCCTAATAGTACCCTGCTTTTTATCGACAGGGACAATGTTGGAAACCCATTCTGTGAGGGGGATTGGATAAATAAAGCCCGCGTTCAGAATTTTTTCAACTTCTGCCTTGATTGCAGCGGCTTTACGAGGATGCATGGGGCATAAGCGTTGGCGCACGGGCTTGGCACCAGGGTAGGTTGGAATCTCAAGCACTACGATACTGGGATCAATCCCCGGCATTTCCTCGTAGGACCAGGCGAACACATCTCTGAATTATTTAAAAAGATCAGTATAGACTTGAATCTCATCAAGGGAACAAGTCACTCCCACGTGTATATTCTCAACGATCCCCGGTTTAACGGAGATGTTGATCGGGATGGTTTGAGTGATGTTACTCAGGTTTCCCTCCGAAAAAACCTCATGCGTCAAGATGGGCGTTTGGAGAGGAGGAGTAGGAACCTGAGATGCGTAACGCTCTAGACAATCTATCATTGCCCCCAAGCTAGGCATGAAAGAGGAGCGATGATGTCCATCGCCCCAAGGCGGCTCATCGAGAGACATAGTTTCAATGATGGCTTCATCAGAAGGAAAATTCTCTTTGAGAGGATCAGGTGAATCGACCTGACCAAGCTAGGGGGATTGAGAGTAGACGTCTAGAGCCATGCTCAAAGGAGCATGTTGAGAAGGTGGAGGATCAGATGCGGCAACAATTTCATAGTAGCTAATCTCTACTGGACTTAAGGGCATTCATTCTCCAAACTCAAACACCTGCTCAGGCGTAGGGATGAGCCAGGGGTCATCAGACCTGGAAATCATGTCAACTTGAGCGATGTGCGGTGGTGGTGCGGGAAAAATACCCATAAGGATGGGGTCTTTGAAGAGATCAGGTCCTATACTGTCAGGGGGATTCTGAATCTGATCCATGTATGGAACGTTGTTCTCGGAGGTGGAGGTGAAGAAGGACAACTGATCCACCGTAACGATTTTTCCCTCGTGAGGGAACTTAAGAAGTCGAAAGATGGTGGATGGCACGCAGAGCATGGAATGAGTCTAGCTGCAGCCAAGAAGTATATTGTAGTTGAGCCTGGCATCAACCACCTCTAATTCTACGTTCACAGTCTTCCCCTGTAAAGTGATCGCTAAACTCTCGAGAACACCCAGGGGTTTAGATTCCCGACCATCAAATGCCTCTAGGGCATTGGGAGATGACGAAAGGGATGGAGAGCCAATGGCCTTCCAGCAAGCGGACGACATAACACAGGTGGAGGCACCTTCATCCACGACAGCCCTATGGATGTTAAGACCGTTAATCCCGACTTGAATAACAAGAGCGATTTGATGTGGAAGTCAGGGAGTGAAATTCTCTAAATCGAAGGTGAGAAGACTCGAATCGGCGGGATCGATGCCACCGATTGCAGACAATAAAGCCTTCCGTTGCGAAGGAAAACTTTGAAGAACTTCTAGTGCATACATAGCAGAAGGTGCTTGTGCCAAATCCTCAACAATACTGTAGTTTTGAGAGGCACGAGCATTCGGATTATAAGAAGATCTTCGAAGAAAACCTTTAGAAGGTGGCTTCACAACAGGTTCAGGAGTAGGCTTCTCGATTTCCAACGAACCGGAGGCAGGTGGGGGAGGTGGTCCATCCGCAACTGCCTTCCTGGGTGCCTGCCGCGATTCGTTGTAATCCTTCGAACGCGTAGCGACAGAGATAGGTGCAGCACCATTCATCATGAAAACTTGGGACCCAAATGGTGCAGATGGTGACGGTTGTTCAATCATATGGGTCTGCTGAGACGGGAATGGCTCTTTTAAAACTGCCAGAGCCCCTTTGGAGCCTTTGAGAAGTTGACTAACTTCGGATCGTCGTAGAAAATCCTTAGTATAATGGTCGCCTTCACAAATGATGCAGGGGTACTTCGGTTTACGTTGAGAACCATCCTCAGTACGAGATTTGGATTCTGGCCTCGGGGTGTCAGATTTGGATTTACCTTTGCCCTTCTTTTTTCCTTTGGAGGTTTTCTCTGTAGGATTGGCCTGAATGGTGTTCACCTCCGCGGTTTTGCCAGAATCGGGTGGGGCGGGATTAGCAGGAGTGTTGTTGGAAGAATGAGACTTCTGCTTCCCATTCGAATATTTCTTTGAATTTTGAGACACATAACCAATGACACCATCCACTACAGGGGTAGGTGGGGCCTTAGAGGTTCCGGACCGTGGAGCATCAGGCAAGATATCATAAAGCGTGCCGGATTGAGAATATACAAGATCCAGATATTGGGCACACGCAATGGCTTGTTCCTCCGTCACACACGCTCCCATCGCAATATCTTGAGCGATTTTATTCACGAAGGAGGTGGTGAACCAGTGAGTTAGTATCTGATCAGGTATATGAAACTTGATCAGTCTACGACAGCGCCACCACTCATGAATGTGATCAGAAATGTGAGTGGCTTTATCCTGCTTCAGAGAAGTCAGGAGGTGCGTCCTGACTTCATAACGAACCGGTAACTGAAAGTGTGTCAGAAAAGCCATGGATAAGGAATTGAAATCTTGGAAGATGCCACGGGATAACTCTATGTACCACTTAGCAGCAGCTCCAGTCAAAGTGCACTGGAAGAGGCGCAGACGAATTGAATCATTGACCCAAGAGTTAGACAAACACCAAAGATGATAAGTCATCACATGCGCTTGGGGGTCCTCTCCAGCTTTACCCTCAAACTTGGGGCAATCACCTGGTATCTTGGTAGGAACCGGAGGCCAATACGGATTATGCAAAATCAGATCATTGGTCAGTTTTGAAACATCCGACAACTCCAAGGTGGCTAGGAACGACAATGGCAGATTAACCGTCATGCCAAGCCCGGGATGAGGACCGATACCTGTACTTCACAATGGTTGTGAATATCCTTTCCCCCATGGGTTCTGTCCCGTAGGATTTTGACCGTAGGGGGTATAGGTCGTATAACCAAACTGATTTGGCTGCTTGTAACCAGTGTGTGGGGCTTGATAACCAAAGTACGGACCCTGATTATGTGTCGGCCCAGTGTAAGCAACATTTAGATTTGGCTGCTGAGTATAGGTAGAACCGGGTGGAGGAAGATAATACTGAGAGCCTCGGGGCTGATTATAATTCGGTTGAGATTGACCATGAGGATAATAAATGCCCTGAGGATGAATCTGCTGCTAATAGGTGGAACCCTGCAGAGCCTGATAACTAGGGCGCAATTGTTGATTTGGCTGCGGCATCGAATGAATCGGCTACTGGGCAGGGTTAATGGAATGAGCGGGCTGCCCTGAATGAACAGGTTGACCCGGCTGAGAGGGCTAACCTGAGTGAACAGGTTGACCCGGGTAGACAGGCGGCGCCAGTTGCGCAGGTTGACCTGGCTGTAAAGGAGCCCCAGGTTGTACCGGATGGGCCGGTTGGCCTGGAGGTGGAACAACGGGTTGCACCGGATGGGCCGGTTGGCCTGGTGGAGGAATAGGGCTAGGTGATTGCTGGTAACCGGTTTGACCTGGAGCAGAACCATAGGATGGTCCCGGCTGATATGCAACGTTAGAAACAACAGGATACTGCGGTTGCATAGGCTGAGAAGGCTGGATTTGCTCCCCAGGACCATAGACCGGTCCCGGTTGGTACCCCGCCTGAGGTTGCACATGTTGACCGAAAGGGCTATAATATTGTCCTTGCAGACCGTACGATGGCCCTTGCTGGGCTGCAGGATAGCCTTGCATGGGCTGCCCCTGTGGGTCATAAGGATAGCCAGGTTGGCCCGAAGGTTGGCCTTGGAAAGGTTGCCCTTGCGGGTTATAAGCCTGGTTATAAGGTAAACCTTGAGCATGGAGGTAAGCCTCAGGAGCGGGTAGACGCAAAATGTCCCCGTGCTCATCATACTGACCTGGAAAAGCATACACGGGCGTACCATCCTATGCATAGTGCGAAAAGTAAGAGAGGTTGGGATCTTGGGAGGATGGTCCAACCTCGGGGTTTGGCTGTTGTAGGGACAACCGATACTCCTCCGGAGAGATGTTCTCCGGTATATCAGTCGCTATATAGACATCTTCAGGAGACGTCATAGCCCTGGCGGAGGGTGTCGTGACAACGAGTGCAGATGCAGCCACACAGACAGTGGGCCTGACGGGTACAGAAGTAACAGGTGTTTGAGGAGACACCCCCGGTGAAGGAGCAACTGGCCTCGGAGAAGGAGCAGACACTCCCATAGAGGCTACGACGGAAATGATCTGACCCAAAGACCTGTACCCCAGTGGGAATGAGGGACTGGATGTTGACATGACAGTTGTTTCAGAGTTGTCTCCCGGAAATAATCTTCGTGGGAAGAGCTGATAGTCTTCACCAGAAGTTGGGATTTCCTCACTAGAATCACTCATGTTCGAGCCTGCTGCTAGATCTCGTAATAGATGGCGAGGACTAGGAGGAAAAAAAATAGTTATAAAAGGCGAACCCGATGTAAGAGAAAGGAAATCAGCTGCTAATCTCAATTCAGACACAGGGTCCGAAAAGGGCCAGTCGAACTCAACTGGTCCCCCAAAGGGTTGCTCAGAAAGAACCAGTCCCCCGTCAGGAAACTCAGAAACAATGGGTTGTTGTGGTTCAGCAGAGGATTGTGAAACCTCTGATGAATCGTCCGTATAAGGACTACCAGTAGACGAAACCGAGGGTTCTGCCACTGTGGCAGAAACGACAAGAGAAAAATATCAAACACACACACGGGCTGAAAAAGAGTCAAGACACACAATCAAACGGTCAAAAAGCAAAGTCTAACAAGGCGTGTAATCGTGGTGATTAATTTTTTACCACATTGAAAAATAAGAAACTTCACCATTTCATGTTTTAAGAGTCGAGAAATGGTAAAAAAGGTGACTATATCTCTTTCAGATTTGACACAAGCGTGAAAGGACAAGCGCTTGGTGATCCTTTCAAATTTAGGGAGTCAGAAAAGATCAAATGACTGCTCAGGAATACTAGGCAAAAGGGTGTACCAAATAACCGTGAACTGCAATATACACCTTGGTTTCAATAATGAAAGAGAAATCAACCAAGGAATTTTCGTACGTGCATGCAATCTCCCTGAATGCTGTGTCCGGTGTATCACGGGTATAGGGCGGCAGACTCGGCTTCCTATGGATAAAGGATTGAAACCTAGAGGGGTCTCCCTTTATATACGCGAAGGTACGGGGAGCAAAAGTTCGTACTAGTGCTGTCTAAAGCCAAGAGGCGAACGACAGCTACTAGGTTTTAAGACACTGGAACACGTCTCTAGCCTAGACCTCTAAATATGTTTCATTAGATTTCAATGCTGCCTTAGTGTAAATTGAGTAGATTTTAAATTTGATCTTCAATTACGTTTCAGTTTTCAGGCCCTAACGAATGTGCTGTCTCAAAAATCTCCTAAATGCAAAACTACATGCCACAGTATGTCATTTCGTTCGATGAAAGCTAGCTACAGAAGAGTTGAGAGCTTTTTACACAAACAAAATGATCAGAAGACAATCAATGATATCTCTAATGCAACTAATGAAACTAAAAACTTTTCTTTCAAATTCACTAATTACTAGTAAAATCGAAAATATTTCAATTTGCACTAATCAACCAAAAGAAAAAGAGATTTTTTTTTCAATGTTTGATATCTAGATGCACTAAACAAACCGAAAACAAATGAAAAGCAATTCGAGAAATGATATTAAGAGAGAAAAACAAACAGATTTCACTCAATGGCATGAACAATCAGATCTCAAATCGACCAAAAGTCTCTCAAAATCAAGAAAAGTCCCAAAGACACCAACGGGCCGTGTAATCTAGGCCCAGAACGAAGCAAAGAAAAATTCGAATGAAAACGAAATCAATCACTCAAAAAGCGCAATAAGATGATAGAAAACTGTCAAACGAATGCAAGGAAGCAATTCCAAAGTCGACTGAACGAACGAAAAACCAAAAACTCCAAAGGGAGGCTCGACTCACAAAGGCACCTAGATGCCCTAGGGCTCTTATGAAAAATCAAAAGAAATAGGCAAACAACCAAAGGAAGTAGGTTACAACCAGTCAAACTAGGCTCCAGTGCACTCAAACACCCAAAAAAACAAGATCAAAATCACAAGTCAGCCTCAGAAAGCATGAAACACAGCAAACCCTAATAGCTCACAGGATTGGCGCGACTGTGAGCTTGAAATTAGCGCCAGAAACACAATGGCGCAGGTGATACACAGGAAACCTGCACCAATGGGCGCGACTGTCACACTGAAAAGCGTGCCAACCGAGTTTACTATGGAAAAAATAAAAACAAGCAATCTCAGACACAGACAAGTGATGACAAGGCTAAAACAAAGCCAAACAAACAGGAAAAATCCAGCCCACAGAGCTGACCAAGCAAGCAAGACCAAGAAATTGACCAGAAAGAGAAGACAAAACTCCAAGTTGTTCAGTCCGTAAACCAAACCGGAGATTGACTGAAGCAGCGTTGATCTACTCTGCTAATGCAGAGCAAAAGCGTTTCGAAGGCTATCTGGCTGTGCTTCAGGCTCCGTCTATAGTTTACAAATCAAACAACAAGCTGATTCCCCAGTGGGGTCACCAAATTGTTGAGGAGGTAAATCCCCTATGCGGACAGAGGCGATCCCTACTAGCCCAGATCGGGTCTAGCAAAAATCAAACATGCTATAGTGCAGGTTCCTAATTGTAAATAAACCGACTTGCGAGAAAGGCGTACCTGGAATCCAACGCTGTCGTTTGTAGAAGAGGTGGTGCTCCCGTTCCTTTTCCTTGGCAGATCACAATCCTCACGATCTCCGTGATCAGACGCTTGCACATGCAAGAAACAACATAAACGCAAGCATAAAACCCAGAATATACAACTATATGTCAGTCGAAGAGGACATAACTCATGAACATGATCAAGAACAAGAGTGGAACCATAACCAATGTCGTTTAATATTAATGAGTCAAAAAGAAGAATACAACCAAAGCTTCGATGCCAAATTCTCCTTTGGCGGGTCGTCAGCAGAACATGTCTCGATAAAGCCTGTCCAGGATGGGACAAGCCTCTCTCTCCGGATACTTGGAAATAGTCTACTTGCTTGGATTTGGCCTTAGGGAATCAAGAAGGCTTTTGCAGCATGAAAGCTCTTGGGAACTTGGAGATTCTGGAACTAGCTTGCAATGGAAATGGGCAATCTTTTATAGAAGGAGGAAGGGGAGTTGGGATCCCTATAATTATGGGATTGGCCCTATCATCAAGGAAGCTTCCATGATAGGTGGCAAACCACTTCCTCTCTATGGAAATCCGTAGCCAAACCACCCAACTCAAGATAGATATCAGTCCAGGAATTTGTTAGGATGAAACTTCCGCCTTTTATTTTTTAAAAACACCTCTTAATATGGTTGGCGCGGGTGCGGCTCTATGACAGAGCACCAATTGGCGCGCCCTCTTTGGAGGATTTTCCCTCTTGGCGCGAGGGCTGAACTATGGAACTGCGCCAATGGAAAAAGAGCTATTTTTAGGGTTTTTTGCAAGGAGATGTCTTCAGGGCAATGAAAGCTCATCTTCAGAGGGATGTAATGAAAGTATTTTCAATTCTTGTCTCTGCTCACAGGTCACGGAATGAACCCTCCAATGTGCGGGATGGGGATTGCAAGGATGGTGACAAATTGTTGTGTAACAGCTATATTCAAGCAAAAGCTTTGATAGATAGCCGATAAATAATCCAAAATACCTGAGAAAAATTACAAAGACTAAACCAGAAATCTCTTTTAGAGAACGAGAAATAAAGAAATGATAAACATTCCTATGCGGAGTAGTATAACCTGAAACATAATAATTTTTGTGGAAAAGATGAATCATAGAGATGAGGAATATGCGCACAGTGACGAACTATTTCATTAAAAGGAGAATCAATATATCACTGTGATACATAACAAAAAAACCCAAAAGGTTTTACAAGAATTTGACAGAATTGAGAGCGGTATAACCGGTAAAACCTAAGATAAAGCAAGATACACTTCCTCATAAAAATATAGTAAGAGTCCAGGTGAAATATTTGTAGGTTACATTCTTAAATCTTTAATAAAAATAAACATCATGCATTCTAGACAAAGTCCGGTCTTAAAACTGGACAGCAGGGTTTTAATCCCCTCGAAAACATCTTAACAAATTTTCAATTCTAGAAGCTTGGTGGAAGCCAGAATCTAGAGCAGTAACTTCAGTTACCAGAGTACCTGGAGAGAGAAAGAGAGCTTGTGTGTTAGCTGAGGCCAAAGGAGACATTGCAGTGCATGACAGTCATAGACTTCCTGCCAAAGAGGTCGGGGTTGGAGTACTGACCTGTCAAGAAATATTGAAAGAATATTGTAAGACTCCTTTGCAAGACTTTAAAAATGGGAAAACCATGAAGTAGGAATCTGTGGAAAAACGATATTGAAATCTTACCTGTAGGAAGAATATTCCCAAGCGGAAAACCTGCAGAAGACAAGTAACATTCAATACTTAACGCTTATAAGTATAATCGAACCTCTCTCATCACTAGAAAAATGAATGAATGAATAAACCAGATAAATTACAGTGTTCATCTCACCGGATGGCGAACGACTGAAGGGAGGAAATTCCGTTGAGCAGATATCATAGCGGGCTGAAAAGAGTCTAAGCTTATGATTATCAGCAAGTTCCCTTCTAAAATGTTTAAGGACTGAAGCATGCTTTAACCGGCGGTGAGCTAGACCCACAGCTCAGTCAAAACCCGAGCATCGAATTTCCCGAAGATCGCAGACTTAACCTCATAGAAACGCTTGCATCCGGAGGAGCCATAAGCTTAAGAGCCAAACAAGCAGAACTAAATGAGCTGAAAAGCAGAAATTCCCAAGTAAGAGTTAGGGTTTAGAAAGCGTTAAGTCAGATCTCCCGCTAAAAAAAATGCAACCATAGATTAGATTAACGATCGACGATGAGGATTCAGTGGAGTACCATTGAAAGGCGCGAAATATCTGAATGCAATCCGGCAGTTGTCAAAGGAGTTAAAGGCCATGTACCATGGCAATTAATGTAGCTGAGATGCCAACTAACCGCCAATTGAAAGGATCAAGATGGAGTTAACACATATATTAATTAGCGTTATGGCGTATGTTTTGAGAACCAAATAAGAATCTTACCCAAACCTTAATCATATAACTATTATGCGATTCCCATAATTATACGTATATTGATGTTATGAATAATCAATCTTTATATTGTTGTGTTTTGCAAATTAACTATATATATATGACCATGTATTTTATATTTAAAATCTTATCAACAATATGGTTATGTAACCCGTAGTGATTTTCTATTAGAGTGGATAAAAGAAGAATTTTTTTGTTTTTTTACTGTGTAGTTTTTATAAAGGTTAAGTTGTTACAAGTTTGATCTTATTTTTAAACAATTCTTCATATCATTTTTACGTTGCAAATCCTACTTATTTGAAAACAACTTTCTTAAATTGCTATGTGTACCATTATGAGCTTTTGATTTTAATGTTAGACGATTCAAATCATCTCTACCTTACAATTAAAAACTGTTACATTTTTAATCAGTTACAAGAAAATATATATTAACGAGCATCAGAATAATTTTCTCCGTCTTCTGGTGTAGAAGCCATGAAGAAGCCTGGGTGCGACGATCTTGGTGGCTTGATAGATAAACATCTGTCCAAGGATGAGGAGGGAATCAACATCGACAACATGCTATAGAAATGGATGGGAGAATTCCTGGGAGTGTTTACAAAATCTGGGTTTTTTTTTCAACAGATTTATTACAAAATTAGGCCTTCTTGGCCTGCGTTGCTGCAGGAGCCTTGGCTGCGAGTTTTGCCTTTGTAGGAGCCTTAGCAAACTTGAGTGACTTAGGCTTCTTGGCCTTCACTTTCTTGGCAGCAGCAGGCTTCTTAGCAGGAGCGGCCTTCTTCACAACTAGCTTCTTTGCTGTGGCAGCTAGTTTAGTAGCCTTGGCTGGCTTGGCAGCAACGGTCTTACTTGTAGCAGGAGCCTTCGTGACCTTCTTAACTGCCTTAAGTTTCGTTGCAAGTTTGGTAGATTTGGGGGCAGCCTTAGTCTTGGAAACAATTTTAGCTTTAGGCTTCACGGTCTTCTTGACAGGCTTCACAGCATTTTTGTGGAGGTACCCAGAGTTTGAAACCTTCAACAAACTATTGACAACCACCAATGTGGCTAAAGACATAAAAAACCGGACATCTCTCACCATACTTGCCCTGCCCAACTCAATCTTGGAGAATTACATGACTAGATTTGGAGGAAACCTGCAAGTAATGGAGATCTAGTCTGTTCTTCAGTATCATGTGCTTTTGGAATATATGGATTGGGATAGGCTCCACCAAATGACCATTCGGGGAATGCTCATAACTACTCTCTATCAAACCACAGGAAGGGCACCAAAGGACTCTGGGTTAGTTAACATAACTTGTGAGAAAATTGGGGAAATCAGAATCAAGGCACCGGCTCCTTATGGAGGCAGTTTCAATGCAACATTCATGAGGCTTGTCAAGGCATTTCCTTACAATATCAATATTTTCAGTATTAGCGCCCTGCTTATACCTTATGGATTTGATCTGTCAACCGCAGCTGAACCTAGTGACAATGCAATTAATGTTACAAAGGTTCTTTTGAATTCCAAGAACTTCAAATTTGTGGTGTCGATGATGGTGGCTTCTGGGATTACTTTATATTTGGAGTCCGACCAAGCAGGTGTTGGCATTACCATCTTTGCCCCTACAGATGATGAATTTTCAGCCCTTCCTCCTGATACGTTGCAGAGTCTTACAGCCGAAAACAAGGCCGTTGTTCTCAAGTACCATGTATTGCATTCCTATTACCCTCTCGGATCTCTGGATTCCATAGTGAATCCACTTCAAACTACATTGGCCACAGAGTCCATGGGAGCTGGAACTTATACCCTCAACATTACAAGGGTCAATGGTTCAGTAGTAGTGAATATAGGTATTGTTCCAGATTCCATAATGCAGACATTTTTTAATCAGAAACCCCTTGCAATATTTGCAGTGCCTAAGGTTCTCCTTCCTCGGGAAATGTTTGGCAAATAGCCTCATGTTCAATCCCCTAACAAGTCTCCGTCTCCCCAAGTGCTGGTTCCTTCCCCTGCTCCACAATCATCTCCTCTTCTTGCAATTCCTCCAACCCCACTTAATGTAGTTCCTAACCGTCCATCATCATATGTACCTCCCTCTGCTGCTGCTACTCCTCCATCTTCTTCTCATTCCTTTGGTGAGATCATTGGGGAACCACCTTTACTGTCTCCCTCAGAGCAAGACCAAACAAGTAGGGCTCTAACTAGTTTGATTGCAGGTCAGTTTATTTTAAGTGGCCAATGTGTTTTATTATCTACTTTGGTTATCCATTTTTGCAGAGAGGATTTTTTTCCTTAGCATGAAAGGAGCTTTGGACCAGGGTTAAAAATTGAAAATTTTCCAATGTGGATCACAGGAGCATTCCATCTGTTATCAAATAATTCCCTTCCAAATAAAATTTAGGTACCAGATCCACTTGAAAACAAGTTCATTTTACCCTTCCATAAAAAGGGCGTCAAAAAAGGTTTTGCCCTTTTCAGAGGCAATTTATCTGAATCTATAAGATACAAGAAGGATTCTCGAGTTCTATAGGCATTCTAAGATTAAAGAGTGCTTTTCATTTTGCGGATGACGGGTAGGTCGGGAATGGCACTTAATGTTGTTGAAGTACATGCCCACTCCTTCCTCGGTTCTGGCTTATTCAGTGCCAAAACCTCATTATTAATGTGTTTTCTGTGTAGCAGTATTGTATAGATAATTCTACAGGCGGACACATTCTTTTGATTCATTAAGAGTGTACTAAAATTGAAATAATATTTCAATCCTCTTGCTTTATATTGTTAGCAAGATAATAATTTATTTGATATGATTTATGTTATTCCCCGGCTTTAGCAGATCAGATTTTGAATTGAAAGCTTATGGAAGCAACAGAATTGGAGTAATCTTTTATCATGTCATATCTTGTAATTTTATAAACCCATCTATGGGTATTTCGCTTACAGAACATATTCCATTAACTTTTCGCTATGTAAAGTAGTGAATTCAGGCTCCTAAAGGATGTATACTTTCCACAACGTTCCTAATGGAGGCTACTTTCTTCTGCCTTTTAAGAAGCCCGTCTTTAGATTGTGCTTAGTTCAAACACTTTCAGGTTCATTCCCATAACATCTTCAGAAATAGCCATTCTATACATAGGTCTCAGCTCCCAATCTTAGTAGCTATTCCATAAATAGGCCACGACCTTCAATCTTAATTTCAAATACAAATATAATAGAAGCTTGGGAATACATTAAGTTTCCATTTTCTTCATTCCATTTTGTTATGGACTCAATAACATAAAAATAATACATTGAATAGTATTTGGCTTGGCTCCTTCCACTTCATCAAAACGCCTAGTACCAGTACAATAGATTTTAAAAATGGGACATTTTAGGAATAAGACATATTGAAGTCTTCCCTATGAATTCTCCAAGATACCCATCAACGACCCTTCACTGCTTTTATTCTAGGGATTGCACCACTTATAAAAAATGGGCATATTTTTGGGGTTTGGGCTTATAAATATTTGGGTTTATGACTTCAAGTTAGAGTATTAAATAATACTTTTTCATTCAAACCTCTATTAGAACACTTTTGAGTGTGTATAATTGCCAAAATTTTACAGCTTTTTAAGTTTTAATTGAAATTGCAATTTTGAATGCCCTGGATAGTGATATTTTAGGTCAAATATACCTACAAAACTATATTTGTTTTATACAAATAACATATTAACACCATCAGAAATGATCCTGATCGGGAATAAAATGTAATGCAGTATGGGATCACCCCAACGTTTTTGAAATATTTTGAAAGGATGAACTTTTTGCCTAATTGATGACTTTACTGAACAAGCTTTTATATTCTAATTTTTCCATAAAAAAATGAAAAAAATTGTATATTTATCAATGAATGTGTGATAAACAAAAAACTTCCATTATGGCTTCTTCCCGCCAAATTTTATAGGAAGCCATGCAAATTTTCCAATCTGAACTTGACAGTGCAGGCTTTGGAGGTTATATTTATTGTATGAATCATAAACAAATTGGTTGCTAGCCAATATTGAAGTCCAAACTCTAATGGTAAATGTTGTCAACTGTCAAAATGGAATGCTCACAACCATGCCCGGCTACATTTTCATTGAACCCATCAATTTTTTGTTCCCAGGGTCTAGTAAAAAATGCTTCAGTGAAATCAAAACATTTTCTGCTACAACTTTGCCTCTAGTGAAGTGGCTAAAAATACATTATCAAATCCATGAGGATCAACCACCATCCATACAACATTCAAATTATAACCATTAATGGGCTAACTAGGGGAGCATAATTGCAGTCTCCTATGGGAAACCACCCCACCTGCATAAAAGTGTTGTGAGCATATGATTTGACCACTTCAACTAGGTTATTTTCGTTCTAGCTATCTACTAATTTATGTCATCAGTATTTTAAGCTCTAATTTGTTTATATTTTTTTGGATGTAAATGAATATCACAAATAAAGTTTGAAGATTTCAATGTCTGTCACTGAGCAGAAGAGAAAAATATCACCCTTCAGATTCAAGGGCCAGAATTCATTTCAGAACTTTTAATCTTGTCCTGTCAAACATTAGCTAGGAACATTTGATGCTTAAAATGAAAATGTTAAACTATGTGAAGAATCCAATTCAATCTCTTATTATCATTTGCCAATCAAGGAACCAAGCTGAGTGGAAGTGAATTTTATGGAAATATGCCCTGATAAAGGAGAATGCTGTGAATTTTAGTGTAGCTCATAGACATCCATTTCGGCTAAAACTTTGAATATCTGGGTCAAATGGGCCTTTTATTTATATCATATACCTTAACGCATGAGACTATTGATTATTTTTTTTGGTCTTGTCCTTGGGCTAAGTGCATTTGGCCGCCTGTATTCCCAGAGTTTGGTCTTGATGATGTTGATTCCGGGTTAAATCAATCTCTACGTAAAATTGGTGATTTTTTCTTTTCTTAGGTGTTGGATAGCTCAAGGTTATGGTTTGAAAAATCATCCCAACTAAGGAATCTTCTCTTTTGGCAATTCAATTAGTCCTATAATTGATACTA
Organism: Pinus albicaulis; assembly: GCA_034641835.2. Classification (NCBI taxonomy): domain Eukaryota; kingdom Viridiplantae; phylum Streptophyta; class Pinopsida; order Pinales; family Pinaceae; genus Pinus; species Pinus albicaulis. Next base: position 1,681,377,803 of record CM076584.1, read on the forward strand.
GATAGTGATTTTACAAGGTGGGAGCATGGCATTCTTGCATAAAGCAATTTCGCTTCCATTCTCAGTTCTGGACAAAGAAAAAGCTAAAGGTCTACAAAGAAACCAAGTACAGTGATATAGCCCCAAAGTTTAGCTAGGGTTTGGTCACAAAATTAACCTGAGATTATTTCCTAATGATGAAATTCGTTTGCCTCTACACCTGGTTTTAATAGTGCCATGCAAATGTTTGTCAACCAAATACAATGATCTAACCTCAAAATTTAGCTAGGGTTTGGCCATAATTTTTTCCCAAGCTTATCTCCTGATAATGACATTTCTTCACCTCTAAAGTTTTCAGTTTCAGTAAGTTTTATTATGTATACAATTTTTCATCGGAGAATTTAATCCTTTTCCTTATTGTTTTTTTTTTCCCAGAGAACGGGTAACATTTCATTATATATACAAGAATTTTTTTTTCAAGAGAACGGATAGCATTTCATTATATATAAACACTGGTATCTGGATCAGTTCCCTTATAATGATCAATTGCTTGTGAACTCACATATTTCATCATAATGCAGTGGTTCAGCAACCCCAAAATTGAAACCCTATGCTTATGGCTAGACTTACCCACTATTCTATATAAATTCTGGCTGTAGTCATGGCAGAAGACACCTAACAACAAAAAAAACTTAACTTGCAGTCTTGCAGTACATGTTATAATTTCAGTTCAAACAAAAAAAATTCAGAACAAAACAAAATTCTCCATCTGCTCACTTCGCTGGTCGCTCTAGGTTATCCTGACGAACTAACTGGTCCAGTCTCCAGACCATGATGAACGCGACTATGGCATTAATATATGCCTGTCGTGTTTGACATTATTCGGATGCTCGCCAGCAACTACCCAAGACCATAGTGGTCTGCTTGTCCTTGAAATTCGATCTTGTTTCCACTTATTCCAATGTTTATGTGGGGAGCTAATACGAGGGACTGACTTCATGGTATAGGTTCAAATCGAGTCACTCCATAATCCAGCTCCAATTGCCCTTGTGGCTCCTCTATTGGCCAAGGAATCCGCCCTGTCATTCAAATACCATAGTTCATGAAAAAATTCAAAATTTTCAAAATTATGATTTTCTGAAGTGTTGGGCGAGACTAGATTTGCCTTTGGCAATTGATAGTTTTTTTTATCACCATCACTGAATTCCCAAACACAGTTAGATGTCTAATTCTCCTTTCTGTGACAATCTCTATTCGTTTCCATACTGCCAGAAAATCTAGCCTCTGCTTGATTATTTGTTGCCATACTCAATTCCCAGATATATATGATCTCTATTTGTTCGACGGAACTTAGGATTACCCCTCTCTCTCTTGCCACCCCTATACTTTCGCTTGTTATTATCAATGTCCTACTCCTAATATTGGTGCTCTACAAAGGCATAAGGATGTATTTCATCAATAATTTTAAGTTAATTTGTAGGTTTTACTTCTACTCTATCTGTTGGCTATTAGTATGAGCTGATTAAATGGTTATTTTCCATGGCATGTGGCATGAGGTGTAGTCTCGACTGATTTGCCACAGGTTACCTGATCCTTTCATGAAGTCATTTCTTTTTAAACCCATAGCCAGATCAAAGTTTCTAACTTTGATTTGCTTATGATGAACTTCTACCCTCCTGCTGCATCATAGTATTGCAGTAAGCAACTATGTTTGTGACGGGCAATCTTGCAGCCACAACAGGTAAAGGCAGGTCCGTGGTGTTACTATGGAGGATCCATCCTCTCCATTTGGCTTGGCTTGGCTTGAAGCAGAGTTGGACCTAGCTCTGATTGTTAAATAGTTTGCAAGGACTGAGAGGAGAATCGGTAAAAAATTGATGTTTTAGCTGATGCAAGGGAATTGAGGATTGCATTGAATTCCGCTACTTTAATGACACTACCTATAGGCTGTAAGCATGTGATGGGAAATTGGGCTGGAGTTTCTTTTGCTGGTTCTTGTGTTTGATATGGGTATTGGCTTAATACAAATTTATGTCCAATTAGAAATATATCTATTAATTTTATAGAGAGTTATTCTGTAAATGGATGGAATTGGCTTAATACAAATTTGTGTCCAATTAGAAATATATCTATTAATTTTACAGAGAGTTATTTTGTAAATAGATGGAATTGGCTTAATACAAATTTATCTATATGTTCCATGGATCGGGTGTCATGGGACTGGGACGGAGGAAGCAACGTTTCGATCCTGATGGGCATTCCTCTTATGTTTTCAGTCTTAATAGTGGTTCCTGTAGATTCTGATAGGCATACTTCTATTGTTTTTCCAGAAGTCCCTGTAGATCCTTGTAGGGGTTCTTTTTTTTGTTTACCTGATTGATTATTATTTTCTCCTAGCTCAGTCTTAGGGCTCAAACATAGCTTCAAACTTATTAGCCAACCAAATTCTCATTGGCATTCCTCATCACCACAGGCATTATAGCTATCCCACATGATTCATGTGGGAGAATTTCCTCTATACTACTCTTTCCTACCTGCATGTGATTCATGTGAAAGCATTTACGCTATACTACTCTTTCCTATGTTACTACTTTACAACATTTCTTTTGCAACATATGGTGGAATTGCTAGTTAATATTTTTTTTAACAATTTTATCTAACTTGAAAGAAAAAAATACAATGTATAACTGTAAATATTGAAGGGAATACAATTAAACTTTGAATAAATTAGGGTGAAGAACAACCTGCCATTGCTAAAAATAAATTTCCAAAGTTTCATTTTTAATTAGATTTATTTTTCAGAAAATCTAACATTTTAGTTTAAATTTCAATAAGATTTTGTTAAAATGATGTCTAACCTATGTATATTAGATATTCTTGCAGGAATTCCATAAAGGAGCGAAAATATTCCATGAAATCAAACATTTTGAGCAAATTACAAATAGATTTTGTTAAAGAAATGTACTCCCATAGTCCCAGTGATTTTTAATTTGAATCATTCATCAAATATTTAACCAAATAGTGATAATAGAAAAATACTAATCAAGACTTTATTAAATTATGTTTATGTATGTTCACTCACCAAATACATATTGATAGACTTGATGAATAAATTGGAATATAAAGACTCTCACTAAGCTATAAATCACTCACATAAACAACTATTTCTATAAACATCACCTTGAAACTCACACAATCTATAATGTCAATTGCCCTATTATCTTTAAATCTCTAGCTTAATGGGGAAATGAATTATTTACCACTCCTAACATTATTTTAAAAGTAAATGTATAACATAAAAAATGTGACCATCATAAATCCATTTTAACTTTGGATCCACCAAGCCCGAAATGGTTCAAATTCACAAGATATTTGATCTCTCTGCGGCACCAAGCCCGAAATGGTTCAAATGCACAAGATATTTGATTTGTGTGCAGTCAGTAGATCCTGAGTTAATATGGATCTAGGCTGATTTAATGTTTCCCTTTAAATATGCTAGTTTAATTTTACCCTTTAAATATGTCATGTTGAACATGAATACCATGGGTCAATACCTTGGGTTCTCATACCATGTGTCAATACCTTGGGTGAATACCATGAAATTATTTTTATTTTAATGTTATTTTTTATTATTTTATTTTATTTTGATCAAGTAAATATGTTTTCACATAGTGTGATTTTTAGTTTTAGGGATAAACAACACATTACATTTCATTACAACAAACCTAGATCCATCTTAAATAGGGCCCTATCAAGGGACCAAATCTCTTGAGATGAAAACCTCTTTAGAGTGAAAGGAGATTTGATCCGGTAGATTCTCACATAAGATGGATCTAAGTTGTTTCAATCCCCTTTTAAATATGCTATATTCCACATAAATACCATGAGTTGTTATACCATGTGTCAATACCATGAAGTTATTTTTATTTTAACTTTAATTTTTTATTAATTTAATTTTATATTGACCAAATAAAAATATTTTCACATAGAGTTATTTTTAATTTTATTTTATTTTCACTTAGTTGAAAAATAAATAATTTTATTAAAAAGATAAAAATAATATTATATTAAATAATATTGTATTATTTTTAAAATAAAAATATTACATTTTAAAATATTATATTCAAAATATAGAGTACAAAAACGATCTATGATAAATTGACTATTTTACTTTAATATTATTTTAGTTTATAGTTTTGTTTTATTTAGTTTTGATCTTAATTTTAATTTTATTTTTATGTAATTTGACTAAGTCACTCTATTAAGTCACAAGTTATCTGGAACCTACCTCAACATATCCCAATACAATAAATTTGATTTTTTAATATACTAATCACTTTGACATTTTTCAAAATTATTTGCAAATTAACTCTGATGTATTTGTTTCAGAATAAAATATATTTTATTGGTAAAAAGTGGGAAAACAAGTAAATGGACTTCAAATTTAACTCCTAATTGTAGTTATTAGTAGTTTTATAGAATTATTAATTATTTTTCAACCTAATTGTATATCATGAATATTATTTTTGATATCTATTAAATATTATTATGGATTATTACTTAATAGTCAACTTGGTATTAAATATTATTATGGATTATTAATTAATAGTCAACTTGGTTTTGATATTAATTAATTATCATTATAGTTATTAGTGGTTTTGATATCAATTAAATATCATTATAATTATTAGTAGCTTTATAGAAATATTAATTATTTTTCAACTTAGTTGTATATAAGTTGTATATCATAAATATTGTTTTTGATATATGTTAAATATCACTGTGCATTATTACTTACTTGTCAACTTGGTTTTGATATCAATTAAATATCATTGTAGTTATTAGTAGTTTTATTAAATTATTAATTTTTTTCAATTTAGTTGTATAATTAAATATCATTGTAATTATTAGTATTTTTATAAAATTATTAATTTTTTTCAACTTAGTTATATATCGTGAATATTTTTAATTTAAATTTAATAATATTATATATTTATTATATAAATTGTATTTTTAAATAAGTAAATAAATTTAATATAACCTGGTTTTGGTGACAATTAAATATCATTATAGTTATTAGTAGTTTTGTAGGATTATTAATTATTTTTCAACTTAATTGTATATCATGAATACTGCTTTTCATATATATTAAATATCACTGTGGATTATTACTTATTTATCAATTTGGCTTTGATATCAATTAAATATCATTAATAGTTTTATAAAATTATTAATTATTTTTCAACTTAATTGTATATCATGAATACTGTTTTTGATATTTATTAAATATCACTATGGATCATTACTTATTCAATATCATTGTAGTTATTAGTAATTTTATAGAATTATTAATTATTTTTCAACTTGCTTGTATATCATGAATATTGCTGGTTTAAATTTAATAATATTAAATATTTATTATATAAATTATATTTTAAAATAAATAAATATATTTAATATTTTAAAATTAAAAAATTATATAATATAGTTTTAATAAATATATTAAATTGTTTTTATATTCCTAAAGAGTTTATCATATTTGCTACATTAAGAAGATAAAACAGACATCACTCCCACTTTAAAATTAAAAAGCTTTAGAAGACTCCGTTTTCATTATTAAATTTTGGTTAATAACTATACTTTTAATGTTTGAATTGGAAATAAATTATAAAATTATAAAATTTATTTCTTTGATATTTTGAAAATGAACAATTATTTGTATTAATTTTTTTTATCAGTGTTTAAATTCCTTTCAATTCTTAAATATGTTTTTATTATTATTACAAAGAAATATTTAAAAATTAATAATAAAATTAATAAATAATTAATAAATAATATTTTAAAATTTTCTTAATTATTTTTAAAGTTCTTGTTATAGTAGTTCTTGTTATAATAACGGTATATGGTATAGAAATCCATTTTCAATAAAAAATTATAACAATATAGTTTAGAAATTCATTTTCATTTTTAATTAAAATATTTTGACTTAATCAAAATTTCATTTTATTTTTCTATTTATTTTTTTTAAATTAAACAATAATTTTCAAAAAAAAAAAAAAATCAAAACATTATTTTTCTTATGGAAATCAATTTTGAAATTTAAAAAAAAATTGATTTTTATTTTTGATCCATATTTTATTTTATTTTTAAATTTTCTTTTCCAAATTTAACAATATTTTTCAAAATAATATTGAAGAAATTCGAAACTGAAGAGCGGATCTGCGGTAGTTGTCTGAAGTAAGTTCAGGGAACGATCTTCGATCCCTAGCCATGACACTGGCGAAGAGCCCGGATCTCCTCCAAGATCTGCGGCAACGAGGCATCAAGCTGGCTCAGAAAGTAGGATGACCGGGGGCCCCTGGAGCCCCCACCTTCAAGCAAGTTATCATAGACAAGGGTAAGAAGAAGATTGAGGGTTTGAAGATCCCCGGATCTTCAGAAATCAGAAATCGCACCGACACTGATGAGCTGTTCTCAGGTGACCGTACAGATGATACGGTGGACGACACAACTAGAAAAGAAGAAATACGCATGGAACAACCCTCGCCGGGGGTGGATCCGCAAAGAAAAGTAGCAGATCTGAGCAATACTGCGCACCGCAGCCCTTATCTGAGTCGATCTAGGGATTCTGGGGAAAACAACAGCCACTCGAAGTATCAAGGTTGATGTAAACCAAAGGCTCTCGACAGCCTTAGGGTTATCATTACTGACCCAGATCTGCAAGATTACCGGGATCATATGTCTGTTTATGCGGTAATTTGAAAATTCATGGGATTTTGGCCCAGTAAAAAATCCCTCTGTCAATGGATTAAGCAAGTCTGGAAACCACGAGGAGAAGTATAGCTTAACCTGGGGGCCAAAGGCTTCTTCACAGTTGTTTTTACAAATCTAGAGGATAAGGATCGGATCTTTGAAGGGGGCCCTTATTTTTACACTTCCGCGGGCCTATACATGCGACCCTGGAAACCCAACTTCGTGCCCGAACAAGAAAATTTTACTCAAGTGCCGGTCTGGATTAGACTTTTCTCTCTGCCAATAGATTACTGGAGACCAGCACCGCTGGAACAGATTGGCAACACCTTGGGTACTTTTTTCCATGCTTCTGAGGCCACTCTTCAAAAAAGGTACACATCTTATGCCCGCATCTGCGTTGAAATGGATGTCTCTGGGCCCCTGCACGAGGGGCTATGGTTGGAATATAGAGATGAAACCTACTTTCAAACTATTGACTATGAGAAGATACCCTTCAGATGCCGGAAATGTCATGAGCATGGGAATTTAATTAGAGAATGCCCTCAAAATAAAATCGAGGAAAATCCCAAGGGGAAACCCTCCTCGGCCTCGGATGGATTCATCCGACCCACAGGCAGGCACCGAGCCAATCGCAGAAACCCTCCTAAAACGGCGGAGCCAAACACTGGCACAACAAATTCCTTTGAAATATTAGGAGAGGAATCTCAGTCTGAAAAGGCAGAACAAATCCCAGCAGCGAAGCCAGTAGAGGAGCTAGACGACCAGGCAAAATACGCCTTCAAATCAGCAGATCTTAGCTCAGCTAATTCAGAAGACAAAGATCAGGAAGAGGATGAGGATATGGTCCTCAGTGAACAAGGCATGGAGGACCTGGAATTAGGTGAGATCTTGGAGAAAGAAGGGTTAGATCTTAATTCAATAGTGGAACAATGGAAACAGAAAGGACTTGAAAAAATACCAGAAGAAGAGATTAATCGGGTTAACCACCTATTCCTAACCAGAAAGGATGCAGCATCAAAAGGAATGAAGCGAGGTCAAGGAGCAACCAAGGGCTTGGGTATCAAATCACAAACTCTACACCACACACAAGCCAGCAGCCAGCACAGGAAGAAATGAGGAAGAAGATCCGACAAAGATGCTCTTCATGAATTGGGTCAGATGTTAATAAATTCGGGAAAGATGAAAGCCCTTGAGGCTTTCTCCTTCTCATCTTAAGCTATCGTTAACAATGCAAGTCCTCTCTTCTAATGCAAGAGGACTGGGTAGCCTTAGGAAACAGAGGCTCCTAAAAAAGAAAATCATGCAAGAAAAACTGGATATGGTATTCCTCCAGGAAACCAAATGCACGAATCAGAAACTAGCTGAGATGATTAAGCGTCTGGGCAGACATCTCGAGCATCTAGCTGTTGAAGGAACTGGAATGAGTGGAGGCCTAGCTATTCTCTGGAGCCCGAACATCTACCATCTCATTAATGTTGAAGCCTCAAAAAACTTTCTGGCCTTAGAAATGCAGATAGTAGGGGGAAAAGGCACTTTTTTATTTGCCAATATCTACAGCCCTCAACGTCTGGAAGATAAAATATTGTTGCTCCGTCATCTAACCAATCTGCATCAAAGGCACTACACCTCCCAGGCCATCTATGGCAGTGATTTCAATATGATAAATTCTCTCGAGGAAAAGAAGGGGGCCACTAGAGCTCTCAGCAACGATGCCCTGGCCTTTAATTCCTTCATTCAAGAAGTCAACTTGGTAGATATCAAGACTCACAGTGGCTTATTTACCTGGACCAACAGAAGAGGGGGAGACAGGCTCATAGCTTCCAGACTGGACCGCTTTCTAGTCTCTGAGAGCCTTCTCCTAGAAGGGAACTTCATTAGTTCAGATATCCTCCCCTCCGGTGGATCGGACCACTGGCCCATCTCTCTGCAAGCCTCGATTTCGGGCACCCCCAAGAACAGGCCTTTTCACTTTGAGAAGTTCTGGTTAAATCACAAGGACTTTCTCCACAACATTAAAACTTGGTGGAAAGAACCCCTACATATAGAGGGAACGTAAATGTTCAAGTTACAAGCAAGGCTCAAGTTCATTAAGGCGCAGTTAAAAACTTGGAACCGAGAGGTCTTTGGAAATATTTTTGCAGACAAACGCCAACTGGAGCAACAACTGGAAGAGATCCATAATAATTGGATTTAGGGCAGCATTTCACAGGAGTCGATCAACATGGAAAGGGAACTCATGAATAAATGGAATGAACGATGTGAGCAGGAAGAAATTATTTGGAAGCAAAAATCGTGCAATTAGTGGCTGAAGGAAGGCGAGAGGAACACTAAGTTCTTCCACAGGTCAGCTATGGACTATCGATGCAATAACAGAATCACCAGAATTCAAGGAGAGCATGGAGCTGTCTTTAACTCGCACCAGGACATTGCCTATCAACTTCGAAAGCATTTCCAATTAATTGCCACTGAACCGAAATTCGATCAACAGGAGGCCATTTCCAAAGTAATCTCCACGATACCCAACCTCATCACAGAAGAGAAAAACAAAGCCCTGGAATGATCTGTCTCCCTCAAGGAGGTGGAGGTAGCAGTCAAAGAAATGGCCAACGGGAAAGCGCCAGGGCCGGATGGCTTCACCGTGGATTTCTTTAAGGCCTGCTGGGATGTTGTGAAAGAAGAAATTTGGGAGGTGGTGGAAGACTCACGAACCTCTTCATCCATTCTAAAGGCCCTGAACTCCACATTCATTGCACTAATCCCCAAGGAAGTGGATGCCTGCACTCCTTCCAAATTTATGCCCATTGCGCTTTGCAATGTGGTGTACAAGATCATCTCGAAAGTCATATCAAATCGTTTAAAGCCTATTCTCCCTCAAATAATCTCCGAGGAACAATCAGGTTATGTGGAGGGGCGACAAATCATGGACAATATTCTGCTAGCTCATGAGATGATTCACACACTGCAGACGCTCAAAAAAACTGGCATGATAATTCAATTGGACCTCTCAAAGGCGTATGACAAAGTAAGTTGGGATTATCTGGAAGCTGTACTCAAAGCGTTTGGCTTCAGCACCAGATGGATCACCTGGATCCTAGCTCTAATCAAATCGCCCAGTCACTTGATTTTAATCAATGGAGCCCCCTCTCAACCTTTTTACCCTTCAAGGGGCATCAGGCAAGGGGACCCTATCTCACCTTTCCTCTTTGTCATTCTTATGGAAGGCCTCAGCGGACTCATTAAGTCAGCCAAGGAGAACAACCTTATAAAATGTCTGCAGCCATTAAGAAATTTTCCAGCCACCACGCATCAACAGTTCGTGGATGACACTATGTTGCACGGTACCCCCACTGTTAAAGAAGCAAAAGGTTTTAAGCACCTTCTAAATCTGTTCAGTCAAGCCTCGGGTATGGATTTTAACTTTGAGAAATCCTCGGTTTTCTTTTTTAACTTTGAGAAAGGCACTTAACTGATATCCTTGGTTTCAAAAGAAGTACTCTCCCATCCAAGTATCTGGGTATTCCCCTCATGGACAAACCTTGGAAAAAATGTCACTGGGAGAAGCTCATCACCAAGCTAGCTGACAGGTGCAATCACTGGACCAATCGGGTCCTCAATCTGGCTGGTTGACTGGTCATGACCAAGGCAATCCTCCAAGCTATTCCTCACTACTTGCTATCGATTCTCCCAGCTCCTCAGGGTGTCCTTCAGAAAATCAGGACCATCCAACGAAACTTTCTCTGGTCTGGCAACTCCAGGAAGCAGAAATGGGCGCTTGCAGCCTGGGATAAACTTTGCAAGCCCAAAAGCTTTGGAGGGATAGGGCTACAGGATCCAGGAACAACCAACAAGGCCTGCGGTGCCAAACTGTGGTGGAGATGGCTTTCAGAGCCGCACACCCCGTGGGAACGACTCTGGAAAGCTAAATATGTGGCGCAATGGCAACAAGAGGAGCTGGTCAGAATAACCAACGTCCCTGCAGGCTCTCCTATATGGAACATGGCCCGAGCCAATCGGCATATTATTCAAGACCACTGTTTCTGGGAGCTCAGAAATGGGCACAATGCTCTTTTCTGGGAGGATTCCTGGAAACAGCTCCCGAAAATTGAATCTCCTAATCTACAACCTCTGCAACAATGGTTTCAGAACAACGATAAACTAAAAGTTCATCATTACTGGGCTTGCAGCATGGAGCAACAGCAATGGAGAAGTTGGAATCCAACTCCCCCCCCTTCTGATGAACTCTTGAAGAATCTTCTCAACACCCTCAACACCATCCTCAGGCAGAGAGTAATTAGAGAAATGCAAGGACCTGATATCCTTCGCTGGGGCAAGCTCATAGGAGGATCCTTCAACCTAAAGGAAGCACGTTACTATTTGGAAAATAGATATGAACGTGACAAGGTGGCCTGGTATGACAATGTTTGGGCAGGAAGTCTATGGCCCAAAATTAAGACGTTTTTATGGCTCATTCAAAACAGGAAGGTCCTAACCTGGGAAAATCTTACAAAGAGAGGGTTCATAGGACCCTCTCGATGCCCCATGTGTGAGCAACAGGAGGAAACCATCAATCATCTTTTCAATGATTGTGTTTGGGCAAGCAATCTCTGGGACTGGCTTCAAGGCATATTCCACCAGTCGGACAGACAGCGAAACTCCGTCGACGACACTATCACCAACTGGCGTTCAAACTACTCTAACAGCACCATGGTAAATACTCTATGGAGAAACAGTCCAGGATTCTTAATCTGGAATGTCTGGAAAGAAAGAAACAATCATATTTTTAAAAGTACAGTATTTGACAAATCGATGAATTAAAAATCATCATTATGCAGGGGTTAACAGAAACAAATCACACCTGGTGTAAAGAAGAGAAGGCTGAAACGCTATCTCCCAACGACTGCAAAATTCTAGGTATCTTTGGGCTCGCCGACACGGCTGAATACCTCCTGAGGGAAATTTCCCTCCGACCTGCTCCTCCTCCTGTAGTATGGCAATGTCCGCCCCAAGGATACTGTAAGTTTAATTTCGATGGCGCCTCGAGAGGAAACCCAGGCCCAGCTAGCGTAGGAGGTGTTCTACGAGATGATACAGGAGAAATTATACACATCCTAAGCAGGAATTTGGGCGAAACTACGAATAACGAAGCCGAATTCATGACCTTAGAACAAGGGTTGTGACTCTTAATACGACTTGGCAAAGGTCTGGCCATTGTGGAAGGCAACTCCCAACTAGCCATAACCACACTCAAGAGAATCTAGCATGGAACGAAGCCGAGTAAAGCAGTAAAGCACTGGAGGCTAGCTGCGGTCACGGAGATCATTGCACAGCACTTGGCCTCCCTCAGCGGTATCATAATTCAATTTGTGCGAAGGAAGGCCAACTCCCTCATGGAACACCTTGCGAACTATGATGTAGACAACCCGACAAACGCCTTGGACACGTGTTGGCAGGATCTTACGAATGAACAGCTTCGGGATAAATGCTACACCATCTCAAGGCAAGATTTAAATGCGGGTACTTCCGTAGGAAGGACGGCAGATCATCCTTCATCAGCAGATCAGGAGTAACGGTTTGTTGATTGAGCACGTCAGGCGGCACAGGCCAGAACGGATGACGAGACACCCTTGGGCCCAGCGATCCTAAATGAGGGGGAACGATAGCAAAGGAAAGAGCTTTACCAAGCGGATTAAGTGGAGATTGCCAGCGTGCGAAGGGTCGGATCGTAGGACGGAAATCTCCGATCATCAACCCAGCTTTGGCGGAAGGACCAATTGGCAACATGTCCTGCATTATGGCCTTAAATGGCCACTCAGCAGCATTCATCTCCCCAACTCCCACCTCTTTATTTATACAACTGCTCGCCCTTTCATTCTCATTCTTATCTTCGAAAAGTGGCCTCTCTGCTCAAAGTCAAAGTTAGGCTCCCATTTTCTGGGCGATATCTCTGTTCTCATAGACCCAGACTCCATGGCTGATCTTAATCTGCGTAGCATTAAAGCCTCACAGGCCCTCAAGAGGGCCAAGGACAGCTATGAAGCCTCTGTTTCTAAACGAGGCAAGCAAACGATCGAGGTTTTGGAAGAAGAAGTGGAACTCGCTCGGGCAAAGACGGATGAAAACACCATTAGTGAAGAAGTCAACTGGCTAGTCGATCCGAGTACTCCCTCCACACGCCAAACACAGTTCCTGCAAACCCAAGTTGTGGCTTGGCAAGTGAAAACAATGCTGGCGAAGGCGATAGCCATGCAGGGAGCAGCGATAAAAGAAACATTTGCTGCCACTTCCATGGCGTCAGCACGGAACAAAGCTCGACTTGACAGATTGGAAGTTGCTTTCAACTCTTTAGCAGAGGAACTCCGCCAGCATGGCAAGGCTCTGGAGAATTTCGTCCGACGAATCGAGATATACCTCCGCCATATCCTCCACGTCTCAATCGAAATTCCTACTGACGACTCGTAGGCCATTGTTATCAGACGCTTCAAGCCCCAAGCTCCAGCGACAGGCGGTGAAGGCGCGAATCCAAGCGAAGTGGGACACTCCGGAGCTTCTACTCCTACTCTCTAATGGTTAAGCAGTTTCTGTGATGTGTTTTTCGACTGGTTTACCTATTTCCTTCTACTTCTGTATTTATGTTGGTTTCCCATAGTAATCAGCTTGTAAGAGGCCATTCTGGCCGTCAGCACAGTTTTGTTCTGGTTTTTCTTCATGGGAAACCCTGCGTGGTAGCCCGTTGTTTTGTCTAAGGGCTAATGCAGTTCTAAGTTTGGCTAGTTATAGCCCAGTCATTCTAAGCCCATTGTAAGCTCGAAAAGAAGCAGGCCAAAGTTATGTCAAAGCCGTAAGTCTTCGAGCCTCTGTGATGTCCTGTAATCTCTGTTTATATTATAATATACTGATCCTGACTTACAAAAATATATATATATATTTTTCAAAATATTAAAATTCAAAAAATTATATCTTCATTTGTATCTACCATTGATAAATATATAATTACAAAAAATATTATTGTTATTATCATAATTAATATTAATTATTAATTTATATTAATTTATTTAGTATTTAAGTTTATTTAATTTTGCATTATTTAATAAAAATTAAACATTTAAAAATAATATTACTTTATAATAATAGTAATTATATTAATTAAAAATAGTAATCTTAATAAAAATAATTATTTATTGGTAAGAAGATATCAATGTGAGAGCCAGAACACTGGCAAGAAGCCCAGATCTCCTCCAAGATCTGTGGCAACAAGGTCTCAAACTGGCGCAAAAGGTTGGGCAGCCGGGGGCCCCTGGAGCCCCCACTTTCAAGCAAGTCATAATAGACAAAGGCAAGAAGATGGCTGAGGGTTCGAAGATCCTGGGCTCCTCAGCAACCCGAAATCGTGCCGGCAATGATGAGCTGCTCTCAGGTGGCCTTACGGAAGAAACAGTGGAAGGTTCAGCCAGAAAAGGGGGAATCAGCTATGATCAACCCTCGCAAGAGGCAGATCCACTAAGAAAAGCAGCAAATCTAAACGATAATGCCCACCAAGGCGATGATCTTGGTCGATCTAGAGATTCTAGAGGAAATGGCGCACAACCAAAATTTCAAGGGCGATGCAAACCAAAGGCTCTTGATAGCCTTAGGGTCAACATCACTGACCCAAATCTGCAAGAATACCAGGATCACATGTTGATCTATGCGGTGATATGCAAATTCATGGGGTTCTGGGCCAGTGAAAAAGCTCTCTGTCAATGGATCAAGCAAGTCTGGAAACCACGAGGGGAAGTACAACTTCACCTAGGAGCCAAGGGTTTCTTCACTATTGTTTTCACCAATCTAGACGATAAGGACCGGATCTTTGAAGGAGGCCCCTATTTTTATGCTTCTGCGGGCCTCTATATGTGGCCGTGGAAACCTAACTTCGCACCCAAGCAGGAGACCTTCACTCAAGTGCCAGTCTGGATCAGAATCTTCTCCCTGCCAATTGAGTACTGGAGGCCAGCAGCGCTGAAGCAAATCGGCAACACTTTGGGCACTTTTGTCCGTGCTTCTGAAGCCACTCTTCAAAAAAGGTACACAACTTATGCTCGCATCTGTGTTGAAATGGATGTCTCTGGACCTTTGCACGAAGGACTTTGGTTAGATTACAGAGATGAAACCTACATTCAAATGATTGACTATGAGCATATACCATTCAGATGCCGGAAATGCCATGAGCATGGGCATTTAATTAGAGAATGCCCTCAAAACAAAATGGAGGAAAACCCCAAAGGGAAATCCTCCTCGACCTCGGATGGATTCATTCGACCCACAGGTAGACACAGAGCCAATCGTAGAAATCCTCCTAAAACAACAGATCCAAACACTGGCACAAAAAATCCCTTTGGAATACTGGGCGAGGATTCTCAGAAGGATAAGGTAGAACAAACTCCAGCAGTAAAGCCGATAACGGAGACAAATGATCAAACTAAAGAAGCCTTCGAATTGGCGGCTCTCAACACAGTAAACTCAGAAGACAGAGACCAGGAAGGGGATGAGGACATGGTCCTCAGTGAACAGGGCAGGGAAGACCTAGAATTGGGCGAGATTTTGGAAAAAGAAGGGCTATATCTTATTTCAATAGTGGAACAATGGAAACAGAAAGGGCTAGACAAAATACCAGAAGAGGAAATTAACAGGGTTAACCATCTGTTCTTAGCCAGACAAGATGCAGTATCAAAAGGAATGAAACGAAGTCGTGGCGCTACCAAGGGCTTGGGCATCAAGTCACAAACCCTACACCATACGCAAGCCAGCAGCCAGTACAAAAAGAAATGAGGAAGAAGATCAGACAAAGATGCTCTCCTCGAATTGGGTCAAATGTTGATAAACTTGGGAAAGATGAAAGCCCTTGAGGCTTTCTCCTTCTCCTCCTAAACCTCGTTAACTATGAAAGTCCTCTCATGGAATGCAAGAGGACTGGGAAGCCTCGGGAAACAGAGGCTCCTGAAAAATAAAATAACACAAGAAAAACTGGATATGGTCTTCCTCCAGGAAACCAAGTGCACAATTCAGAAACTAGGTGAGATAACTAAGCGTTTGGGCAGACATCTCGAGCATCTAGCTGTGGAAGGAACAGGCATGAGCGGAGGCTTAGCCATCCTCTGGAATCCGAATGTCTACCATCTCATTAACGCTGAGGCCTCAAAGCACTTCCTGGCCCTGCAAATGCAAATTATCGGGGAAAAAGGCTCCTTCTTTTTTGCCAATATCTACAGCCCCCAGCGTCTGGAAGATAAAATTCTGCTGCTCCGTCAATTAACCAGCCTGCATCACAGGCACAATACCTCTCAGGCCATTTATGGTGGGGACTTTAATATGATAACTTCTCTCGAGGAAAAGAAGGGGGGCACCAGGGCTCTCAGCAATGATGCCCGGGCCTTTAATGCCTTTATTCAAGAAATCAGTTTGGTAGACATTAAACCTCGCAATGGTTTGTTCACATGGACCAACAGACAAGGAGGAGACAGGCTTATAGCTTCCCGATTGGATCGTTTTCTAGTCTCTGAAAGCCTTCTCCTTGAAGGGAACATTATGAGTTCTGAAATCCTCCCTTCCGGGGGATCAGACCACTGGCCCATCTCTCTGCAGGTGTCGATTTCGGGCACCCCTAAGAATAGGCCTTTCCGCTTCGAAAGATTTTGGCTCACCCATAAAGATTTTCTCAGCCATATCAAAACTTGGTGGAAGACACCTCTGCCTGTAGAGGGTACAAAAATGTTCAATTTACAAGCAAGGCTCAAGTTCATTAAAGCACAACTAAAAACTTGGAATCGAGAGGTCTTTGGAGATATCTTTGCAGACAAATGCCATTTGGAGCAGCAACTGGAAGAGATCCACAATAGGTGGATTCAGGGCAATACATCACAGGATTCCATCGAGATGGAAAAGCAGCTCATGAAGAAATGGAATGAACGATGTGATCAGGAAGAAATATTATGGAAGCAAAAGTCGCGCAATCAATGGCTGAAGGAGGGCGAAAGGAACACTAAGTTTTTCCACAGGTCTGCTATCAATTATAGATGCAGCAATAGAATCACTAGATTACAAGGAGATCATGGAGAGGTTCTTAGCTCACACCAGGACATCGCCAATCAACTCCGCAGACATTTTCAGTTCATTTCCACTGAACCAGATTGCGATCGAAGGGAGGCCATTGCCAAGGTAACCTCAACCATACCCAAACTCATCTCCGATGAGAAAAATAGTGCCTTGGAACGACCGGTTTCTCTCCAGGAGGTGGAGGTGGCAGTCAGAGAAATGGCCAATGGGAAGGCGCCAGGGCCGGATGGCTTCACTGTGGATTTCTTCAAGGCCTGCTGGGACATTGTGAAAGAAGACATATGGGGAGTGGTGGAAGATTCAAGAATATCTTCTTCCATCTTAAAGTCACTGAACTCCACTTTTATTGCTCTAATCCCCAAGGAAAGAGATGCCTGCACTCCGTCCAAATTCAGGCCCATTGCGCTCTGTAATGTGGTTTATAAGATCATTTCGAAAGTCATAGCTAATAGACTAAAACCTATTTTACCTCAAATCATATCAGAGGAACAATCAGGTTACGTGGAGGGGCGACAGATCATGGATAACATTCTGTTAGCCCACGAAATGATTCACACGCTACAGACACTAAGAAAGGCGGGTATGATAATTCAATTGGACCTCTCAAAGGCGTATGAAAAAGTAAGTTGGGCCTATCTAGAGGCTGTCCTCAGAGCTTTTGGCTTCAGTACCAGATGGATAACTTGGATCTCAGCTCTAATCAAAACGCCTAACCATTCGATTTTAATTAATGGAGCCCCCACTCAACCTTTCTACCCAACCAGGGGTATAAGGCAGGGGGACCCCATCTCCCCTTTCCTTTTTGTTATTCTTATGGAAGGTTTCAGCCGTCTCATTAAATCAGCTCAGGAGAACAATCTGATAAAGGGCTTGCAGCCATTAACCAATTTTCCGGCCACCACGCACCAGCAGTTTGTGGATGACACGATGCTACATGGCACGCCCACTGTAAAAGAAGCAAAAGGCTTTAAGAAAATTCTCACCTTGTTCAGTCAGACATCTGGAATGGATTTCAACTTTGACAAATCCTCGGTCTTCTTTTTTAATACCCATCTGGCGGTTCAAAGACATTTAACTGAGGTCCTCGGTTTCAAGCGAAGCACTCTTCCTTCCAAATATTTAGGGGTTCCCCTCACAGACAAGCCTTGGCATAAGTCTCATTGGGAGAAGCTAATTACCAAGCTTGCTGACAAATGCAACCACTGGACCAACCGGGTCCTTAATCTGGTAGGCCGTATGGTAATGACCAAAGCAGTTCTCCAAGTTGTTCCTCACTACATGCTATTGATTCTCCCGGCCCCGCAAGGGATCCTTCAGAAAATCAGAACCATCCAGCGAAACTTTCTCTGGTCGGGCAACTCTGGAAAGCAAAAATGGGCACTTGCGGCTTGGGACAAACTATGCAGGCCCAAGATCTTCGGAGGGATAGGACTGCAGGATCCTGGAACTACCAACAAGGTCGGTGGCACCAAGCTATGGTGGAGATGGTTAACAGAGCCGCATACTCCGTGGGCAAAATTGTGGAAAGCTAGGTATGCAGTTCATTGGCAACAAGAAGAGCTAGTCTGAATAACCGACGTCCCGATGGGCTCCCCCATATGGAACTTGGCACGAGCCAGTCGACATATAATTCAGGATCACTGCTTTTGGGAGATAAGAAACGGGCAGTGTGCTCTCTTCTGGGAAGACGGTTGGAAACAGCTCCTGAAACTGGAAGGCCCTAATCTTCATCCTTTGCAGCGATGGTATCGGGAAAAAGGGAAAATAAAATTCCATCATTACTGTGCTCAGAGCAGTGAACCTCAGCAATGGAGGAGTTGGAATCCAACTCCCCCTCCCTCTGATGAACTCCTACAAAATCTAGCCGACACACTCAACGCCACCCTCAGGCAAAGAGTTATCAGGGAAATGCACGGTCCGGACATACTCCGCTGGGGTAAGCTCTCTGGAGGCTCTTTCAACCTGAAAGAAGCCAGGCACTACTTGGACAACAGAGAGGAGCGAGACAAGGTCGATTGGTATGAAAACGTCTGGGCCGGAAGTCTGTGGCCCAAAATTAAAATGTTCTTATGGCTCATACAAAACAGGAAAGTCCTAACATGGGAAAATCTCACCAAAAGAGGGTTTACAGGGCCCTCCCATTGCCCATTATGCGAGCAACAGGAGGAAACCATGAATCATCTCTTCAACAGCTGTGACTGGACAAACAAGCTTTGGGAATGGCTTCAAGATATCTTCCGACAATCAGACAGACAACACAATTCAATCCAAGACACCATAACCAAATGGCGTGCACAATACTCTAACAGCGCTATGGTAAATACACTGTGGACGAACAGTCCAGGATTCCTCATATGGAATGTATGGAAAGAAAGAAATAATCACATTTTCCAAAAGCGTAGCATTCGGCAACTCAATGAATTAAAACTGGTCATCATGCAGGGGCTCACGGAAACAACCCGTACCTGGTACAAAGAGGAAAAGGCTGAAATGATTTCTCCCAATGACAGAAGAATTTTAGGCATCTTCGGGCTCATCGATACAGTGGAACAGCTCCTGAAGAAAACTGCGCTCCGACCGGCTCCTCCTCCTGTTATTTGGCAGTGTCTGCCCCATGGCTTCTGCAAGTTGAACTTCGACGGCGCAGCAAGGGGAAACCCAGGCCCAGCTGGAGCAGGTGGTGTTCTACGTGATGACATGGGCAACATCAACGGGATAATACTCCAGTTTGTGCGAAGGCAAGCTAACTCGCTTGCGGACCACCTTGCTAACTACGCTGTTGACAACCTGACTATTGCCTGGGACACGTGTTGGCATGATCTCACGAATGAACAACTTCGGGATCAATGCAACACCATCTCAAGGCAAGACTTGAATGCAGGTGATTCCGTAGGACGGACGGCAGGTCATCCGTCATCAGAAAATCAAGCTTAACGGTATGGTGATTGCGCACGTCAGGCGGCACACGCAGGATCGGTTAACGAGAAACCATTGGGATCCGCCTTCCTTAATGAGAAGGAATGATGGTAAAGGAAAGAGCTCCACCAAGCGCATTAAGCACAGGATGCCAGCGTGTGAAGGATCAGATAGCAGGACGGAAATCCTCGGTCACTCACCCAGCTTTGGCGGCAGTACAATTCGGCAACTTGCCTTGCATTATGGCCTTAAATGGCTTCTCCGCAGCACGCTTCCACCCGACGCCAACCTCTTTATTAGTTCCTCCCTTCGACCTTTCTTTCTCATTCTAGCTTTGGATAATCGACCTGCAGGCCCTTCATATGATCTAGATTTCAGCTTACGAAGAGTGATCGTTGCAAGCACTGACCCAAGCGCCATGGCGGAGCTGAATCTGCGAAGCATTAAAGCCTCACAGGCCCTCAAAAGGGCCAAGGACTGTTATGAGGCTTCAGTATCTAAACGCGGCAAGCAGACAATCGAGGTTTTGGAGGAAGAAGTGGAACTAGCTCGAACACAGACGGATGACACTAACATCAGCGAGGAAGTTGATTGGCTCGTGGATCCTGGGACTCCCTCCACACGCCAAACCCAATTTCTTCAGACCCAAGTCGTAGCTTGGCAAGTGAAAACGATGCTGGCTAAAGCCATCGCCATGCAGGGGGCAACAGTGAAGGAGACGTTTGTGGCGACCTCCATGGCGTCAGCTCGAAACACTGCCCGCCTCGACAAACTGGAAGTTTCATTCAACTCTTTGACCGAGGAACTACGCCAGCATGGAAAGGCCCTGGAAAATTTCGTCCGTCGCTTCGAAATCTACCTCCGCCACATACTCCATGTGTCCATCGAGCTTCCTTCGGACGACTCGCAGGCCACCGTGATCAGACGGTTCAAGCCACGGGCTCCTGCCACCGCCGGTGAGGGCGCTACTCCAGTCGAAGGGGGACACTCTGGTGCTTCCACTCCCACTATCTAACAACTCAGCAATTCCTGTGTTTTTTCTGTCAACTGGTCAATTTCTTTATCTTTTCTTATGTCTGTCTACAGTTAACTTTCGGCTTGTAAAAGGCCACTGTGGCCTTCAACAATGTTTTGGTCTATTTTTGCAGTCATAGGGAAACCCTGCGTGGTAGCCTTGTAATTTTGTTTAAAGGACTAAGATGGTCACAATTCTAGCTACTGTTCAGCTCTGTTAAACTCAGTCCTTTGTAGGCTCGAAACGAAGCAGGCCTCTCCATTGTCAAAGCCATAAGTCTTCGAGCATCCAAGCTGTAATCTCTGTTCATATTATAATATAATGATCTGTACTTACTTACAAAAAAAAAAAAAAAATTATTTATTAATAAATGTAGTTGATGTATGCCTAAAACTTCATATGTATTAATATATAATAATACTATTTAAACATAAATATATTTAAATAAATATTATTAAAAATTAATAATAATATTTATTATTATTATTATTATTTAATAATAAATAAATAAAAATAAATTAATCAGTTTATTGTTAAGAAGTAAAAGATTTTTAATATTTTTAATTGAAAAATATAAATATTTATATTTATAATAAATATAAATATTTAATATTAATATATTAATAATAATAATATTATTAAATATTAAATATTTATATTAATATTAATTATGGTTGACTATGGTTAATCATAGTCAAATATGGTGAACCATGAACAATCATAGTTAACGATGATCAACCATGATTAACCATCATTGAATTTCATCAACCATGTTCAAACTTGATTAAAGCCTCTTTGATCATGATCAACGATGATGGTCAACCATGGATAATCATGGTCAAGGATTGTCTCAATATGGAAATCAACCATGGTCAACCATGTTTATTTAAGTGTTTATAATATTTATCATAGGGTTTATATACCTTGGGTTTATAACTTTTATCCCTTGGGCTTATTATTTCCAAAACCAGATGATAAGACCAGTTGGAATATAAACTACCTGCTTTTCTCTTTCACTTCAGTTAGGAGGAAATCCACTCATGTTATCTTCTACTAGCTTGAGCTCGAGGTAAATAATTCCCTCACCTAAAATCTTATTATATGGAACAAAACAATAGCACCCACCCCGTTTCTATGTAGTGTTTAGCTAGCCCCCCTGCATTGAGGATCCAATGCCTTTATTCTCCATAAATAAAATGCTTTCGTTGTGAATAATTAATAAAATGTTGCCCTGAACCGATCTAGTTTCATTATCTCCCTGTTATTCATATATCGTCCTTATTCTATTCCGGGTTGGATCGAGAAACACTCACTCTTCCGTTAAGCGGGCATCGAAGTGAGGACTGGAGCAAGCATCAGTAGCTGATCACATCAGAGTCAGTCTAGAAGCAGGTTCCCCTCGTGATCGGGATTCAGTATTTTTTTCCGTTGGTTTAGCCGGTTGTTCTAGACCAGTAACAAAGTAAAAGCACTAGCAGTATTAGATCTTGTTTAGACTGTTAATGATCTAGATGCATAAGTAAAGCATCAGTAGTAGAGCTAGCAGTAGCATATCCAGCAGTAGAGCAATTACCCATATCCATATCCAGATACACCATAAACAAAGGCGGGGACAGGGGTAGATAAAGGAGTAGTTCCAGATCCTCTAGTTTCCATTCGAGAGCAGTAGATGTAGCAATTTAAGCAGCAGTAATATACGTATATAACATATATAACAGAAAACCCGGAAGGAGTTTACCCCTTCCATAGCAAGCACGTGGAACAGGTAGCCCAGCGCATTTTACTTCGAACAAGGAAACATACTTTCACCATCCCACCAACCAGCAACTCTCCAACCAACTCTACAACCAACTAGCCCAAATACAACTTTATATATGTAATTGATAAGAAAATGTAATGACATAATTATGCTTTAGCATACAATGCATATATTATATATGTCATTATGGAAGCTCAAAATTTCTCATATTCGATCAAGAATTTCTCGAGTTGCTAGAGGGTGAGCAAGCAAACTCTCGACCGACCCTCCCATTGTTGAGTTAAATCATTCTGGTTTAGAGTGTTTTTACTATTGCAGGTTGATTTGATTTCTCGCACTTATGCCCTGATATCCTCCAAGTCTTCCTAACCTTCATTCTTCAGGTGAGCAATCCTTCCTTATGACTAGCATTAGATATATTTCTTTATCTTAAAGAAGTTGTATAACCCCCTTAGGCATGGTTGATTTCTCTATTTCCTTACCTCATGAACAACCTCTTTCCAGCCCACCTATGTTCTCCTTCAAACGTTCATCAGAAAGAAGGAAACATACGTTCACCATCCCACCAACCAGCAGCTCTCCAACCAGCTCTACAACCAGCCAGCCCAAATACAAATTTATATATGTAATTGATAAGAAAACGTAATGACGGAATTACACTTTATAAGACAGTGGATATATTATATATGTCATTATGGCAGCTCAAAAATTTCTCATATTCGATCTGTTAGGTCTCTGTAATTTATTAGCAAGATTGGGAGAGTCCAATCACAGAGTTAACATCATTTCAACCAAACTTTGGGATTCTAGGATCTAGCCCTCCTGAATCCGGAGAGGGATCTCTCCAATATGTGCAAGGATGGATATTGTCTTTGAAAAGCTTAAGGTAATGATATTAGGCTAGTTATGAAGGCCAAGGGTTTTGTTTTGTTTTGGATGGTTGAGCATGAAATGTTACTTGAGGGAAAGTCCTAAGTGCAAAAAGTTTCAAAAGTGAGAAGTTGCAAGCAAATAGAACAGTTTTGGCAGATAGATAGATATAACGCTGGTTTTTAGTCCATTGGGCTATGGAGTCATATCTGGGCTTTAATTGAACAACAACATCAAGTGTGATCCAAGGGGAAAGTTATCTATACCACAAGATTATTGAGATTAAAATGATGAAATGGAAACATTAAAATGTTGGAGGGGTGGAAACTGATAATAATTTCTCAGAGGATTTATAGTCAGTCCAAACAAGAAAATCCTTTTAAGTAACTGTTTTAAAACCAACCAAGGACAGGGCTAACCATAGACTTGTTGGGCAAGTTCTTATTAAAGCATCTTAATTGACAAACAATCCAGTAATCCACATAATTACCTTCAGAAAGTATGAAAACACATAAGAAAAACAGAGTGTAACTTAAGATCAGATAAAGTACTTTTAAACCTAGTCTGCTTTCGGTCAACACCAAGGGAAACTTTCAGAATCTGCCTTTGGAGAAAAGAATCTAGGAATCAGGGCAAACCATATCTTCTCTAGTCTAACTTTAATAGCAAATAATGGAAATAAAATTCGAGAACAATGTTTGAGCAAACAGAAGGACGAGGGAACGCCAACATTCCTAACTGTTTAAACTGTATTGAATCATTCTTAAATAAACAAATCTGAAGAAAACATTAAGATAAATATTTCTCAGCCAGAGAAGGTTACTGCTATACAGAAAATCCCAACCCTGTTTAAACTGTTCTTTACAGAGGGAAAATGAACAATATGGCACACATAGAAGGAGAACGATTAACAAAGAAAGAAGCACTTCACCAGTGATAAAGACCAGGATCCCAAGAAACAGCTTTTATATTGATGTCAAACCAGTTACAATCTTCAAGTCCAATGTTTTAGTTCAGCAATCATCTTCACTATTCAACCTAACTACTCTAGCGCAAACAGAGCTTCAAGGGCCAGTGAACACTATGTACAAATAGAAGTCTCGAGCTCAAGTGTATTTCAAAGTTCTGCAACCAACAATTTCTCATCTTCTTCTGAGGCATTTATAGAAGAATGAGGAGGCGATCTGAGAAAATATCTCTCAGGATAATTAATACAGGTTCAAGACTTCTTGGCCCTTTGAGGGGCTCGAGAGAGAAATTTACAGGTGGATCACTGTATTAACTTTTTACAATAAATATCCAAGCTCGGTGGGAGCTTTATTTTGACTTTGGGGCTCTGTGTAATGTGGGGAGTAACTTCGGCAGATATTTATTCATTGGTTTCCTTGCAGAAATAACTTCTTGGCGATGCTGGAGGTAGATATTTCTTCGAGCAATAACTTCGGCCTCTGTTCTGAATGGTTTGAGGCGACAGGTGGCTCTTTGGTAGCTGAGGAATCAGTTTGCCTCAAGTTGTGGCGGTGGAGGCTTTATGTCTGATAAAACACTTTAGGTTTTCTTTAAACTGTGTTTTGAGTCGGGGATTAGGCTTTTGATAACTGTCTTAGCCGTAATCCCTGTATTGCTGTCTTCAATCTTCTTCTGCTGTGCTTTATTCTCAAAACTGATACTCTTTAACTGTTCTTTCGAATAAAACAGTGTCTTGTCGATGTGCAGGGCCGCACTGGGCTTTTCGGCATCAATGCTCATGAAACATTGACAAATCATTGAATCCAACCGTGTGAATGGTTCCTTTTAGTAGCTTCGAAGGCGCAGG
This sequence comes from Pinus albicaulis, assembly GCA_034641835.2. Taxonomy (NCBI): domain Eukaryota; kingdom Viridiplantae; phylum Streptophyta; class Pinopsida; order Pinales; family Pinaceae; genus Pinus; species Pinus albicaulis. Next base: position 1,681,403,000 of record CM076584.1, read on the forward strand.
AAACATCTTTCCCAACCCTCGGCTTTCTTTGTGATACAACGGAAAACCATTGAAAACACCTGCACAAAACAAAAAACAATTAAGAAATCCTGCAAAATGGGTTAGACTGCTTCAGAAGGCAGGAGAGGAGCATAGCCGTCGGATGAAGGCAACCAACGGTGGAGATCTGCATAGAAAGGAAAAAAGGATAGCGGGAGAAGAATAAGGAGGAGCAGTTTTGGACCGTCCGATCTGGACACGTGGACGGTCCAGATCTAATCAGAGGGTCTCAATCGGGGGTGGCAGAAAAAGGGATGCGATTGAAAATTCCAGTGCGATTAAGCGCTGTCCGTTGATCTGCAGATCAGATCGACGGCGGAAAACGAATCAGCGGGTTTTGAAATGGTGGTAAGACTTGCGATCGGAGGGAATAAGGACCATTGGATAGGCGGGAAATGGACGGCCCAGATTTAATCGGAGGATCGCAATCGGGGAGGTCACAAAACAACATGCGATTGAAACTTTGCGATTGAGCCCTTTGCGATTGAGCGCTGGTCGTTGATCTGAGGACCAGATCGACGACAGGGAATGAATCGGAGGTAATTGCAATGGGGTGAAACATTGCGATGTGATTTTGCGCGGACCGTTGGATCAAGGATTAGATCAACGGTCAAGAATAAATTGGAGGGAGAGCAGGATCGGAAGATCGGAGGTATGGACTGCGATTGATCGGAGGGGACACTTGAAGCATTGCGATTGAGAGTTTGCGATGCGATTGAGCGCAGGCCGTTGGACCAAAGGACTAGATCAACGGTCAGGATTGCTACGACCTACGCACCGGCGGAAAAAACCCTTAAACACATGAAAACCAAAGTTTTTTGCGAATAAAACAAGTTTAACGGATTGGGCGGAAAATATATAGGTAAAGGAAAAAGGCGCCCGATTGCAGGGCCGGGGGTTTTCACGGAATGTAATATGCCCAGGAGTTACAAAGACAAGGGCTAATCGCAATCGGGCCATTGAGCCTGGTCTTTCCGATCAACCCATTTGTATTGTTTCCGATTGCGATTGTGCGATCGGATCTTTTCAATCAACCCATTTATATTCAGCACATGGTTTTAATTTTTAACTTAGAACTTTCGGAAAGTGGGTTTTTGGGTTTACAAAGGAAAATGAGCTTTGTAATGGTTCAAAGTCATGCAACCTTTGGATATTTGCGATGCGATTAGCGCCGAAAGCTTTGGCGTTTGATTTTAACACATGGGCATGTGGGGGGAAGTGGTTTAGGACTTAGCCCAAGGGGCTTAGGTCCATAGTAATAAAACTTTGATTTTTATGAGAAATTTTCAAGGATTTTAATGGATTTGGGGCTTCCGAAATAGTTAAAAAGTGAGTTTTTAAATATGAAAGGGGAAATTTTCATAAATGGAAAGAAGAGGACTTATGAAAACAAGGTAGTTTTGATGGAGAAAAAGGGGAGCAGATGAAAGGTTTTGAGAAGAGGAGAAATGGCGATCTTTCAGCAGTCTTTCAGTTGGAGTCAGCAGAAATTCCTGAGTATAAAAAATGGGACAGCAAATGAGGATTTTGGACAGAGGCATGAGGCCTTCAAGAGACTTCAAGAGCCAACAATTTTTTAGTGATAAAATTTGTTCCTCGGAGGCTCAAAAAAGATCTTAGCCACCTTTTGGTATAACAAAATATTATAGGTGGCTAACAGTGGCTCCACTTGGGGATGGTGCCTTCTTGAAGGCATCAAGAATTAAGACTTGATTTCTGGGAGGCTGATTAGTTGCCTCATCCATTGGGCTGTCCTCCTGTGATTGAATGATCTTCTCTAAAAACATATTTGGCAGCCATGAAAACAATGGACCTTTATCAACAAGCTTGCTACCTACCCAATCCTACAGATCTAGCATTTTTTCTTCATCAGAGTGCACTTGGATTTGCAAACTCTATTCACAACATTTTATTCTTTTGAAAGCAGGAAATCTAATCTATTTCTAATCCTTATTTCTCCCTGAACTCAGATTAAACAGTTGAGCTCAGATATTTTTCTACCTAGTCTACTGTTTGTTGGGATTAAACAGTCCAACAAACTTTCATTCTCTAAATTCTAGAACAGAAATTTAAAAATAGTCAAGTCAAGATTGAGATGTTCGACTTGCTATGATCTATGGCATAAAAACAAACTGCTCATAGATTATTATTTGCAGAAAATTAAATCAAAATGGAAGGCTTAAGATCTGAAAGTTTCTCATTATGGCCTTCTTTTCTTTACAGCTCTGTTTTTAATTTTGTTTTGAGTTGTCTCTTTCTTGATATCTGATTCAGATTTTGGGCAAATTAGAACCAGTTTTTCTCTTTTATGACTCAGAAAAATAAAACAGTTTTGAGTCATCTCTCTTTGGAAACTTTGGTTCAGATTTTGAGTTTGTTTGAACCTTAATTTCTATCCTAATCTATCTACTGATAAGCCAAGATTAAACGGTTTGGAAAATCAAATTCACTACCCTATCAGCAGAAAATTGAAAGCTAATTAGTCAAGATTAAACAGTTTGACTAACTAGAAGTGTGTTTTGTAGGAGTGGCATTTTAAGCTTGCACACTTTCAGATTTATTTCTCTTTTTGGCATGGGGTTGTGCCTTTCCTGTTCTTCATTTCTGCCCTCTTTTCTTTCTTTCTTTGTTTTTGTATTTTTTGATTTTTCATAACTTTGAATGCAATGGTGGATGAAATATTCATAATGAAAAAGAAAAAAGAAGGCTTAAAAACATATATCATGAATCAAGAGAAGTAATGCTTGAGCATCCTGCCATTGACAGGACCCCCAAACAAATCTGTTCCATCCAGCTCTTGTAAGAAGAATGCATTGTTTCAAGCAACTGAATGAATAGAGTAAGGGCCAAGCCATAGATTGTCAAATTTACCATGCTTTCCCTTGTCTTCCCTCTTTGAGTCCCACTTTAAAACTTTGTCCCCAATCTTGAAATTGTTGGCCTTTGTTCTTCTGTCAAAAAGCTTCTTAATGCTGTCATGTTTCTGCAATGTTTTGTTGTACACTTCCTCTCTGATTTGCTGAAGATGAATGGTCTCATTTATTCTTCTAATCATGTCATTATCTTCAGTCTGCAATTCTTGGATAAACTTCATAACTGGTACACCAAGGCTATTAGGAAAGATTGCATCTGTACCATATACAAGCTGAAAAGGTGACATCCCAATAGATTTCTTCAAAGTTAATCTGTCAGCCCAAAGTGCATGGACTAGCTTTGTGTGCCAAGACTTTTTATTGTCCTCCAACAGTTTCTTGATTATGTTCACTAAGCTTTTATTGGAAGATTATGCAAGTCCATTACCTTGAGGGTAATAGGCTGTGGAATGCCCTAGTGTTATCTGGTATTTATGACAGAAGTCAACCATTTTCTTTGATCCAAACGCTGTTGCATTATCTGTGATGATCTTGGTAGGACAGCCAAATCTGGAGAGGATATTGGTTTCTATGAACTTTATAATAACTGAATCATTGGCTTGCCTACAAGGAATGGCTTCTATCCACTTAGTGAAATAGTTTGTGGCAGTAAGGATCCATTTATGCTGGGCAGAAGATGAGGGATGGATTTCACCTATGAAGTCAAGTCCCCACTGTTGAAAAGGAGCTTCAACGGTGATTGGATGCAGAGGAAGGGGTAATAATTTTCTCTTGCCCTCAAACAATTGGCATTTATGGCAAGTAGTTGTCATTTTGTGAACATCAGGAAAAAGGGTGGGCCAATAGAAACCAACCCTCAAAATTTTGTTGGTTGTTGACTTCCAGTACAAATGGCCTCCACACTCTCCTTCATGAAATTCCTGCTTAACCTTCTCTGCATCAAACTCAGGCAAACATTTAAGCAATATACCACTAGCATTTTTCCAATAAAGACACCTATCTACAATGCAATAGTTTACTGCTTTCAGTTTTAAGAACCTTGCCTTTGTTTTCGACAAATCGGGAGGTGTATTTAAATTAAGCAAAACATAAACGATATCGGCATACCAAGGAGAATTCATAAAATGGTTTTCAATAATGGGAGTTGAGAATTCTTCTTGGCTGTCCAAAGCATTAATCATATTAATATCAAGAACTTCAAAATTGGATTCAGCCATTAATCTAGCTAGACCTTGGCCTTTGATGAGTTTAGTGGGTTTTATCTCTAAATCATATTCGAGAATAACAGCAATCCCCTTACCTCTCTTACCATCTGGGTTCTGTGTTAGAATGTCTTTAACAACCGAATTAGGGACAAAGGCAATGATGTGTGAGTGAAGGATGTATACTCTGAAGTCTTTCAATGCTTTAACCAAAGCAAAAGCTTGCTTTTCCATAATATTATACTTCAAAGGGACATCCCTCAATGCCTTGCTAAAGAATGCAATAGGCTGCTCTTGTCCTTGTGGATTTTTCTGTAAAAGGACAGCAACAATGGTATGTTCTGATGCAAACGAGAAGATATAAAAATCTTTTGAAAAATCAGGGCTTATGAGAAACGGTGTTTTGGTTAATGCTTGTTTCACCAGCTCAAAGGATGTCTTTGCTTCCAAGGTCCATTTTATCCCTTGCTCCTTCTTCAACATGTTTGTGATATTTCTAAGGAGCTCAGCTAGGTTAGGGATGAACCTTCTCAAAAAGTTTATCTTTCAATGAAAGACTGCAACTCTTTGATATTTCGAGGATGAGATATTTGCAATATAGCCTCAATCCTCTTTGGATCTATCTTTATACCTTCTTCTGAAATAATGTGTCCAAGAAGCTTACCTTCTTGGAGACCAAATAGTGTCTTCTTAGGGTTTAAAGATATTCCAAACCTTTTGCACTTCTCGAAAAATTTTCTCAAATGTTCTAAATGTTCTTCATCTATTTTTGAAAACACAGTGACATCATCTAGATAGAGAATGATGAAGAAGCCCAATTCTTTCGAGAATTCTATGTCCATGGCTCTCTGAAAGGTTGCTCCAGCGTTCATTAGACCAAAAGGCATCTTCACATACATGAAAGTGCCCCATGGAGTAGTGAAAGCTGTCTTTAATTGATCAGCAGGTTGAACTAAAATCTGATTATACCCTGAATAGCCATCAAGCAACGAAATCCTCTTAGACCCCACCACCTTTTGTAAAATGTGATCCATTTTTGGTAAAGGGTAGTTGTCTTTTAACGAACCTTTGTTTAAGTCTCTAAAGTCTATACAAAGCCTGATTTCTCCAGTCTTCTTTCTAACGGACACCAGATTAGATACCCACTCAGAATATCTAATAGGGACAATAATGCCAGCCTCATACATTTTCATAATCTCCTTCTGAACCAATGGCAACTGGACAGGGTTTATTCTGCGCAGTTTCTGTTTAAATGGTTTTTGGTTTTCTTTAAGAGGGATTTTATGCTGTATTATTTCAATGTCATAGGATTTGAGATCTTCGTAACTCCAAGCAAAAACATCAGAAAATTCTTGGAACAGCTCTATGTATTTGAGTTTAATGTGAGCTGGCAAAGTTTTGGACAGTTTGATCATTTTCGGTTTTTCCTCACTGCCTATATTGCACTCCTCTACTTCAGTCTCTACAGGTTCCGGTTTTGGTTTATTGGCCACATCGTTAAAATCGAACAACTCCTCTAAAGGCGTTAGACCACTCGGCAAATTTTCATCTTTAGAATGCAGAGTTTGTAATTCTTCCGTTTCTAACTCTGCACTTAATTCTATTTTGTTCCTAAGTTTGCTAGACAATAGGTTAATATTGGCAGGTTGAGGAGACGATTCTTCTTCACCAAGAAAGTTTTCTTCACTGCAATCTGTATCATAATCTGAATCTGAACTGTGCAGTTCGAACTCATTTCTGAATTGCATGAAGTCTTCTATTTGTTTGTCATTGTCAAACACTTGCCAATATTTTTCGTTATCAGGCACTGCCGGTCTAAATTTTATCGGAGTTGTTTTGTCTCCAGTCTCATATGGCGTTAGACATGTCCTGGCCGCAAAAGCTAAATTGTGGGCCATAATGTTCTTTTTCCTTGGGATGAAACTCAGGTTTGACTCCTCAAATGTTGTCAACAAATCCATGACATCATTCCGATAGGCTCTAAGTCTGGGATGATTTGCATTATACTCCCCATTGACTTGCCTAATGATTAACTCAGAATCCCCGTACACATTAATTCTTTTGGCTCCTAATTTCTTCAAGAGATGCAAGCCTAAGAGAAGGGATTCATACTCTGCTATGTTGTTGGAACACTGAAAGTTTAATTTGCATGAGATGCATTCCGTGTGGTTGTTTTTAGTGTTAATGATCCAAACCCCTGCACCCGCATTATTTCTAGTGCATGACCCATCAAAATACATACTCCATAAAGGACTGTCTTCGGTTTCGTCTGTTTGGCGATTGTCCTTTTTAACTATGGTGCCTTCTAACTGTTCATGATTAGCAGCACCCAATTGAATTTGTTTTGACTCCTCAAATTCTTCAATAGATTGAGGGATGATGCCAGAAATGTTAGGGGTATTTTATGGGTTGTTAAGTCCTAAAAACAATGGACTCATAACCGGTAAATCAAGACCTATGCTTTGTTTACTAATGTTTTCACATGTGGCAAACTGTTTGGACACTTCTGCGGTATTATACTCTTCTTCCCTGTCGGCCTTTAATTCTGTTAAAGTGACTTGCTCACTAGGAGTTTCATTGTTAAACATGATAAAAGAATCAAGGCCTGTATTGACAGAATATATAGGAGAGTTTCGTGGTATGTCTTGACTTGTAACTGTGTATTGCATATGAGACTCCCTGTAAAGTCTTCTGGTCTGATTGAAAGCCGGGATGGTCGCATATGTCATGTCCATCTGCATAGTCCCCTGTAACTTAGCTCCCCAGGATCTTGATAATAGCATTCCATACTTTGGGGGGACATCAGCCACAACAATGTCCATGAGTAAACATTTGGCTAGAATCTGGGCTAGGTTAACACAGAGGTCTTTAATCAATCCTAGACATTTTACTCTATTTGAGTCAAAGGAGTATAGGTCTTTGTAGGGTCTGGTAATTTCTAAACCAAGGCTCTCCATCACAGCTTTAGGCATTAAATTATGAGAAGCCCCGGAATCATGCATAGCGTTGTGTAGAATTTGTTCATGGATGTTCAAACTCACATAAAAGGGAGGAACTGGTCCCTCTTGAAACTTCCCTTCAATCTTAGGGCCAAAAATCAACTCTGGTAGGTCATCACTAAGATTAACTATATCTCCATTTTCCTCTATATTTAAAGCCTTCAAAATTTGGTTCCTATATACATGTTGGGCAGCTAACTCAGTTAATGGAACAGAGATTTTGATCTTTAAGATTTCTTGTTCAAGGCTGAAAGGGGTTTGATTCTTTGAAGCACTTATTTCAACCTTATTAGCTGTCACTCTATCAACAATTACAGCTTGCTGATTTGTTTTACTTGACACAACTGTTGTAGAAGGAGTACTAGCTGAAGTGTTAGTACTGCTGATGTCTTCACTCTGTTTTTCAGAATTTTGAGTGTTTTCTCCTTATCCTTATCAGAATTAACAGCCACTGTTTTGTCTTTTTGTTTGGCTGTTTTGGGTTTAGCTGCGGTGCTGCTTTGAGAGGATTTGTCAGAGGTTTTGGTGTTGGGGGCTTGTTGACTGGTCTTGCTTCTAAGGTCATATTCTCTTTGAGGTTCTATGACGACATTTTCCATGTCCCGATAATAATTTTCATTATCATCTCTTTTGTCGTCGTAAGGTGTGTAAAGACCTTGTTTATTATCATAATGAACCTCAAAGTCATCATCCTCTTCCCCAAACATGTTGATATCCTCTCCCTCTATTATGTCTTCTGTTTCTTCAACCTCACTTACATAGTTTTGATGAAAGGGAGGGGTGATCTGTTGATCATCTTCCCTGGGTCTGTTTGGAGGTTGGTTCCTTCTAACATTCCAATTCTGGTTCCTATTTTGAGGAGCAGTTTGATTTTGATTTGCTTGTGCTCTCTTAATTATGCTCATCTCTTTCATCATTTCTTCCATCATTCTCTCCATTTTTGAGTTGGAAGTAGAAGGTGTGGACTCCTCTCTAAAAGATACTCTCTTTTCTGCTTTCATCCTCGCTCTCTTCTCCATCAATTTTACTTCCACAGAAAGAGCACCCCTTTTCATGTCTTCAAGAGTTGCAAAAACTCTTTCTCTAAGTGAATATGTCATGTCTGGATCAAACCCTTCAGGAAATTTGTTTAAAGCTGAGCCCTGAAGAGGTTTTAGTTCAGGGGAAAGTGCATTATAGACACTGTTAAATCTGGTACAATAAGATTGTACACTTTCCCCAGGGTCCCTATGGAGATTGTTATAGTTAGCAAGGACTTGGAGAGGATTCTTTCGCACTTCCCATTTGTTTAAGAATGTTTGATGGAAGGCTTGGAGATCGTTAATACTATGGGGGGTTAAACCTTTAAACCATTTTCTTGCTTCTCCCCCCAAACTTTGAGCAAATAGTCTCAACTTGACAGAATCATCATCAATTTCGTTTTTGTCAAAGTAGTCATTCATCTTGTCCACATGTTGAGATGCTGTTATAGTATTACTAGCATCATATAATGGAATTTTGGACTGATAGTCCTGTGGAAGATTGCCTAATGGTACAGGAAGGACTAAGGGAGCATACCATGTTGCCATGGCAGGAGGTGGAGGTGGATTTACAGAAGGGAAAGTGGGCTAAGGTGAAGTGGTTTGAACAGTGGATGTAGGGTGAGTAGAAGTGGATGGACCAGGAGTATACTGTTGAGATGATCTTGGATGGGAGACACCTAAATTGTGAAGGAAATGTAAATCAGGAGGTGTTGTTTCCCTGCTACCAGGATGTTCACTTGTTTCAGGAGATGAAAGTGAAGATTCAAAGTCTAACTGGATTATATCATCAAATGACCTAGTCCTAAATGGGTTCACTAAGTCGGTTTGTGATTGTTGCAGAGCTGAAAGATTTTCAGGGACTGAATTAGCTCTCAAGGGTGATCTGAAAACAATTAATAATTTAACCTTAGGAGACTTCCAAAGGATACTTTCTAGATTATCAACTATCTCAGGTGGGTTAGGGTCTGGGTGGGCTCTAGTGTGAATCTTTTTAGAAGCCACTATGCTATGTTGTTTAGACCTAAAACAAGAAAAGTTCAACCGGATATGACAATCTTGGAGAGGTTAACCAATCTGTTTTTACAATTTTAAATCCCACAGTCCTCTAACTGAGTTTGAATGATTTTATAATGATAAGGATTCTTCCCAGTGGAGTCTTAAGGTCTGCTAGGATTTTGGAGTCGCCAAGTGGAAATTTTTAGCTCCTTTCAGAGGTAAAAGGTCTTATGGTCCACCACCATGTTTATTTAATTCCAATCTGAAATATTTTTGGGTGTTTTTTGAATTGTTTTATTTATGGTTTAGAAGAATGTCCTAACTTTGCCTCAAAACTTAGCTACGGCTATGAAACAAAGACAGTATATCCTTATGGCTAAGCTAGCCGATTTTCCAAGGTTAGATGAAAACTTAAAAGAATCCTAGGGTTGACCTAGTTTGTCACTGATTCAAACAAGCTCCATCATGATTACCATTTCTTGGTAGTGCTTGAAAAGGCTGCTTTTTACTCTCAAAATGCTCTCGAATAAAGGGTTTTCTGAGGCCTCTAAAAGGTATTAAAAACACTCAGTCCCCAGCGGAGTCGCCAGAAATGTTAGGTTTTGGTGGCTCAGCTGCAAAATAGAACAATTGTCATGGAACCAGAGATTCTGGGTTAAAGTATTCCCCAGTGGAGTCGCCAGAAATGTTAGGTCTCTGTAATTTATTAGCAATATTGGGAGAGTCCAATCACAGATTTAACATCATTTCAACCAAACTTTGGGATTCTAGGATCTAGCCCTCCTGAATCCGGAGAGGGATCTCTCCAATATGTGCAAAGATGGATATTGTCTTTGAAAAGCTTAAGGTAATGATATTAGGCTAGTTATGAAGGCCAAGGGTTTTGTTTTGGATGGTTGAGCATGAAATGTTACTTGAGGGGAAAGTCCTAAGTGCAAAAAGTTTCAAAAGTGAGAAGTTGCAAGAAAATAGAACAGATTTGGCAGACAGATAGATATAACGCTGGTTTTTAGTCCATTGGGCTATGGAGTCATATCTGGACTTTAATTGAAAAACAACATCAAGTGTGATCCAAGGGGAAAGTTATCTATGCCATAAGATTATTGAGATTAAAATGATGAAATGGAAACATTAAAATGTTGGAGGGGTGGAAACTGATAATAATTTCTCAGAGGATTTATAGTCAGTCCAAACAAGAAAAGCCTTTTAAGTAACTGTTTCATCAACCAGGACAGGGGGCTAACCATAGACTTCTTGGGCAAGTTCTTATTAAAGCAGCTTAATTGACAAACAATCCAGTAATCCACATAATTACCTTCAGAAAGTATGAAAACACATAAGAAAAACAGAGTGTAACTTAAGATCAGATAAAGTACTTTTAAACCTATTCTGCTTTCAGTCAACACCAAGGGAAACTTTCAGAATCTGCCTTTGGAGAAAAGAATCTAGGAATCAGGGCAAACCATATCTTCTCTAGTCTAACTTTAATAGCAAATAATGGAAATAACATTCGAGAACAATGTTTGAGAAAACAGAAGGACGAGGGAACGCCAACATTCCTAACTGTTTAAACTGTATTGAATCATTGTTAAATAAACAAATCTGAAGAAAACATTAAGATAAAGATTTCTCAGCCAGAGAAGGTTACTGCTATACAGAAAATCCCAACCCTGTTTAAACTGTTCTTTACAAAGGGAAAATGAACAATATGGCACACATAGAAGGAGAACGATTAACAAAGAAAGAAGCACTTCACCAGTGATAAAGACCAGGATCCCAAGAAACAGCTTTTATATTGATGTCAAACCAGTTACAATCTTCAAGTCCAATGTTTCAGTTCAGCAATCATCTTCACTATTCAACCTAACTACTCTAGAGCAAACAGAGCTTCAAGGGCCAGTGAACACTATGTACAAATAGAAGTCTCGAGCTCAAGTGTATTTCAAAGTTCTGCAACCAAAAATTTCTCATCTTCTTCTAAGGAATTTATAGAAGAATGAGGAGGCGATCTGAGAAAACATCTCTCAGGATAATTAATACAGGTTCAAGACTTCTCGGCCCTTTGAGGGGCTCGAGAGAGAAATTTACAGGTGGATCACTGTATTAACTTTTTACAATAAATATCCAAGCTCGGTGGGAGCTTTATTTTGACTTTGGGGCTCTGTGTAATGTGGGGAGTAACTTCGGCAAATATTTATTCATTGGTTTCCTTGCAGAAATAACTTCTTGGCGATGCTGGAGGCAGATATTTCTTCGAGCAATAACTTCGGCCTCTGTTCTGAATGGTTTGAGGCGACAGGTGGCTCTTTGGTAGCTGAGGAATCAGTTTGCCTCAAGTTGTGGCGGTGGAGGCTTTATGTCTGATAAAACACTTTAGGTTTTCTTTAAACTGTGTTTTGAGTCGGGGATTAGGCTTTTGATAACTGTCTTAGCCGTAATCCCCGTAATGATGTCTTCAATCTTCTTCTGCTGTGATTTATTCTCAAAACTGATACTCTTTAACTGTTCTTTCGAATAAAACAGTGTCTTATCGATGTGCAGGGCCGCGCTGGGCTTTTCGGCATCAATGCTCATGAAACATTGACAAATCATTGAATCCAACCGTGTGAATGGTTCCTTTTAGTAGCTTTGAAGGCGCAGGAAACGTCTTTCCCAACCCTCGGATTTCTTTGTGATACAACGGAAAACCATTGAAAACACCTGCACAAAACAAAAAAAAATTAAGAAATCCTGCGAAATGGGTTAGACTGCTTCAGAAGGCAGGAGAGGAGCGTAGCCGTCGGATGAAGGCAACCAACGGTGGAGATCTGCATAGAAAGGCAAAAAGGATAGTGGGAGAAGAATAAGGAGGAGCAGTTTTGGACCGTCCGATCTGGACACGTGGACGGTCCAGATCTAATCGGAGGGTCTCAATCGGGGGTGGCAGAAAAAGGGATGCGATTGAAAATTCCAGTGCGATTAAGCGCTGGCCGTTGATCTGCAGATCAGATCGACGGCGGAAAACGAATCAGCGGGTTTTGAAATGGCGGTAAGACTTGCGATCGGAGGGAATAAGGACCGTTGGATAGGCGGGAAATGGACGGCCCAGATTTAATCGGAGGATCGCAATCGGGGAGGTCACAAAACAACATGCGATTGAAACTTTGCGATTGAGCCCTTTGCGATTGAGCGCTGATCGTTGATCTGAGGACCAGATCGACGGCGGGGAATGAATCGGAGGTAATTGCAAGGGGGTGAAACATTGCGATGCGATTTTGCGCGGACCGTTGGATCAAGGATTAGATCAACGGTCAAGAATAAATCGGAGGGAGAGCAGGATTGGAAGATCGGAGGTATGGACTGCGATTGATCGGAGGGCACACTTGAAGCATTGCGATTGAGAGTTTGCGATGCGATTGAGCGCAGGCCGTTGGATCAAAGGACTAGATCAACGGTCAGGATTGCTACGACCTACGCACCGGCGGAAAAAACCCTTAAACACATGAAAACCAAAGTTTTTTGCGAATAAAACAAGTTTAATGGATTGGGCAGAAAATATATAGGTAAAGGAAAAAGACGCCCGATTGCGGGGCCGGGGGTTTTCACGGAATGTAATATGCCCGGGAGTTATAAAGACAAGGGCTAATCGCAATCAGGCCATTGAGCCTGGTCTTTCCAATCAACCCATTTGTATTGTTTCCGATTGCGATTGCGCGATCGGCTCTTTTCAATCAACCCATTTATATTCAGCACATGGTTTTAAGTTTTAACTTAGAACTTTCGGAAAGTGGGTTTTTGGGTTTACAAAGGAAAATGAGCTTTGTAATGGTTCAAAGTCATGCACCCTTTGGATATTTGCGATTAGCGCCGAAAGCTTTGGCATTTGGTTTTAACACATGGGCATGTGGGGGGAAGTGGTTTAGGACTTAGCCTAAGGGGCTTAGGTCCATAGTAATAAAACTTTGATTTTTATGAGAAATTTTCAAGGATTTTAATGGATTTGGGGCTTCCGAAATAGTTAAAAAG